>CM057000.1:93434942-94034942 GCA_029891345.1 Dryococelus australis | reverse complement strand
TCTCAAAAAAAAAAAAAAAAAAAGACGCCAAAAATCTTAGCCAATAGCTAGCCAGCTACTTCACTTCTGATAAACAAAGTTCAGTCGTTGCCTCTGGCAACAAGTCAACAACAGTTGTCCCTTGCAACCTCTCCCAAAAGCTCTTTACATAACCTATGACAAACATAGAGCAATCAAACAATAAAAATATTGGAAAGAGTGCTAAATTCGAATCAAACACTTAATTTCTCTTATGTTGTGGCAAAAATAAATAAACCTGTAAACATTACAATGGAAAAAGATTAACTCTGAAAATAATTACGTGACAATTATTAGTAAACGTACATAAACACATCAATAATCATATGTGGTGGCAAATAAAATCATGTAAATGAGACATTTCTGTGCTCCTAAATAAAGTTTCGAAATCAGGTGTAACAATATGAACGTAATTTCTCATTCAGTCGGCTGAATTGCCCGTTTCCTGCTCTGTCAGTTTTAATGGGATGAACATTCCAACTGCGGTAGCAGTTCTACTTCTTAGTTCGGCAATTGCTCTTCTCTCCACTATAAACACTACACACTCTCTGTTCTCCTCTCTGCTGTGCTCGCCGCTCCACTATAAACGCAGACTTACTGTAGAAGACAAGAAAGACTTATGGAGAAAGACTGGCCTGCTTCTGTCTGCTCCAAGGAAGAAAAGAAAATGCAATTTGCTGGCAACCAACGTGAAAGATAACAAAATCGTCTTGACTTCCTTGAAACCACATGTTTCTGTTATATGTATAAAAATTCACCAAACAGTATAATTAAAAGAATTGTTTTGAAGGGTGATTTCATAAATAATACGATTATAATAGGGTAAAGTTAATACGCCAAAAGTAGCCTATATTTAAATAAAATTATACTATCCTTCAAATATAAAATAACATACATGTTGATTACATTCAAACACTTTACAATAATATTTATAAACAAAGTTCGTAAATTTGATTCCTCCTTTAGGATTTCTGCGTGAAGATTTTAACTTAACAAAGAATTGTAGTTTTGAAACTACTATGAAAAGAAGTTATCTAAATCTCTGTAGTAGTATGGGTGCTGAAATGTTTTGTTAGTTTCGGTTCGATTAATCCTAGAGCTAACAGCAGCTTATAGCTGACTAATAAAAATGTGTATGAAAAACAAAGGTATACATTTGCATATAGGTCCTTTGATTTACATAGGCCAACACCATGCACACTGCAACTGTTTGCAAAATGGCAATACCTAAGGACACATTAACAATCAACTAGTAAGCTTATTGCACTTACCAGAATTGCATACGCTTAACTGACTATGCAGCAGACATACGCCAGGAAACCTGTTCAGGGCAGCATTCAGCTCCTCAAACCAGCTATACACATGTTACTTTCAACCAAGCACAACAGGGATGCAAAGGAACTAACTACTTGTGTGGCATTTAAATCAGAAGACCAGGTCAATGGTGAAGTGTCAAATTTGATGGAATAAAATATTTCATTAATATGACGCCAGACCTTCACCTTAAAGCTGTGTATGACAAACATGAGGAAATATACACGGAACAGCTGACCAATAAAATTGAAATGCATGCACCTCCCTATGTCTGCTAAAAATAACAATTATGCAGGCAAGTGTAGTAACTGAAAATATAGTCTTTATGGCGTGCCTCACGTACGTATTTAAAATAAAATATCTTGCAGTGTAAAATATATATAGTTCAACACAAATTAATAACACTTGTTCTCACACCTCCGTTGATGACTGACTCAGCTATCTGTCTCTGATTACTCTACTTTAATCACCCTGGCTAGCTATATATCAATCAGTAGAGCAAAATTAAACACAGCTCTCATGGTATGTGCGACAATCTAGGGAAATATTATTAGTTAAGTGCAGCTATATGTTGCAATCAATTCCACATCACCGCTGCGTAAATGTCAATGTAAATGACGATTTACAATACCTTATTCAGATGCTGTTTATTAGCTGAAATAGCACTCAGCTACCTTTATTGTCGTTTAACACATACGCCTACGTTCAAAACCACTGAACGTAACATTTCCGTTGGGGCCAATTCACTTTACACACTTAAAATTAGCCTTTTAAACTAAGCTCAGACCATCCTGGCCGGCCACGATAAGGATCCAACAAAGACAAGATGGAGAACGGAACCTTCGTTCGCCATTCCAATTCATTGTCAGTTACAAATTCTTATTAAACATACAGGCATATGAAATTACTACGGGTGCATTCCTTAAATGTATAAACTAAGTGATATCAGCCAATATTATCAACTTAAGCTGATTTGCATAGTATTCAAAACTTAACATAAAAAATACAAGACAATAAACATATCATCATTCAAACATAAGCTGGCTGCGTGCATCCTATAGGTATAAAATAAAATAATATTAAATAAATATCTTATATGCTAGGACACATCACAGTAGTGGTATCTTGTAGAATAAGTATGTGTATACTCGAAGTTTGCGTATCGTTTCAAGTTAATAATATGTAAATCAGATGAGTCATATAACTAGATGTCACAGGGTGTATAAATTATGTTGGATATTCTTACTGTCTGGACAGAAAACTGCGAGTGTATACATGTCTTGGAAATTACCCTAAGTAGGTTAGCTGGCTGTGTTGTTTGGTGCATATAATTATGATTATAATCAATTTCTTGCCAAGCTCACTCATTGATGTAGGAACATATATTTATACCGGCTCGTTTCTTAACACCAGCTCGGACGAAACTACCTATGGTACTCAACTCACATCCACTGTGGAACATGCCATTACCAAACATGTGAAAAATAAATAAATATCGTTGAATGTGTAGGCCACATGCAATGAAAATAAATTACGACTGATTTTATGTGAGTTTGTAACAGTTAGTAATTACACTTGCCCGGTGCCAACCTGGGCCGAGCAGGAAATACTCCGTCTATAGTGGACACCTCTGGCAACAGACACACATTACCGTACACACCTTGTGTACCAAATCACTTAGCATACGTTTCAAAATAATTGAAATATAACATGAAGACACTGACATATGGGACATAGGAAATGTGCAACACTACTGAGAAACAAGGACAACTGGCATACCTGTTTTACTAATTATATTTATTGAAATTTCTGTTAGCTTTTATGTAACTGGGGTTTAAAATCCAGATGGCAACCAGCAAAGGGTTAATTATTTTGAATTAATCTAATTTTGTTACAGCTACAAAGTCACGTAAAATTATTGTGTTTACTTTACTTGGTTGGGCGAAACGCGTGACGTTGGGTTCTTTCATTACCCTCGTCACAGTTTTTTCGGTAACAAGCGCTCAAGGGAACTCGAGACAGTCCTTCGTCCTTGTGGCGTTGTGAGGTGTGCTCGGGTTGCATAAACACCCGCGTGATCCGATCCAAGGACACTGCCAGGCGGGGAGTTTGACTGGGGCTGTACATCTGTCAAATGATAACGCAAGTGTCCTAAGGCCAGCTCAGCGAGGACAGACACGTCGCGTAGAGCAAAAGGGCAACAGCTGGCTTCATCCCGACACTCCGTATGTGTAGGGACTGCGAAAGCACGGTCTATCAATCCTTTTGGCTTGAGGAGTTTTCAGAAAGAGGTATCAGAAAAAGCAAAGATAGTATCATCAAAGCAAGATAGTTTAAATTGTGGGACAGAACTTCTCGTTTCGTTTTCTTCATGGTGGCCTATAGTTGGGGTAATTTACAGGGGTGGCAGCGGCCCCCTTTTGCCTTTTCGAGGCTAACCCCTGGCTCCGACCCTGTGCTAGACCCTTGAGCACCACGAAATGTTTGTGTGAGAACTCTACTATTGTACTGTAGTTTCATACTGGACCGTCCCCACCCGGGGTCGCGCCGCCAGCACTGGACTTGACAGGTGGTCTGGGGTTTTCCCGAAAACTGATGTTACCCCGGCCGTTTACTGAGAGGGAATGATGCACCGCTGGAGGGAGGGTAATGCGAGTCTGTCCCCTCCACGCTCGTAGTTCTGGCATCACCTACCCCGAGTTAAACACACCACGGCCCTGAGAGTCCGCCCAAGTGCACTTTTTTTTTCAGGCCTGAGCGGCGACCACTGAGTTTGAGGTTCCTAATTAACACTCTTAACGGCGAGATAAAGGAAATCATTGCGGTGCTACCAGTTTTTGAGCCATGAAATCTATACGGCATTCGTTATTGAAATTTCTTCTTTGACAAGGCATTAAGTACGCCGGCGATTAATTAACTGAACAAACTAAATAACTAAAATATAATTAAATAATGTCCTATGCCCTGGCAAAGTCACGTTCACAAACATTAATCCCAACTAAAGTAATGGCAAAAAATATATAAATCCCAGGATGGCGTCAAACTCTCATCCTCCAGGAGAATCCCTATGAAACGCATCCACGTCACATCCAACCATCATAAGAAATCATTGCGACGGCGAATGAAATTAACATAATCTTCGCCTGCGTTCTCTTTCCTTAGAATTTTAAGCGGTGACTGTAGGGTTTTAATATAATAAACTATTCATGAAAGATACAGCATTGTCGCTATATTTTCAAACACTGTTTTACAGAAGAATAAATATTGTAAAAAGAGGGCTACTTAACAGCGATTTTTGCTGAGATTCTTTAACGGCTACATTTATGTTTCTACAAGATTGTCCACTGAAATTCCATTTTGGAATTCCCTGACTTTTTCCCTGTTTTCCAGGCGGAATTTTATCAATTTCCCTGACCTATTTTTAGAATCAAAACCTTCAAATATCATATTCTTCCACAGCTAACAGAACAAATATGCTGTAATTTGCATTGAATCAAATTACACTGAAACAGACCAAGCAAGCAGCATTTTATTCAGCCCATCGACATTTCTCGCGATACACGCTATTGACATCACACGAGGTGCCATTATGGACACAGAAATACCTTATTTTGTATATATAGGCCCTATGTTACTTGGCAAAGCTGTATTATGACCCGTTCAATAACAAACTGAAAATTTAAAATGCATATGATCATAGTATTACAATCTACTATATTCACACAACTAACAACTTTTTGGAGAGTAGCAATAATTTACATTTTCCCTGACCCAGGTGAAAATTCCCTGACTTTACATGTCAAATGAAATTCGCTGACTTTTCCCTGTGGATGGACACACTGTTATTATAACCAAATTTGTGCATTGGGAACAAAAATCTCTTTCATTTGCACTGGAAAAAGATTTACAATGAAATGTTCCATCGTTTTTTTATAAGAAAAGTCAAAATTGCTTACAATGAAACCTATATGACAACTAGAGAGGCCCCCTTAAGAGCCCCGCCTGTCTGCATCGTTTTTCTCCTTTTTCGGCTAAGAAGCGTGGGAGCTATAAGGGTTACTGGCACGCGCGACAAGAGCGCCGTCGCCTTTACGCACAGGGCTCTGGACTGGCGTGCAGTGTTCTCGTAGTGCTGCGTATACCTATGGGACTGACAGTGGTGACCATATCAATTAATTGACGAAAAGTCTGTAACAAAGTTCAATACAAGCTCCTATTGTAGTTTTGACTCGTGTCTGACTAGCATGTTTTAAGATACGGCCGTCTGAAAAAAACGTTTTTAACTATATTGGGGGACTCAAAAATAATATTTTCAGTGTGTATATGCGTGGTAACTTTAATGTACTTACTATTCCTTCCTCGTCTGGGGTATGATGTCTTTCCGTAGCCAAACACACTGGGGGCACGTTTAATAGTTTCGTAAAAAAAAAAAAAAAAAACAGTATTCCAAACACATTGCAACGCAGGCAGGTGGAACCCATGATAGTTAGCTGGAGCTGCACGTCCAAGTTCAAAAAACGAGGGGGCAATACAGGCGACACAACACGCACGCCTAGCGCCTCATCGCTCCTACGCGCAAGGCGTGCAGCGTTTCCGTCGAGACGCTGTACTATGCAAATTAGATATGTAACAATGGGGTTTTTATTACACGTGCTAAAAGCCCACAGATTAAACTACGTCTGTATCTTTGTACTTTTCTCTTACCGCTTAAGGAAACTGCACAGGCAAGCTTTAAAAATGCGATATTGGACCATTTTCACCCATTTTTTTTCTGCAAGAATACACTTAATATGAAAAAAAAGTAAAATAATAGGGACATAGATAATTGTTTATCTTTTCTGACAAAAAAGTTGTATTTGCAGAACATTTATTTACTGAGATACGCTTATTCGCGCAAACAACTATTTCACAAAAAAAGTGCAGATCCATATAACTAAGCAGCACGTACGTTGAGTACGGAACGTGTTGGTCGTTCCGCGAACAGCACGCAAAATAATCGTCAAGAAACACGTATGCGGTGTAAGTTGAGCAATGGAGTTTTAACATAGGAGCTTCTGCGTGGACGCCGCCCGTCCCTCCTGTTTCAGGTTTCAGTGACTTTGACTACTCGTTTCGTAAAATTCCGGTTGCCCGGTAAGTGAACGGCCTTGCAGCTAGGGTTGCCAACTGTCCCACTGAGTTGAGTGATTTGGGCAGCATTTAATAACGAGTCTGGAGAGCCAATGAGGGTGACATGAGATGAGAACAGAGGAGAGCCATAATCATGCATTGGTGGGGCAAACGGGAGATACCTGAGAACCCCCCCCCCCCCCCAACCAGCGATATCGCCAGACACAATTCCCACTTACGAAACTCCGGGCGTGATCCCGGCCGGGTATTGAACCCGGTTCGCCTTATTGAGATGTGAGCGGTCTAACCGCTCCACCACTGCGGCCCCTACACGAACGTTTACTCTGATGCTCTATCTAACCCAAGGCAAAATATTTTATAAGACTACAAAATGATGGAAAACTACTATTTTAGACAAGCCACAAAACTGCTCAAATACGAATTTTCTACATGCAACTAATTTTTGCTGTTGTGCATTTTTAGAGAAAATATTGATTGAAGTATACAACTGATTTTTTCACTTTAAGATTAATATTGGAAACTGTTTTCAAATATGAACTTTCCTTGATAGTTTCACTTGGATCAGTCGGCGTGTGTCGAGTTGCTGCAAGTTTCCCTTATGGCAAATTAAAAAAAGTTTAAACCCTACTAGCAGGTTTAAATTTGTATACGAAACAACCAAATTTTAAAGTTAAGATGTATATTTGTACTTTAAATGGACTCGGTAATGCAGTAATTAAAAGAGCCTGCGAGCTGTATTAGGGCGAAAAAAAATTATCAGTGTATTTCTAATAGCTATGTATTTGAACATGTACGAACCGAACATAAAAGAAACGAATATAAACGACGGCAATAAAAATGCCCATATTAATTTTAATATTTAAATAATGGGGCCAAAAGTTTTGCGAAGGGACTCTCAAGTCAGTACCTTGAACACGGAGGGGATGGGAGATGAGCTGGATATGTCAGTGCCCTGATTCTGTGCCGAAGAAGCGGGAAATAGTCCCCGTTAAGTGGTCAAGCATAACTGTGCGGGAGTACTTATTGATATTGGCAGCTGACGTGCACGCATTTCGTGTGGCCCGACGTGTTCGTGAATGGATGGGTTTGCTTTGGAGATAAAAACTGTGCAATACCACTGATAACTTAAATGGGATATAATAACGCTGAAATTAGTAACTGAAAAGTAATAGAATCTTCGATAGTTTTAACCAACCTTCCGAAGGAAAGATAGGCTGAGATCACTCTCCTGTGTGCGTGCGTATCTCCCTCCACAAGCCCCCCCCCCCTTTTTTTTTCCCCCTCTTATCCGATCAAAAAATAATTTTTAACGCGTAAACAGAGTTTCACCAAACTCGGTACACATATAGCACTTAGTAAGGATACCCGATTTATAAGTTTTCAACCACGATAAGCACGCAGTTTTAAAATTTACTGTGATATGTTATACCTCGGGAACCATTCAACCGCTTTAAACAGAATTTTGTATGTTGACAATGCATCATAAAAGCATTGAATTTAAAAATAAATATTGTTGTTGGCAAGGTATTTTGTAAGATAGTACCGCACTAATAAATAAAAATGTTTGTCATATCTCGGGAAACAATTCACCGATTCCAACCAAATATGGCACAAGTAGTATGAGACAGGTAATGAAAACTAGTATGTTTGAAATAGGTCAAATTTTCAAAATGGCGGACATATAGCTATTTTAGCATAGTATGCTGTTTCTTTTAAACAATGTCAATAATTATAACTCAACTTTGTATGCTGGCAGTATATATTGCAAAAATCAAATGTTCCCACACAAAGACTATTTTTGTCCATAATTTTGTGAGAGAGCATCAAATGACAAATTAAAATTTAGATGTTATATCTCTGGATAAAACTAATCGATTGCGACCAAACTTGGCACATCAGTTACATTGCAGGCCATTGAAATTAATGTGTTTAGAATGTGCCAGACACTTATTTACAAAATGGCGGCCATATAAATATTTTAGCTCAGTATGTTATATCTACGAAAGTTAACTTTGTATGTCGGCAGTCTATACAGAATTTCTTTTCTCCGCCATTTTGTAAAACAGCCCTACGTGAAAAATAAAGTTTTTATATTATATCTCGGGAAGCAATCAACCGACTACTTCCAAATTTAGCGAAGAAGTTGTCCGGTGATAGGCCATATCAATTTATATGTTTCAAGTTGCAAGACCCTTATTTTCAGAACTGCGGCCATAAAACATTTTAGCTTAGTGTGCTATTACGAAACTATGTAACCCATTTTAACTGAATTTTATACCGGCAATATCTATGACAACCGTCGCATGTGCTAATACACGACATTTTTGCCCTCCATTCATGAAGAAAAATGGGAGTTTTATGTCGTATTTCGAGAACCAACACGCCGATTCCCACGTAATTTTTTACACAAGTAGTGCTACAGTAATCTAAGTAAATGCATGTGAGGGTCGTTAGGTCTTTTTCTAATGGTATTGGTATAAATAATTTAGATCAGTACGTTATAGCTAAGTATGTTATAGCTATTCAACTATTCGACAAAATTCGACCAACTTGTGTACACTAACAGTATCCATTAGAAGCATCAATTATGCAAAAAAAGATACTCTTTTTTAAGGTTTTTTTTGGCAAAAGAGTGCTAGGTGAGAAAATTGAATATTTAAACATACTTCGGGAACAATTCACTAATTTCCGCCAAATTTTTCGCACCATTAATTTAAGTAAGGTAGAAATTAATTTTAAAGATTGCCGCCATACAAATATGTTAACTTTATCATATATATTAAACAATTTAACCAAGTGCAATTTTGTAAGATAGCACCACATAAGAAAAAAATAGTTTGTATGCCATATCTGGGGGACCAATAAACCAGTTTCCACCAAACTCTTCACACAAATAGTGTTACGATAACCATGGAAACATCCGTCAAATCAGTACCTGCTTGTTTCAGCTTAGTGGCTTTTGCTGTATTGACTATAACACGGTTCGCAAACGTGCCTTACTCCTGTTAGGGAGTACCGTTCCCATGGTATAATCAAGGTAGACATGTAGCGTCTTTAATTAGCTTTGACTATCTACATAGAGTAGATGTAAAAATACTCCAGTCATAGCCATTTGTGTAGCCTATTGAGCATAGTAACGGTACGACTGTGAGATTAAATACAACTTGGACTAATTACGAAGAATAGTGCCACATAAATTATATAGGAAGCTTAGAGTGATATTACATAGGCACAATTAACACACAACTTATTCTAGGCGGTCGTCATTCTGTTCTGTCATTCCGCTTAAAAAAAAAAAAAAAAAAACTCAAGACTGCCTTTATATACACTTTACTTTGTAATGCAAGGCAGCTGGGACGTTTCCAACAGCGAGGATGTATCAAATAGCACTGGAGATGCCTTGACGGATACGTTTGCAGACAGACGCAATTTCTTGCGGTTTTACATTTTAATCCTCCACGAATAGCCTCGTTCTCTTTGTACCAGTTACAGTGCATTTTTTTGTCACAAGTGTGCAATCAATAACATCAAACTTACACGATTTTGTACATATATCTTGTGTTAGCTATGAGGACTCGAACCAGCATACATTGGTATGATATTTACACCTGCATCAGAACGTAATAAAGATTTATAAAATGGACGTGAGATACTTGAATTGAGGGCTGCACTCTTAGAAGCTGATTTAGTTTTCCATATCTGCACTGAGATTGTTGGTAAATGTATACTCTATGCATGATATAGGCATTAAAATAAAATATTAATTTTTGCTGAAGTCACGTGTAGATGGATGTCTGGTGAGAATTTTGTACATTGTTTGTTATTGTATGAGAATATTATATTGAATATTTAATACAAAAAAATGTCGTTGGCGATATCAAATTTAGTCCTATGTGCATGATGATACGATATACTTTTAAAAGTGCATGTATTGAGAATTTTTCAAAACACTGAGAGGAATACTAGGAAAAAAAAGTTAATAATAATGTGTATCTGTTATACTACCATATTCGAATCCTGTCTGTTGTTTATAAAACTCTCGCTTAAGTAGATGCGACACTCTGGCCCTCCCCCTCAGCTTCTCTGCCCAGGGACTGCAGGCACAAACAGGCCTGGCATGATGTCATCGCCAGATCGTGTGTAACTAATTTCAGTTATCTCCTGAATCTGGAGATTGTGCCGACGATACTTAAAACATACATATAACACAGCTATTTAAATTTTGTAGTCTAGTATTTTTCCGTGAAATGATTGGGATCTCTAGAGGATTGAACCCACGATGGCTTATCCCCAAAGTCGGTACACTATCTCCAGCACTATCGGAGGTACACAATATATTTAATATGAAAAGTAGAATAGCATATGCGAAAATAAACATGTTCGTCATTCTGAAGTTTTACATGAATTTTTTGTCAAGGAGGATACAATTAAAATAATTATAAGTGATGAGTTGCTTTCTTAGTAGGTGGGGTACGTGCATGAAATTGCAAGACAGATATTGTGGTCTGAGCTTCTTAGCAGACTTAATTTGTAATATTAATAATTATAATATTTTACCGTCATCTCATCACCTTCCACAACATTACAGTGTTGTCAATATTAAGTGCTCTTATAAAATTTTTGGTCACATATCGAGCAGTATGTAACAGGAAGGGAGCATCCAGCCAGGGAGACTTAGCCCCTCACATTTTGCTCCCGACCATCTGTGGCGGAGAGAGGAAGACTTCAAACAAAATATAGAACGAGTGACAATGTTTAATTTATATGAAGGTATATAACCACCATAGTGTAATTAACTGCAAACGTGATTTTACTAATGAATCTACGCAACATTTCCGAGATACAGAGACCATCGCATAGAAATTTAGGGGAGCGTCGCGCAATCCGTGTTAGAGAAAAAAGAGAGACGACTTTACCGCTCAAAATCTAAGCGTGAGAGCTATATCGCCGACACTCGCGTGAGATACTCGGTGGAAGGTGGTCCACACCTTACCGAGAAGCCATGACGAGGGAGGTGGGTGGGGGGGGGGAGAGTTATACCACGGAAGAGCCAGTGGTTATCGTGAATCCAGCCGTGAACAAAAACAGTAAATAATCGACTGCAATCTAACAAGCAGGCACACCCAATCATGATGTGTGGGTTCGCAAGTACAAGTTTATGCTGAAGCAATAAAAAGAGATACATCTGTATTGAACGAGCTAACTAGGGACATAATTAATCAACAACACAGACATTGTGGGAGGTAATTTATTGTTTTACGGTTTCCGGGACGGGAACAGAGTACCATCGCTGGAGGGAAAATTGCACAGAGCAAACCTCGGACCGTGTCCAATTCTGGGACATGTTTATGGAGACGTGGGCGGGAGAACAGGAACTGGTGACGATCTTCTGATGTTTGACGGGACACACTTCATGTTGACTTGGAACTTAAAATAAACAGAACTGTAGTTTCTTGGGTAGTGAGAATCCACGCCGATTGCATCATCAGCCATTGCAAAGGCGAAAACTAACAGTATAGTGTGAAATCACCACGTCCGGGAGCGCTGGTACCATCTTTCGAGGCAAAGCAAGTGTGCAGTGTAGGAGACAGAAAAGTGAGCGAGAGAGAAACACTTCAGTGAAGTGATACACAGCCCGTGATGGCCATGGTCACATATACTCCCTCGACTCGCAAACACTCCTACAACTTCATACTCTATTTACCAACTAAATTAATATAAATAAAATGATTAGCCGATAGTTACAAACGGATGTTCTTTTTGAATCAACTTGTACAATTCTAAAACAGGATGTTCTTTTTCTCACCCGTATACTCTTTTTCTTTGTTTTATATCCACCCCTCCAGATGAAACCCAAGCTCATCATGGGAATGCACTGTAGTGTATGAAATTGCATAAATTAGAGAAAAGTAATATTTTTCCCAAATAGGCCTACTAATCACCAAATACTGCAGCTGTCATACTTATATAACTGTATCTCGAACACGGAGAGTCGCATTAAATAACCACCCTGATGCTCTACTGATTTCTCTGTCCTTTCACATTTCCGACACAAAGGGAAGCACATACAATCATGGAAGTAAGTATTCATGTAGTATCAACTGCAAAAAAAAATTGCTCTCATTTTAATACTAAACTAGAGAAACAGTCAAGCTTGTAAATTGAATGATGCAGCGTTAATATAAACAAGTAATTGGTAATGAATTTCCAGTATTCCACTTGCGTACATGTTCTATTAAAATAAAATATATTGCAATTCGTACTTCGTTAAGGGCACTGCCTACCGGCTGGCAGCTACGAAATTTAAGGGGAAAATGGTGTACGAAAGCGCTATATTTACCCAATTTTTATCACAGGTTGTTTTACAGAAGATTTTCCAAAATGTTTGGCACGACACATCGGAACACTAATGGAAGATAAGAATGAATATATTATTTCTTATCTTCTAGTAGTGCTCTGAGAATAATAAAGGCAGTGAATATCTAACAAAGCAAAGTATTAAAAATAGTTATTTGTGTCTTGTCACGCCGAAAATTTTGTTAAACCCTCTCCAAAACAACTTATGAAAAAATCGGGTAAATATGATGCTTTCGTGCACCATTTCCCTTAAATAGGAAATCCCATGCTAAGAAAATTTCGCCTCAGTGTATTAATTTTATAGATAGTCGTTTCAAATATATTTTTATTCTACGCGAATTTTTTAGAAGAAGATTCCTTCGAGCGTATATTTTCAATATAGACAGTATGCACTTTTTTGTAAAACATAAATTTTAAAAATCCCTTGCAGCCAGGCTATGTATTTATGGAAACATCTCCGCTGTAGACAACTTCTAAAAAAATTCGCGAAGAATACGTTTTGTCTGAAACGCCTATGATTAAAATTAACGCATTGTGGTGAAATTTCCTTAATATGCGATATCCTATTTAAATTTCGCAACTACCATCCAGGAGGCAGTGTCCTTAAGTGTGGAAAAAGGTATTCATACATTGAAGTAGTAATAAACAAAACAAGAGCCCATTCAAGCCCGTAATGCAAGGTACAGTTGTGTAGTCGCGTGGTGCACCCTGAATACGCCAGGTGACAAGACGTGATTACTGTGGGACAGCAAAATGACAACTGATAAAAGACGCATTGTGGTCTACACAAATCATAGTCTGAAGTTGCAAGTATAATCCGAAGAAGTCGAACGACTGTGAAGTCTATTGAGAAGCGGTATGACATAAAAAATATTAATCGACGGAGAAAGAAGAGGTTGTTCATGGAAGCTTACTAACGAGAGACTAGAATACTACTCAGAATGACAGTTAAAAAACTTTAAATTTGCTGCGTCCGAACTTTCTGCACACATGATTGACCAATTTGGAAAGCATATCATTCTAAAAGACAATTCTTTATGCTCCAAAGTCGGGCTACAGATCCAGGATACAATGATGACTTTAGTTTGGAGGAGACCGAATACAGAAGTAAGGAGATTATGAAAACATTCAAGCCACGGTGAAACATGGAGTTGGTGGAGTTATGTTTGGGGATGCATGGCAGCCTCATCTGTTCGGAAACTTGTGTTTACAGAAGATAACATGGACACATTCATATATTTAAATATTCTTAAACTAACTTTCAGATTTTGGGTCTTGCCAGAGATTATTACTTTCAACAAGACAACGATACGGACAATACAACATAAATTGTCCATCTGTGGTTGGTGTAGGCACACTCACGCTCATCACTCCAGTGCAGAGTCCAGACCTCATCATAATCGAGCACCTGTAGAGTGAACTGGAAACAAGTGTCAGATAACACGAAATACGTAGCAAGAATTATTTGAAAGAATGTCTGTTAAGAGAATGGCAAAGCATTGCATCCGAGATCAGAAAGAAATTTGTCCATTCCATAAAAAAACACATCGAGAGAGGTGATACATAGGAGGGTATACTTGCAAAGTATTAAAAATTGTTACGTGCTGCAGCTGGTGCCGACTCCGCTGCCCTGCGCCGTAATCGGAGACCCACCTCGCCCTCCCCTCTTCCGGGAACGATGCGCTCGCGGCCTCCTGATCGCTCCTTCTGGGAATCCCGTGAATGCCGACAGCGGCGAGACTTACTGGCGTCACAGACCTCATCTCGCCTTCTAGAGTTTCCGATACGTTTAGCGACGACGCAAGAATGTTCTGGTGAGACTGGCTGGTGCCTCAGCCCTCCGCGACGCAAGTTGGGGAAGAGTCTAGGTGGCGGCCTAAAACGATATATACTGACGCAACCCAGCGGCCGGCAGTCTTTGATGGAGGCCGCCTGACCGAGTGTGCGCGAGCGAAGTAAGTGTGGACGACAGGAGATTGCAGGGCGACGGCGAGTGAGGTGTTCGTGGCTTGAATGGACGAGAGGGTGTGATACCGACGAGTAAAGCCTACTGTGCATGAGGGCGCTTGGAGGACTCTAGAGCATTGCGACTGGCGGGGCACGGACTGAACTGAGGTGGGACTGAATGAAAATGTAATACGAATTTTATTGTAAATATTCGAACTGTCAATTTGGGCACATATTTTACAGAATATCTGAGTAGGTGGATACACTGCCTATTGGGACTGATCTTTAATTACTTAATTTAATTTATTTCTTTGTGGTAATTATAAATTGTGTTACTGGAGTAATTAGTTGTGAACAGTAAGTGATAGCAATTCATTGTGGGATTTTGAGTTCAGAGAATTTTGCTGTAGTTATTGTAAATAAAATAAGAAAATTATAAACAATTATTTTATTCAAATAAGACCTTTTTCACAGTTTAAAACGGCAATAGACTTTCGGTTTGTGGGTATGTGCACATTTGTAGCTACAGTTGCGATTCAAGAATGCATATGTTGCAAATCCAACATGTTTTTAGGTTTCTTTAGCGACAAAAATAAATTGTACTTTTCTGCACTCCTGTGAGTGAATACTTATTTTCACGACAGTAGATATGTCGCAACTGGAACTGCAAAAACGACCTTATCTTGTTCCCGAAGTCCATGTCACATCGTTACGTCAGCCGGTGGGGCCATGTCATGCGTCACGCTTCACGTGGTGCGCCTTACTATTTCCTTCTACAGCCTTAATTACCCCCCCCCCCCTCCCCATGCTCATACGGTTACAAGAAAACTCAAAATGTAGGAGATATTGACTGGTAATAGCCCACAAACAGGTTATTATTCAATAGAAAACTGCCTACAGTCCAAGAAAACAGTGTTGTATTTTTAAAGATGGCCACAGGAGTTAGAAGCTTCACCACAGATTGGTAAGGCGGCTGGAGCCGGCAAAGAACGATGAACTCGTATGGGTGCCAAATCCAACAAGAACAGCAGTAATTACACAACTCAAGTTATGGCTCTAACTAAATTACTCTTGTGATAAGACAGTTGTAGCAACCGAATAATAAATACACACTCAGTATATTAATATATTTTCCAGAAGATTTTGGCACAGTAACTCTAATACCGATCCGCCCTCCCTATTTTATATTACATTGGAAACGCTTGTCTGTTTCTATTCGTAAACACTCGAAAAGATTGTCTGTTTCAACCTTTACAGTCCTAGTATCCTATATTTGGGATATCCCTCAGTTGTGGGAGGTATCATTCGCTTTTGAGATTATATTTTGTGGTCTCCCAAACAACCTTCAAGCATATATACTTATAGAGTGCTCATTGGCTATTGCTGCTGCGTTTTCTTTTGAGAACATTTCAAACAACTGATTATAGGCATCATGGCGCAGTTAAGCCATTTGATACAATATTTACAGCAGTTGTGATGTCATGTGTAAATAGTTTGCCGTGAATTTTGACAACATACAGCTCATTTACACAAAACGTAGTATGTACGGGTGAATTCTTTGTGAAATGTATTTGTAACATTACATTTACATAAGTAGTTATCTGTATAAACCCGCTAGTTGCGGATGTTATTTTTTAAAGACTAAATAAACAGCTTAATTCTAATGTATGTTCGGTGCTGACAGTCCTCAGTTGTCAGTTTGTCTGTTCAATTAATTGGTACAGACCTTCAGCTGTCAGGTTCTGAATTAAATACAATCGTGTTAACCTCTCGTTTACATTTTGGTTTATTGTTTTTTGTCAAAGCTAATAGGAGTAGCTAATAGTAGTACACAATTCAATAATGGAGCTGTTTTTAATAAATTCCGATATAGCCTAGGCGGTGAAATTGAACCTCTATCATCGTGTTACAGTTCAAAAGAACGCCATTTTTAACACGTTAACACCACTGCTCGTACAAATGACAAAAACTGTTTAATTTGCGTACATAATAGTATAAGAAGGGACTCAATTGGCTCCTGGCTGTAGACTCCGTGGACCCCTCCAAAACCTAGAATTACATCACAAGGGAAAAAATTCGCCTTTGCGCGATTTTCAAGCAAACATTTTTGCGATTTCCCTCGCGCACGCTGCGTCCATCTTGGAAGCGAACTTCCTGCTCTGTCATTCCGGAGCAAGGGTTCCCGCCGCATGCTGCTGCTCACTATTGCCTTACTAGCACAATTGCAAGTTTTGCACTCTCACATTCTAACCAACCACAGTTATGTGTGGAGCACCTCACTGAGCCGCAATATGACTTGTGTCTACTTATAAGAATATTTGGCTGTAATTTCCGAACCGCTTAAGATATAGTCATCAAATTCTTAACATAGGCATCACCCACCACAAGGAAAAGGGCCGAAGGATCAAGTATGACCTATGTCTACTTATAAGCATAGTTGACTAATCTCCGAACTGTTTAAGACACATTCGTCGAAATCATAACAAAAATGCACCATCAACGACAAGGAAAAAGACCGAAGGGTCAAGTATGAAATATATGTATACTTATAAGCATTGTTGGCTATAATTTCCGAATGGTTTAAGATATAGTCACTAAAATCATAACATATGCATCATCCACGACAAGAAAAAGGACCGAAGGATCAAGTATGGCCTATGTCAACTTATAAGCATAGTTGGCTATAATTTCCGAACCATTGGAAATACAACTACGAAAATTGTAACATAGGCATCGCCCCCGACCAAGAAAAGGACCCAAGTTTAAAGTATGGCCTAAGTACACATATAGGCATAGCATCATAGTTAGCTCCACAGTTAGCTCTGCATGATCTGCAGTTAGCTACGCACGCTCTGCGGTTAGCATTGCAATCAGCTCTGCATGCTCCAAACACTCCATAATTAGCTCCGCACACTGCAGTTAGCTCCACATGCTCCGCAGTTAGCATTGCATAAGCATCACCACAGACAATGAAAAGTATCGAAGGGAAGTACAACTTAAGCATGCTTATAAGCATAGTTGGCTATAACTTCCTAACCATTTGAGATACAACTACCAAAATCATAACATAGGCATCACCCTAAACAATCAAAAGGTCAGCAGAATGGTCAAGTATGCCCTACGTGCACACACAGCATAGTCGGCCATATTTTCCAAACCGTCTGAAACACAACTATCAAAATAACATTGACATCAACCCCCAGACAATGAAAAAGGATGGAAGGGTCAATTATGACATAAGTGCATTTATAAGTATAGCCGGCAGTAATTTCCGAACCATTCTGATACAACTAACATAATCATAACGTAACCATGACCGCATACAAAGAAAAGGACCGAAGGATCGACCCAAGCTTACACACATAAGCTTAGTTGGATGTAATTGGCGAACTGATTGAGATACATCTACCAAAATCATAACATAGGTATTACCCCAGACAACGAAAAGGACCGAGGGGCCAAGTTTGACTAAGAGCACATATAAACATAGTTGGCTGTCATTTCCGACCCGTTTAAGATACAACATGCAAAATCATAACATGAGCCTACACACTCATCAGACAAGAAACTTTTTCTCCTTCAGGACCTGCCAATTACATATTCGACAGACACTGCGTGGTTAGGAGAAGTAAATACTTGCATGGACCTACACACTCATCAGACAAGAAACGTCATCACGAGCAGACAAGGTTTTCTCTCCTTCTGGACTCGCCTAAGCCAATGACATCCTCGACAGACATTGCATAATAGAAGTAAATATCCGCATGGGCCTATGCACTCGCCAAAATATGCAGGAGTTGCGGGGGGTAATTCCTGCTTCCCTTGTGTTACCAGTCTGATGCCGTGACCCCTATTGCAAGTTTTCGTGTGAGGAGATGAGATAGCATACATCGGCCTACGCACCCGACACACACTGTACGGTTAAAATACATGCATTGGCCTACACACTCGCGAGCCTTCGAGACTCGCCTATGATGTTGGAGAATCACACGGGCCTACAAACCCACCTCATACCTAAGCCGATGATGCATTCGACACATGGTAACAATACGGGCAACACACACCGATGCAAACAGAGCATACAACATATAGGAAAAATATAGTTATATGAACTTACCAACCAGCACAAGTGCAGAGGTACTGTTAGATGTTAGACCATATCAGCACAACAGAACAACCTCATTGCAAACCAAAATTATCAATCACGACACTAGCAGCAGCCGACCGCCATTGTTGCGGAATCTGTAAGACAGCCCAAGCGGTTGACTGGCAAGTCGAAGGGAAGGCACAGAACACTAGCAGAGAGAGACAGATATATATATATATATGCCAGAGCTCCAGACCAGTTGAGTCACACACTTTCCATTACGAAAGGAATCCAGGTACTTGACAACCAGCACAAGCATCAGGTGCTGCAACGATGCTAGACACAACCTAGCCATCCTTACAAATCGAATCACATGAAACGATTACTAAGATAGAGAGATGACACCACTACACACTGAAACAAACAACAAAATAACATTTACCAAAAAATACGCAAGCATCGAGCATGGTACATTAGGTGACAAATTTACAATTTATTATGTGTGGGAACGATAAGGTCAACACTGCTAAACATCAAAGTAAAGGGAATATAGTCATAAGTACTTACTAACTAGCAAAATCATACGAGCTCGGGGTATGTGTTAATCGATGCTAGACAAAGCCCTGGTCAGTACAACAGAACGACCACTTTATGAAACGAAATCATCACATGCACTCGTGTACCAAGCCTTCAATCCTCACAGTCAGTGTGTACATCGTATCCTCTCCCACCCCACCAGGGCCTAAGTGCTTAGTAGTAGCATGTTCCAACATGACAAGCTTCTCGACACACTTCTGGTTCGCCATGTACTGAGATCTCAGTACACATAATGAAGGGCAGTCATACTCTTGTCTCACATACGTTCGCGCTGCCGCAGCCATCGCCGATGCTAGACATGACCAAACCATCCTTGGCAGAACACATTCCGTACGAACCGGTTGGCCAACACTAGCAGCAGAATGCATCCGACCTACCACATGAGCAACGTGAGAATCTGTAAGCCTACCCCAAGCAGTCGATTGACAGCATGAGCATCGTGCAGGCAAGTCGAAGGATAGTAAAGAACACTAGTCGAGACACATGCTAGGGTGGTGCACCAGTATTGTCACACATGCATGTCCCCTTTCACGAAAAGAATTCAGTTATACAGTACTTAGTGTCAGAGCCATACGCACATATGAAACAACATATTTGTAAAACATTAGTCATGCAAGAGAGACGACACCACAACATGCTGGGGCAAGAACAGCAAATAGTATATGAACTTATTTTGATTACAAACCATTTATAATGCTATAACTGTAAGCTCATTACGAAACGAATTACCAGTGAATCATTCCACACAAATGTACGACCCTTGTAATGACGAGTAAAGAGGTAGCACAACACACACACATTTCTACTATGCATATACTCAGCTTTTAGAAGACGGAATACATAAAGAGCAGAGTTTTACCTTAACTGGTGTAGGTGCGAAGACCAGTAGGTCGCGAGTAAGTCTCATAGCGGTCGTCGTGAACTCGTTGGAAGCAGAGACTACAGTGACCATTCCACCATTTCCACACATAGTATACATTACCAACCATGAAAGGAACGACATCTGCAAGTACTGTAAGTACATAACCACCCTTGACAAAACGTACATAAATGTTACATATGCCATTGAAAGGAACTAACACATGAACCCTGACAGTGATGGAGACGACAGTGCATCATCCTTGATAATAAGGTATTGTAGGTTCAAAGTATCAACTCATTTCACAAGTAAAAAATATGGCGTAGCTGTGTTGGGGAGACGGCTGTTTGTTTTGCATGAATATGTCTACATTGACGTGCTCAGAGGCCTTGTTTTTTTTTTCGTTCCCGGCACTGCTTAACTCGATCATATGGGGCTTTATGGGTATTGCTGGATTGCTTTTGAGATGCTCTTTCCAACCGTATACACTTTCCGTATTTCGACTTGGCTTTTTGACGAGTATAGGCCGACATTGTGTTAAGTTTTCTTAATTTTTTATATTAAACTCATACAATTTCACCATAACCACACCACACAAATGTTTTATACACACAATCGATTGATATTGATCTTGATGAGAGCTGTCGATTGAAACTTAAACGGGTGTCATAGCTTCTCCTAGTGAAAAGTTATGAGACATGGCGAAACAAACTCAAAAATTCCCCCGCCCCCACGCGATGTATCGCAGTCATCACTCAATGTAACATATTCTTTGATCCTTGGGGCAATCGAGTGGTGTAATTGAATTTTGAAAGTAGATGGTAGATTCGGAGCTGCAATGTCAAACTGTCTACCCCGATTTTGTTATCAGATTTTATGGATTGCCTTCCACTATGGTTGCAAAATTTAACTATGCATTCACATCAAAAATTGGTGCTAATACACACAGATATGAAAGAAGTCATTGGATGTTCACCTGCAGTGAATAGACAATGTATGTCATGAGTCGGGAAGCGAGTGGAAGTATTGTAGCAAGACATTCGCTAACAACCCCACTGCCAAATATCATTAAAATAGTAACTGCTCATTTAACACCGACTACAAGACCTACCCGTGCCGTGCGGGTATATGCGAAATAAGTATGGACCTCACATGTACACAGCAGGAAGTGTTCGAATGAAGACTAAGTTGATCGTGTAAGATGAATGAGTGTAACAAATTTGAGAGATCAACTTCACAGGCTAGACAGAGAACGACCAGATAAAGTAACCTGTCCAGCAACCATGTAGCCACCAGCAGAAAGTCGCAATTGCATGTTCAGTCCCGCATACCATCACAAATGCTTACAGTCTGCCAGTCATACGTAACAAGCAGGTCACACTGTGACAACCCGAGACACGAACCATTATCATGTAGTGATAATAGTATAAAAACACTTGATCGTCGAGTGTGGCAGGAAGCAGAACATTACATCTACATTCACCTACAGATGGAATCATCTGTTGAAGACTTGCCATTTGTAAAACACCGCCGGTATCGTCAACAGCGAGGAGCCTGACAAGCATTATGGTACAAATGTTACCAGTGTGGAAATACAATTAGTACATGCTGTAATACACATCATGTTCGCCTGTAGTGATAGCATGCCTAAAGAATACCTTCTTGCATATGCACGACACGAAATCAAATCAGTCTACAAACACCTACCTGCAACAGGACGAAGAGACTCTTGGCTGTCTAGAATGTTGCCAAGGTAGCGCTACTGGTACAGACACAACACATCTCAGGAGCTGGTGTAAGACCCAACGGAGCCATCGGCAAAACCTTGACAGCTCCAACATGGCAAGATGAATGAGTGCAAAGAAGTTGAGAGGTCGAACAGACAACTTTGCAGGCTAGACAGCGAACGACCTGATAAGGTAACATAGGTAAGTCCAGCAACTATGTCACACATCCAGCAGTCGTTACTGCTACAAGCAAGCATTACTTAAAACAGCTGCCAGTTCGTCGGCTAGCGTGGTGTCTGAAAGCAAATCGTTATGTTTACCACGATCGCATACTCTACTGAAATATGACGATGGATTCATCAGTTGAAGACTTACCATCTATAACACCGCCCACATCGCCATCAACAAGGGATGCTGCAGATTGGCACAGATATTGACGTGATGTCCGTGCCGGACGACGGACCTATTGGATACATACTGGAGGTGGATGTAGAATACCCTAGTACACTCCACGAAGAACATCGAGATCTGCTGTTCTTGCCTGTCCGCGAGTGTCCCCCAGGGTCCAAACAGCCCAAGCTAATGACGACGCTTCAGGGAAGATGCACTACATTGTACACCTTGTCACCCTCAAGCAGGCATTAGCTCATGGGCTATTGCTTAAGTATGGCTGCAGTGTGCTTGAAGTTCCGCCAGAAGGCGTGGCTGAAGCCATACATCGAGATGAACACCACCAAACGCCAGGCTGCTATGAACGTCTTCGAGCGGGACTTTTTCAAGCTGATGAACAATGCCAAGTATGGCAAGCAGATGGCGAACATACAAAAACATCAACAGATGGAGCTTGTCTGCAAGTAGATGCAGGCAAAGAAGCTCATCGCCAAGCCAGCATTCTGCTGTAGAACAATATACAGCGAAACTATTTCACTCGTCAAGATGGACCACAATAATATATTATATGACAAGCCAATTTATGGTGGCTTTGCCATACTGGACCTGTCAAAGACCCTCATATGCCGCTTCTATTACGGCATCATGCAGGCATGGTATGGCCATGACATAGGGCAAGTCTATATGGACACAGATTCGTTCGTCATGGCCATATCGTGCTCCGATTTCTACAGCGACCTGGCCTCAGACCAGATGCTAAAATCCGAATTCAACAACAGTGGGAACCCTCCCATTCATCCCTGTTACTCACCAACAAACACCAAGGTCATTGACAAGTTTAAGGATGAGTTCGGAGGAACGACATGGTCGAGTTTGTCGGGCTGAGGGCGAAACTCTAAGCTTATAGGTGTAGGGACAAGGTCTTGAAGTGGGCCAAGGGGTCCAGAAGAGCATCATCCATCTCAACATCACCATTGCAGACTACAGGCGTGCTCTTCTGGACCGCCAACTCATGAGGGTGCAGGTGCATAGCATTAGGTCGCACCACAGTGGCGTTTACTCGGAATGCAGCAATAAGCTTGCACTGCCATGGATGGACAAGTGTTCGATCCTGGACGATGGGATACATACTGTCCCTAATGGCTACGACGAGTAGGTCTAGACACAACCTCTGGGGCAGGCATGTATCATATACATGTATGTTCCTGGGAGGGCACCAGGGGTCGGGATGCATAATAGGAGGCAGTTCCTCACGCCGGGATTGTCGAAGCAAAAGCGCTTCCAATACCCTCTCCCACAATGACTATTCTTTGTGTGTATCGATTTACTCCCGGCATTATGGTGCTTTAAGCAGGAGCTGTACTTGAATCCTACCAGGTATTATGGTGTTCTGCTCCTGTTCCAGCATGCCATAGTGCATATAGGAGTCGTATTTCTCCAACAAAGTGTGCTGGCTGCTTGGACGGTGCTGTAGCACATGTAGGGGCTGTATAATATCCATACCAACCATTCCCCCAGTGTGTATTTGTGCCTGCATTGTGAACAATTACAGCTCATTCGAGAACATACTACATATTGGTCAGGTGTGCTGACCGGCCATACGCTATGACGCCTAGCTTATGGCCGGGTTATTTATCCCCACTACAAAGCCCCCCCCCCCTGTATATACCACACAAGAGTCATCTTCAACGTGTCCAGTATATTTGTGTGTGTGGCTTTGTTCAGAGCGCATACAGGAGACAGCTATCTTGTCAAGCATGCCGACTGGTGGTTGGTCGTTCGCTGGAATATAGGAGAATATGTGGGGAGCAGACCTAATCCCACGCAGGCGTACGACCATTGTCCTGGTGCATGTTTACTTTCGACAGCATTTTCGAGTACATGTAGTTGTATAATATTACTACCATGGGTGCTGCTGCTACATTTTTTAAGATAATTATGCTAGTAACATACCGGCGCCTACTGCAAGAGAGATATGTCAACCGTTCTCTTGCTGAAGGTATGTTGCCAGCACTCGTGATATGTGTACTATTTCACATTCACTTGTTCTGTTTTTTTATCTGCACAACCTGCTTAACATTAACTACCGCATATTCAATACCAATGATCTGCACAAATACCTCCCTCTCACTCACTCTCCCTACACTATTAAGATATTCAATACCAATTTATATGCAATAATTTTTTGTTTGTCCAGGGATTTGCGTTGCGTCTCCGACCTGTGGAACTCTATGTTTTTTCATCACGTAATGTTGTAGTGTGTCTGGTTGTCCATATAGAAGCTGCTTTTTGTTCTTACACACAATGCGCTTTACCCCCCTTCTTTCTTCTTCTACCTATCCAAATATACTACTCTCTTTGCTGTCTTCTTTATTGGCGGTGGCTATACTGATTTCTTTGTTTTTTAGCTTTAGTCGTTTTTCTTATTTCGGCATTGGAACGCACAGTTTTCAGTGCGTCATCACCACCACTAGCAATTATTGTTTTTACCTTCAGGTAAAATTTTTTCATTGCTGGTGGTGTGGTTTTGTCACATTGAATCACCTGTCCCAAGCCTGGAAGCTGTCCACATGATGTATTACAGTGTTGTGTGGACAGTAAGACAAAGAGCAACACCCGCGGCATCAGCAGGTAAGTGTGGCAGTGTGTGGCAAGAGGTGTTCTGGTAGGGGGTTCCATGTTACTGGTCAGTATCCCCTCCTTCCCTGGGGGCTGTGACGGGATTTTTTCTTGGGCTTCGCTGTGGGGACGCCGACGCCATCTTGCTAGTTAGTTCTAAGATCGCTTCAAAGCCCCTCCTCCCCTCCGAGGAGATTGACTGGGTGGCTTTAGACTGAACACATACACACAGCTTCCCGTTGGTCGGGTGGCTTAGATGAGGACACAGCCGCCATTTTGACGGTCAGTGGTTGGAGGCATGATCGTCATTTTGGCTAAGATAGTGCATTGGCCACTATTTTTTGCTGGTCAAGGCGGGAACAGACCAATGGAGGGAACAGTGTTATGGTTGGGTGGATTATTGTTGGGGACACACAGTCGCCATTTTGCCAGTCAGTGGGGTTGATTTTGGCATGGTCGTCATTTTGGCTCGGACGGTAGCCGCCATTTTGTGCCGGTCAGTAAGGAAAAGACTTATTGAGGAGGCAGGAATGCTAGAGTGGGAAGTTGAGACATTCGGTAGGAAGCGTCCAGATGTTTCCAAAATGGCCGTCGTCAGCGTACTGGCCACCAACATGGCTGCTCCATCACCAACCGCCATTTTTCTAGACAGTGCGACTTCCAAGATGGCGGACCTGATTGACAGAGCAGGAAGTTCTGGTATAAGATGGCAGCTGCGGTATTCAACACATTTTTTTTGCGAATTTTTGGAAATCCAAGAGGGCGGCGTGTGTCCTGTGTCCCCAGCCAGGAGCCAGTTGCCCCAGGACCCCCTTTTTCCAGCAATTACTGTTGTTTCATTATATATCTAAAAATAGACGATGATACGACTAATGACTTGCATGTATTGAATGCGTTTTTTTTTTTTTGCATTTTTAATTCTCAGTTGGAAGTTTTATTTCATTATGTATGCTGATATACTTCTAACACATTTCAACCTCCACTTCTAAGCTTCCACCATCATAATTCTCGTCCATGCTACACGCTGCAGTGAATTTTCCACGCAAGTGTTTACTTACAAAATGTCAAGTGTCTCCTTTGTTTAAAGAGCTACAGTGTCGGCGTCCACACATTTTTTAAGCAGCTCATCTTAAGCAAGACTGATACATAGCTTTTTACAAAATTTAACCTATCCTGAAATCTGTGATGTTTTGAATGTTTCAACCATTTGTAGCATAACCATGTACACGTTATATAAGAATTTGGGTGCTGTCGCTGAAGAGTACTTTTCAAAATCTACAAAATGATTTTTTTTTTTAACCAGATATCACAAAAAAATACAGAAGCAGCGACATATTTTATTCCTATCCCGCGATGGAAGCCATTGGGGATGAAGCGCGGCCTTAATAGGAGTAGTTTACTACATTAACAGGTTATGGCTGTATTTATGGTAACAGTCTTAACTAATGAACACCTAGAATATACGAACTTGGTAGGCCTACAGATTAAATTAGAAACATGAGCTAGTATTTACTGTCCCAGTATTATTTCGATTCCCTGTAGTTGTTTTTCCACTGTTCTGGTATTTCACATGAATTACTGTTGATGTTACTTTTAGAAATTTATAACATTTCCTTAAAACCTATAAAAAAAATCTATGATACTTGAACACCATTAAACGTCCTCGTGCAACATAATCGATGAACTTGTGGCGCAGGATATGCGTTGTTTTCGCCCTCGTACGTGCCGGGCTTCGTCGACACCAGCGAGAGGAAGGCGCACGCCCTCCCTCTCCCCACAGGCCTCATACTTTTCCAATAGCCATGGGAAACACCACGCTTGCTCAACAGTGTGTAGGCAGCTCGCAACACAGGCCTCTATATGTATTCAAGGTCGCAGTTTACACTGGACCATAACTACTTGCTGCTAAACGAGACTCGACCACGCTTGAATCTAGCTCGGTCGAAAAGTTGAACCCATCTCCTGGTAATCCTTGGGTCAATTTTTAACATATTTGTTGTTGGGTCAATGGCAATTTTAATTAGTTCGTCTGCTTGATTTTGTATTGTTTTGTGTTTGAATTATTATATTATGTTTGAATTAATATACCTTTGTACATACCTTTGACTGGAGTTTTTTATATTTATTAACTTATTTAATGTACTCTACGAGTACATAATCTGGGATTTGATTCTGATACTACCTTGGTAGATATACCTTTTGATGTAGTTTATTTTGGAAAGCGGGAGATTGGGGAATGAAGTGTTCCCCTCGGTAAAATACTATCACTAAGTTAGTTCTCCCTGCTTTCCTTACTCACCAGTTTGGGGTCCATAACTTACATTCAAGTAACTAAGTTTAAAGCATAAGAACAATCCACTTACAATGATTGCACAACACGCATAACTGGAAATAGCACATCAATCACGTAATATTCATAAGAGATAATGTCGACGTTGCAAAACAATATTACCAAAGATAATATTAGGAGAGAGAATGAGTAAGCAAGGGAACGGAACAGCCAGCACGTTCGCTGAGTCATAGAACAAACTGTCAAGCGTTCGAATCTTATTTCAGTACGAGCGACCAAACAGCTATTTACGAGCGAGTTACGTATCACTGTTTTCAAGTACTCGAACTCGTCTAAAATTATGACCCAATTTTGTTGAAACCAACGAATGCTACGAAATAAGTGAGCACCGTTCGTTTCACACCTCTACCGCGCGCCTGCCCATGTAGTGCCGTTCAAATGCTACGGTAATGTTTACGAGGCATGAGAGCATTTGACTGGTTGATACCAATAAAATAAGATAAGTTCTGGGATTTCGGGACTGAACGCCGAAATCAACAAGACACTACGAAACACGAGCTCATCAATGTATTTATTTACATCATTACTGTCTATACTACGATTATTTAAACAAACGAACTTATGGATACGAACCTTTGAAATATCATTCCATGTGCAAATAACATTCCATATACAACATGTTTGGCCGTTGCCAGACTAAAAGCATACCACGAGCGTTTTACACCTCACATAATTAATAATGTAACTTGTTTGGTTAAATAAAACTTTCACTTATATAGTAGTTAAATTATCATATCTCGTACTAAATATGGATTCAAAACAGAAATAGACAGAAAAGAAGAGAGATTTGGACGGCTCTTAACATCGAGGTCTTGAGAGCAGAACACGATTAAGTGAGGTGAGTATGGAGCAGCAGCGGAATGCACGATTCCCACATGCGACATAAAGAGATGATGTAAGCTGCAGGTGATGTAAGCTACATGTGTTAGTAATAGCCAGTAACATTATTTCTTCTCTAGAATATATATTTTACGTTATTTTTAAAGTAAACATTTCCTATTGCAGGAATGCAACGTTGGAAACACATTTTATTGTTATGTATAAAAAATACTAATTATTTCTGTCTGTCGAGCGCACAAATACAGTGCGTTAATTTACTTCTCTTAAGAGATCTCTTCCATCTTATTCACGTTTTGTTTACGAGTAGCGGAGAGATACGTAGCCAGTAGCTCGAAAATAGAACTTCCGGGGCTTCAAGAAAGTTGGAAGTAACTACGAACAGAAGGCTGTGACTGAAAATCACAAGCACAAATGGGAATTTTCTGCTATTATTGTTACAAATACATAACTCAAACAATCGAAATAAACAACCACTTCCTAAACGTTAATTATTTTTAATTTGTACAAAGGAAAATACCGCTTTCTGTATCTGTCATAATACCTACGCGATTAATGTAACCAAAACTATTTTTGGTCAACTAAAGGGTGGACCCGTTCTTTGTTCAAACAACAAGATAGTTCAACTGTTTTCATAACTGCACCTGAACATTTTTTACCATGTAAATCACAATGCCAAAACGAGGCAGAACGAAACTGATCCAGAGGCGCCTCTGCTGCATGAGGTAGTGCATCACGACAAGTAGTAAAGCAACTCAATAACATTTGTTTTTCTCTGACTTCTTGTCATGGAGCCATATTGTAATGTGTGTCACTTCCAATTTAGGAGTTGGCTGGGAGAAAGGCTTTAGTAAGCTAAGACCGTCTTCTACCAAACAGTTTATCGTGTTCCTAAATGGCATAAGTACCACACACAAAACCTGGTAACGTCAGCTCGATTCTTCACCAAGTTGTTTTTCTGCAGCTATTTTGGTACTACTATTGAACAGCTGTTGTATCATTGGATTTGTTTACTGTATAAATATTGTTAAAAACTATTTACTGTGTCTGAAATATTAAAAACATGCTTGTTTAAAGAGTTTATGGTACTCAGCTTTCAACTTTAATTGCAAACAACGCATGTCTCCAAAACCTTTACCCACCATTATCTCAGAATGTGATTCTCTTACTAAGATCTTTCTTCCAGCTAACTCCTCAATTGTATTCCGCATTTCGAAATACGTTAAATTAAAATATGTTAAATCATATCGCGCACAGCGTACAAGCATTTCTGTCTAGGAGTAGGAAGCGAATCAATAGAATTAGTGGCATAGTGTCGTAATATGCCGAAACGCCTGGCATTTCCTGGCAAAAAAAAATATATATATAGAAAGTTACAAATCTACACTTTTAAAGAGTGAGCACCATGTTAACTTTTGCGATATATACACGTGGCGCCAAAACGTCCACCACACACAATTCCTCGCGCGCATCCCGATTCCAGACTGGCGTCTAATTGGAGTAGCTGCTTGGGCTGTACGGTTGCGCGGCATATTTACACCGTAGATGGACATGGGCTATAGAGTGCGTATGTCAGTCGCGCAATAACAACTTCCCTAGTTGCAACATTCAACTGCTGTTTTGCCTTTAGAGTGCTGAAAACAACGTGGTTTGAACTAAAGTTAGCATATCGTTTACGCGTTTTGAAATGTTAGTGCACTTCCTCCAAGTTTTACTGCAACTACGATATTACAGATACCCTAATGCTTTATAAATGCGTAAGCGTTAAAAAACAAAAACGTAAACAAACACATCCACATGTGTCGAAAAGTGCTGACAGCTTTGTAGGCGACGGATGCGGCAGCTTTGGGGACGTACACAGGAGATAAATCAGTCTGCCTCATCTTTAGTCCATGGTTCGCACCACTGCCCCACCTGCCAGGCAGAGCGACGAGAGAAGCGCTGCCAACCCCTTTGACTGGGACATTTTCTCCTCAGACAAGAGAGATCAAAGGGTCGAGCCCGTCAGCAACAACAGTACCTGATCGACGAATACCTTCTCTATATCGCTACAACTCCGGTTGCTGCCTTCGATCTCAGAGAAGGGAAACCGCGGAGCTAAAACTGTTTTTTCTTTTGCACTTTCGTGAAGAAAGTGTTGTATGATTTCTTACCACTACATTTCATTACTTTGAAATGTGCCCCCCATCCAACCAAGCCATGTAGTCACGAATCTACATATTTCAGTACTGCGTATCATGTCTGTCGCAAATATTCAAAATATTAATACGCTGGCATACGTGTATTGCACACTTTTGCCCTTTTCTTTTTTACACGTGAATACTGCAGGAATATTCAGACCTAAACGTACAAATTCCTGTATACAAGAAAGGTAAACATTTTTGTCATTATGGTACGACCTGTATTTGTACAAGAAAAATATGTACTGGATGCAAATAAAATGCACTAAAAAACTATTTCAAATCGATACCTTCACGCCAAGATTTTTGCAACATCGATAAACCTACATAATAAATATTCTATATGATAAAATATCGATAACACTGGCAATACAATTATCTGATATGCTGGTGGTTCCGGGAATAAAATCCAGATTAAACTAAGACTATTTTAATGAATATGTTTGCTTTCGTCATTTATCACGACAAACTGAAATGCATTTAGAAAATTTTATTTTTTAATGAAAAACTCGCATTTTACTAAACACCCGGTCTAACAGCTTTAACAACTGCGGAGGCTACAGCTTGCCTGAAAGAAATAATTACTTAAAATAATATTTTTCATTCTGGTCATTTTTTTTTTTTTATTTTTACTTTTACAGTGTGCTACACACCAACTGAAAAAAAATTATAATTTTCAATGTTTTAAATTAATTATACTCTCACCAGTTGGTATTTCATGGTTTGACTGTATGGTCGCGTCATAAACTGTTATTTCAAATAATTTTCAACATTTATCTTATGAAAATGAGAAACACTTGCATGACATACCGAATGCAAAAAATTTGTAACATTCATAGGAAATCCATGGACATAATTACTACTGTTCTTGTTTAACTGTTTGCGCCAGTTTCAGCGTGTAAAAGCACAGCACAAATTGATGGTCTGAATCTTGTCATAAAAATTAACTTTATGTTGGTAAATTTCCAGATCGACTAAAGATTCCTTTAGTAAAATCTGTATAAAATACATAATTCATATAAAGCCTCTGTCGTCCATTTTATTTAATTTTTACCATTGCAAAATTTACAAAAAAAATGTATAAAACGTTATCTAAATATTTACAAACTATTAATTTGCACAATTTGTATTTCGGATGTGTACATCAATAAATGAGGTTGCGCATACAATTCGTAAGGAAGTTAATGAGTAATAATTTGGTCATTGGTATTTTGTGCCTTGGAATGTTGTAACCATAAAGTACTTTTAAAAACAATTATTACGGTGTTGAAGAGAAAGCTTTAAACTGGTATTCTACTTATCTATTAGGTACATTTCGCCAAGCTGCTGTATGTATAATGAAAAATGTTAGACATAACTTACTCCACAAAGGGTCGTATTACACGCTCCAACGTGGGAATCATGCCGCACGATATGGCTGGTCGGCGGGTTTTCTCAGGGATCTCACGTTTCCTCCGCCCTTGCATTCTTGTGCTACTCCATACCTCGCTTCACTCAATGTTAAGAGCCGTCCGACCATCTCCACTCTTATTACTCAGGATGTTCCGCGGGGATCCACCCAAGGGCATATCATACATGTAGACGACTTGTCCACCGTACCAAAAAAAAAAAAAAAAAAAAAGTCCTTTTTGCAGATGAGGCAAGTATGTTAAGTCACGATAGTGATATACGTAGTCTCACAAAACTATAAATGAAGTGTATTTCCATTCAGGCAGCTGGTTTTGTGCAAAACCAATTAAAGAAACTAGTGTAATAAAATCATGACTAATAATTAAACAAGTTGAAGGAGTACAAGTATTAAACGATTCATTTATCAGCGAAAGTAAATTAATTAAATTGCTACGCATAAACATGAATAGTAGCATTAAATGATAATCATCTCGCTAAAATTATTACTCCTAAAATGAGTACTACTGCTGCTAGTCATAATATCAACCTAATCCCTCAAAAAGGTATACTACTCTTTATTTTCACTTATTGGACATCATATCCACAGTATTTGCAAATAATTCGTATACAAAAAATAATTAGAATACATAAAACGTAAATAAATAAAAAAAAACAATTTTATGTATTCTAATTATAAATTTAAAAAATAATAATTTCGTACGACTGTTCCGCCGATATTTAGTGCGGGATATAAAGATGTTGAAAGCTACTAATCGCTGCGGATGGAGAGAGAAAGCACAATATGTCACCAAAAACCGCACGAACTATTGTGCAAAGCAGTGATATCGCAAAATTAAAAACAAAACCTGCTCATTGTGTTGCAGCAAACGTTACGGCAGAGTTCGTTGTCCTAAGCCACTTCCTACCAAATACTGAATTCAAAGCCACACCTGCAAATCCGCGTAACACTGCTCATCATATTTTAAACAATGCTTTGGTCTAAGTGGCAATACTTAACTAATGGAATCATTTTCTCTGATGGATGTACAATGTAGTACAATTAAGTCATTTAAATATCTTCACAACCCTGGAAAAAAACGGGTACTCCGAGCACTCTCTGACATGTTGACGAAATAATTTCTACATGCCAATTCGACACCCCATCGCACAAGCTTAGATTAAATTTTATCATCCTCTGTGCCAAATAAGGTTTACGGCGAGTTATAGCGGTACATGTGGTTAAGGTTCAATTCCACAACGTGCCCCATGTGGCGATTCAGCTCGTAATTCTTGAATGTGTGCTGGTAATTCCTTTCCGGCAGGTAATCATAAAGCCGCTGTATACATAAAACCACGTGACTGAATCCTGTTATTTTCAAAGTCCGCGACAACACTTAGCTGTTGAGCGAGCTCAGCACCAACACGCAAAGAGTGATTAACAATAAGAGAGCGCCAAAAATGAGCATAGGCAACATGTGAGGAAAACTCAAATATATAAAGAGGTCGTCAAACTTGGCAATAAAATAGTGGTATAGAAAAGTATGTTCTGGCTCACCTGGCTTCTGGCTGGGGACACAAGAGTGCAAAAATTAAATTAGGCTCTCATCACAAATGGCGGCCAGTTTGTCAGCCAGCCTAATTAGCATAATCCAGCGGGTGACTCCTCAAGGTGGCAAATGACTCATTTTTTTGGATGGTACCCATGAGGGTCTGCACCACCATCTTGGTATCGATGACCTATGTCTACGCAGGACAATTGCTGACCAGTTGAAAATGTCGACCATTTTGGTGGCCGGCGGCGGCGAACACCAAGACGTCGCGAACGATCATTTTCGGATCTCGTATAACACTGCCCCCTCCTAAAGTCGGTGTGTTAACACTTGTAAGCATAGTTGACTGTGTCAGCATATAAGCATAGTTGGCTACAATTTCCGAACAATTTAATTTATAGGTGTCAAATTCATAACATAGACATCAATCGTAGGTGTGGGGTCATGATAGCACTTCCTACTCCATCATTCCAGTTGGTGGTCTCTGGGTGCTCCCAACCGATAGTAGTAGTATGGTTTGTTTTGTGTTTTTCCTTCCTACCGAAAGAGTACATGTCCTGCTCACACATGCAGTGTGGAGGCGGAAACCCCATTCCAAGACACCCTGCCAGCCTCAGGCCAAGTACGACCTATGCTTACATATAAGCTTGGATGGCTGTAAATTCCGAAACACTGGCAGCCACCATATTGCCAGCCAGTGGCAAAAAAACTTATTTCAATTGACACAGAATGTGGCAGCCAGAAACATCTCGAACGACCACGCATATACACCCCACCTCCTCCAGCAGTCAGTCTGTGCCAATAAATGGTGAAAGGTGACGCAAAAAAAAATTTTTTTCCTTTCACTTGCTACCAAATGACAACCACAGTCAGTTTAATCGTGAAATGTATACTGGCTGCGAAAATGTCTGCCACCATCGTAACGAACATTCTGGAAATTTCCACGAGGGAAAAAAATTCGAAATTCTTTGTGGCGAGACCGTAACTTATATATTTGTGTCCTTGTGTCTCGAGCCAGAAGTCAGGTGGGCCAGAACCAACTATAATGTTACTCACACACACACACACATGTCGCTGGCAGCCATGTTGTGACTGACCAACAAATGGCACACACTCACCGATGTCCTCAGCATCCGACCACGACGAAGCCCCTGCCAGTACTGACTCTCCTCCTCCTTAGAACGATAAGCTTATTCTGCTTATGACTATTACGAAACTAATTATTACCTAGCTTAACTTGTGTAGCAGTGAATACCCATAGGCTGCAGGCACATCTAGCTGTTGACGATGCGACCTCGCTGGAAGCGGAGACCGCAATGACCCGTCTCACATTTCCGTGCACAGTAGGTACCGATCAAGTACTGCATACTTACCACCACCACCTCCCCCTTGTCAACACACTTACCAATGTTGAAAAGCATCAATGCATGTAATCTGAACCAACCTCGAGGTATCGCAGGTTCGATTCTCGTAAAACGTGATGATAGTAATACAAGTCGACATTAAAGCTGTAATTTTGTCTACAACAGGGTTAGTAATTACAGACAGTCAATCCACGACTTGCACTTGCGTACCAATCCCATCACATACACAATTAGAGATAGTCATATGCATTGTTCTATGTGGTTTCTCACGTCATCTGCTAGAGTGAACGGAAGGAAAAACCTACCAACCCACATGTGTGTAATGCACAAGCGATAACAAGAGCATACATTGTATGTCATTCGACAAAAGCCATGTAATTCCATCACTAATAAAAAATTGTCAGGTTGGCACAGCGGCCTAAGGCGCCTGATATAAGCTTTGGTTCCAGTAAAAGGGAGCGTGGGTTCTAATCCTCGCACCTGACACTTTTTTTCTGTACCCTGCTCGAATAAATAAGGTATCGTAGTTTTGATTCCCATTAAGAGCGCATGCCGACATTTGTCAGTTTCGGTGCCCATAAAGACTAGCATGAAAGTCGTACTCTGTCTTCGACCTGCACTCATGTACCGAGCCTTTTTTGCAATTACAGAAAGTGATACACCACATAGTGGGCTGTAATTTCCAAACTGTTTGAGATTAAAAATAGCAAAAAAAATCATATCATGAGCCTACACATTCACCAGTATCTCCGCCGTGCACTCTTGTACCAAAGCAGGTAATCGTAACATGGGGGGAGGGGGGGTTCACCCTGCTCTGTAATAAGAGCCACATACACACACAATGTAAATTATGCTAGACTGCTCTGGTCAAACGACCCTCTCCCCCCTCACGAACACCTGAAACGAAACCATCACTCACGACCAGACCGCCACATACACACTCGTGTACTAAAGCTTGTAATTACAGTCCGTCATACCTCGTTTAGAACCTTTAATGTACAACACCCATAGGTCAACCCGCACTCGTGTACCGAACCTTCAATGCCCACAGCTAGTATGTACCCCCACAACAACTGCAGAACGACCTGCACTTGTCCTGTAACTAGACTTCAATGTACATCACATACACAACCATCAAGGATTCTAGACAACTAAGTACAATCGAAGTAGACATGGCGAATAAGGAGATATCACACACAAATGTTCAACTACGTACGTACTCTGTTTGTAGAGCAGAACACCTGCAGGTCACGACATGAACTCACTCAAAGCTCAGGGCACAATGCTCGCTCTGTCTTTCCATGTATGGTATACATTACCAGCCAAGAAAGTACATCACAACCACTCTGTGTAAAAAAAAAGTACGTATTTGAAAGTAACTATTACATGTAGCCTGATGGCGATGGTGTATGATTCTTGAAGAAAAAAAAAATTATCGATGATTCGATTCCCATTGAGAGTGTGTGCTGACACATCTGCAAAACAATTGTTTATCGTCGGTCCCACTGCCCATGACGACAAGCATGTAGTGGCCATGACAATCATACTCCTTCCCCGACCTGCACTCGTGTACCGAACCATTGCAATTACAGAAAGCCATACTCTGGCGACCATACCTGCTCTTGTGTACCGACCGAGCCTTTTTACACAGAAAGCCATACTCTGCTAGCCCTACCCGAAACTTCAATGCATGTACCAAGCCTTTGCAAGTACAAGCAGCCCTTTGCAAGTACAAGCAGCCATACTCTGTCGACCCTGCCCGAACATTCAGTATATGTACTTACATCATGCACCAAGCCTTTGAAATTACAAGCAGTCGACCCTTCCCGAACCGTTAATGTATGCACTTAGATGGTTTCCGTCCATTACATGCTCAGCCATTCCACTATGATAACTGTGATGTTCTGTTTACCCATAGTGACAGGTATCGAACCCATGTCCCTACAGACACCTGCTTACTCTCCCCAGCCGAGTTACACCCACTAAAGTGCAGAAAATGAAGAAAAAAAAAATAGTTATAAACAAAATGGTTGGTAACGAGCAATGTACGTTCATCACAAATACATAGTCATAGGTCGCATACACTGTGACAACCCGAGACACGAACCGAGTAAGGAGGTATCGCAACACATACACACATCAACTATGTAAGTACTCTGATCTTAGACCATGCAGAGCAGAGGTTTTACCTTAACGATTGTAGCTGTTTTTCAGAAGACCTGCAGGTCGTGAGCACATATCATCGTCGTGAAGTCACTGGAAGCAATGAGCGCCTTGCCTTTCCATACACGCAATACATTACCAATTATATGTTCGTCAGCAGACAATCGTTCGTTGGAGGGAAGCAAGGCTCCAATGCAAAAACGTTACGAAGAGCTAACATCTACAAGCCCTAACTATATGATGTAGGCGAAGTGTGAACCTTGTATGCACACAGCAGGAAATTTTTGAATGAAGACTAATTTGATCATGTACACGTGTAAAGAGGCGAACCTCACAACCAGCTGTCGAGACATCGCAAACTAAAATGCCATGTTCGTTATTATAGTCATACTCTGTCTCTGACCTACACTCATGTACCGAGCCTTTACAATTACAGACACTCATGACCCTACCAACACACATGTACTGACCATTCTTTTGCAATTACAGACAGGCACACACTGCCGACCCTGTCTATGCTCGAACCTTCGATGCATATACACCTTGTGTGTAGGTTAGCAGCTCACACAACACATACCACTCTAGCGGACTGCTAACACACAGTAGTAGTGACATTGCTTAGCCAGTAGGAAATAAGATAAAAACCATATATTTTTAATGTATTTATTTACATGCATAACTAAATCACACATACATACTTATATGTATTATATCATTCAATAAAGCCTCTGGCTCTGAGTTCGTCAAAAATTGCATTTATCTCTCCGGTGACAGAAATGTATCCAACCCTCCGTGAGGAAAACAACCACCGAAGTCTATCAACCAGGTCATTGGGGTCTTCAGAAACATGTGTACACCTTCATTTGGCAAATGTCGCCACTTCATCGCCAGAAATATGTGTACACTCTTGCTTTGCAGTTATCGACATATCATCATCAGTAGAAGAAACATTGGCATCACCAGTAAACTTGGAGGTCACAGGTTCGTTGTCTGTGTTCTAGGTAGCAACTTCGGTTTTCACTTCACATGTTAGCGGTGCAGGTCAAATATTTACAACTCCTAACTATCTGTCTGGTTCATTCTCTGCACTTCTAAGCACGCATCATGCTCTGCAGACTTCTTCGCACATATTGTGCTCTGCAGCACTCCTAGTTTCATCTTCGCACACTGGTTTGGAACACCACGCAGGCCTGCATAATGTTATGGGTGCATGAACGAACATTATGTTACATGACGAATCAGCAGGAAGGCTAGCTTTGTCGTGCGACAATACATGCTGGTGCATGCCAGGCAAAGCTGTGTTACTTTTACATGTACCAGTGTGTCTCGAGATTATCGTCTCTACCAAATGCAACACCACACATATCACATGTTAGTATTCTGGAGGTCGGTCCTTTGGAAGAGTTGCTTTTCTCATGACGACGAGCATGACAGCTTTAGTTGAAGGTCACTCCACAGGAACAACACTGTTTTCCAGGCATGAAAGCAGTTACATCCATAAAGGCATGCTCCATGATAGACATCATATCAGCTTGCACCATCTTCATGCAAAACAAAACAGAAGTTCATCCCAAAGTAGCTTCATGGATATAAAATGGCACTCACACACATTTCATCAGTGGGAATTAAGCATTGTACCAGTCCAAGTAGCAAGTCCTTCTCCCTCACTACAGTTGACCCCTCACTGCAGCTGACGTACAAAATGGGGTTAACAACTTTGTGTGAATTACTGTGGGTGCAGTATGCCCTCCTTTCTGCCAGTCGAAGCTATGTTCCCATCTGCTCCATAGTGGAGGGAATATCAGTATGTGCATCCACCTCTACAGTGTCAACCCAACACAAGCATCAGCTTGAGAGCATGTTTCTTTAAATCGTCAACTTGCAACATACGTTCTTCAATAATTATCACGTCAGACAGTGTAGGGTTACACGTTACAAGATGTCTTCTCGGTCAACACATCGGGAAAACCATGATGTATACGTTTCACATGTGAACACAGTACGCTCCGGATTCTGATGACAACAGGCCTCCTGCTTGCTGCAGATTGTTATTTCAGAAAAGGGTGTCTTACAATAGCAGCACAAATAAATTTCCTGTTCCATCATCATCGCCGAGCACGGTATCCATAGACGATGTTCACTCTTCGCGATCCGAACAGCAACTGTGCCGACCAGCCTATTCTGGCATGTATCAAATCACAATGCATGTGAATCTAACATGAGTATCGGCATGAGAGCAAGTGCATGACTTATCTAGATGTTCACTCCACAGGGGACTATGTTTCAAGCCCTAGGCTCATTCCTCCAGTTGACACGCACTTAATTGTGAAGCTCCTTATACGAATTCGTTCTTAACTACAGATGATCTATTGTATGTAACGTCCAACCAGAACCTTTTCCCATGTATTCATCTTCCTCGATGCAAATCTTCTGTATACTAGTTTCTACACTAGCCACAACGTCGAGCGTGTTATACAGAGGCTCATTAATTTTCTTGAAGGCTTTCTGACTAAATTCATTGTCATGTGATTCTGGTTTGGTATGCATTCCAACCACATATTATATTTTACCGTGCAATCTTTTTCCATCTCATCTGTAAGTTGATCTATGATACTTTGCTTCATTTGCTTAAGTATGTACAAATATCTTTCGCCATGCCCAATGCAACGTACGTCTTCATTAGATCCCAGAAAACATATTCCTTCAGGATGAACCCATTCTCATTGGATAAGCTTGCAGCAGGTGGTGTTGTAGTAGCTTCTTTTTCACATGTACAATTCATCATATGGGTGTCACTTGCCTAACACAATATTTGTTCCTGACAGTTATTTATTTTGCATCGTGTTTCGACTGGAACACTTCCTGTTGCACTATAACATGTTAACTCATGTTTGCACTTATAACACTGGCGAATTAAGAGGCCCCAGCTCGACTTCATCGAACATTTCCGAGTTTCTCATGTTGACATGCATTGGATCTTTTACTAAAGGTCCCACCACAGTAGCACCATGAATACCTTTATGTCTGTGCAGAATTGTACACATCCAAGATTGGTGTTGCCCATGGTGATGGTGCACGAGTATCCACTATAGCAGATGCAGCCCATACTCTCGATGTCTGTGGATAATGGTCTGTAAAGTTCGGGTCCAATGGTGAGCGTGCACCAGTATCCACTGTGGACCTACAGTGCTTAGCAGGCACGGGAGAGACTCCATCACACATTGCAAGATGTCTTTTTAAATTATCACGTCGAAATTGAAACTTTCACTGTTCACAAGTTAATGCAGAATGCTTTGTGTTCATAGCACAGCCAGTCTCATGTCGACGAGCATGCCGGCTGCTGGAAAATGACTTTTTGCAGAACCGGCACAACTGGTGGTCTGAAGTAGCTTCCATCATCGCTCACGCTGCTGTTCACTCTTCGAATATCAACAAGACACTAACGTTTTCACCAATCCCACATGCTGTTTATATACTCATTTGCATATGCCATCAGTCAGTGGGAGTTAAGCATTTAGGAGACATGTATTCAGCTAGTTTATGTTGTATCTGTGTTACTACACTGACACGCAGCTGCAAGGTAGAAGCGTAATTTCACATAATGTCAAATATGTTAAGACTGACATCTTTCCAACACAGACACATCTCTCATGTCGACGTGCATTGTTATTTCCACTAAAGAACTTACCACAAAAGCGACATTGTTTCTGCCCTGAAGGAACACTCAAGTCGGAAGTTGGTGGTGTACCACCACCTCCAGCATTCGATACGGCAGGCACCTGACCGCCACAGGTTTGTTGTGTGGTAGGTGCACAGTCTTTACACTAGTTTTTTTTTCATATGTATGTGTAAACTGTCTATACGAGTGAAATAACCGTGACACTTATCACATTGATAGCCTGTATGATATGGATTCAGCTTGCATTTGTGCTTCATATGCCTCTCTGTACTGGGGACATGTGAAAATGTCCTGTAACAGTAGTTGCAAGGATGTCTAGGAGTTGATGCAACCATTATTTTCACTGCTGTATCTTTTACTGATGTTGCTAGGTCTTTATTCACAGGTATCTTCCCTTCCTTAAATTTCAGTAAATAGTGTTTGGCTTGAACAGGAAGGAGTTCTTTAGATGTTGTAATATGTCGTTTGAAGTTATCACATTGTCGGAAATGCGATTGACACTCTTTACAACACACTTAAGCATGCTTCATATTGCGTGGACACCTCATATCGACGAGCATTGCAGCTTTTAGATGAGGTCCTCTTACAGTAACGACACAGATAGCTTTCCCGAATATTTACCATCGTCGTGGAAGAGCACATTCTCTGTAGCTACTGTTCGCTCTTTGAAATATGCATGGGAACTGGGTCGGTCCACATATAAACATCATATTAGTAGTTTCACCACTACTGCTGCTACGTTAAGGTTCATGTCTTCCTAAGGAATCGAATACTATAGGTGTTGAAAGCTCCTTCAGCACTCTTCCGACATGCATTACACCAACCCCTAGAATATGATGTGCCTATAACAGTAGTACATCCTTGCAAACACTCTGTACAAGGGAGCACACTTGGGAACGTTAACCAAGAAAACTAATTGATTTAAGTTAAAGTTAATGCCTGAAAAAATTAACTAATTTAAGTTCAAAATTAACTTCTGAAAAAATAATGCATTAAAGTTAAAGGCAAACTAACTGATTAAAGTTAATAGTTAAATAATCCCAAAATGTTAGCATAAAAGAAAAGTTAAAAAAAACTTTTTCACTGATAAATTTATTACAAAGAAATACCATATATTACTACTTTGAAAGCATTTTTTACATTGCAAATTTGGTCCAGTTTCTGAAAATTACATAATTCAAACAGTTTCTTTTCGTCAGTCAAAATCATGAAAACAAACTACTTATTGACAAAAAAGTTGAATTACAAAACAGTTGTATTTGTAAGTTTCTTTCAGCCATCCTGCCTCGCCTGTCGGAAAACGTATATCCAATATATATTATAATATCTCCACAACTTACCTTCACATGTGTTTTTAAATTGGATGCAGAGGTAACAGACGCATTGATACATTTACATTTTGGGGCACATAAAACACACTTAAAAGTCAAGTTGGTACTGCTTCCATCACTTACGGTTTGTTGAAAATAAGATGTGATCCCCGGCCACTGTGACGACATAATACAAGTTTTAAATAAATACCATTCAAATTAAACTTTTAAAATAATGTAACATCAATACATCCAGCACGATGTTCAAGACCAGACAGAACAAAATATAACTGTAGAATGGTGATTCACACGAGAACAATGTCACTGTGTGACTGCGACTGTAAGTATCGATAAGGCTGGACGAGACAGTGGTGCCACCAACGATGTTAGTGCGACTCGTCTCACTTCGTACATATAGCACTAGTGACAATATTTGTGTAGTGGTTTGTGTACCTATCATACAAAAGTATTGTTTGCAATTTTAATTATTTTTCGCAATATTAGGCTTTCAAGTAATTAATTTGAATCGTTAACTAAAAATATCAACGATTGAAAGTTGAAAGTTAATTAGTTTCAAAAGTAACAATTAAGTTAAAAGTTACCTGAATTTTTAACGATTAATTTTAATGGTTTTTTTTATCGTTAATCCCAAGTATGCACGGGAGACAGTTATGTATGTCTTCGTCCAGCTGTAGATATGCAGGTAGATGTTTGTAGACATACCACATTTCATGTCGAACATATGTCAGAATGAATTCTTTAGGCAAGTATGCGAGCTCAGTTTTCTTTGTCGAGTGCTGCAAGTGAGGTATGTGTTCCATATGCCACAATAGCTGACAGAATCTTCTGACCTCTAGAACAGCATGCCATCATTGTCACTGTGTTCCACGACAAGTGTTTGGCATAGCTATGGTACAAATTGCTGCTGGCCTAAAATGATACACACTGAAGTCTGTCAGAGCTCGAATGAGGCAGAGAGCTCGTGTGACTACATATATACCCTCGTTTTATATACAAAAAATCTTTATCGAGCTTAAATCCAGCACCTTAGACCTCTCGCCCAACCTGACAATCTATATTACAAGGCTTATTGAATGTTATACTATATGTGTGATGTGGTTACTTCCTAATTTGAGCGAAGGTAATGTTGAATATGATACACTCATGATGTACTCACCTTTATGCTGGAGAAGGCTGACATTGTTGGAACAGGAGCGATGGCTGTGTATTCATTGCAGCATAGATGTAAGAGATATACAGAGAGTGTATAACTGCCCTTCATTACACATATTAAAGACTAACCACGAGTGCACGACATGCCTGAATGTGTACCGTGGTCTTAGACCGTGGTGGTGGTGGGCAAAGTATGAACAATGAAGGCAGGACAGAGTATGACTAAAAAGGGCCAATGCTTGGGTAAAGTATGATTCTGTGTATAATTACGGATATGGAATGTCGTAGGCTCAGTACACGAGTGCGCAGAGACTGCCTCTAACAACATACAATAAAGGTCCGGTGTACAGGCTCGGTACACGAGTTAGGTCATGAAGACAGTGTCCTGTAAGTGTAGGTCCGTGTATGGCCACCGAAAAAATTGGAGGCTCGGTACACAAGTGCAGGTAAGTCTGTCAGGTGTAAGATTAGAACGTATGCTCCCCACACAGGGAACCAGACCTCCCACACAGGGAACCATACCTTAAATACAGCGCCTTAGACCTCTCGCCCTACCTGACAATCTATAACCCCAAGGCTTATTGAATGTTATACTATTTGTGTGACGTGGTTACTTCCTAATTTGAGTGATGGTAATGATACACCACATAATGTACTCACATTTATGTTGGAGGAGGCTGACACCTGGAAGAGCACGTTCTCCATAGCCACTGTTCACTCTTCGACGTCTGCATGGGAACTGGGTCGGTCCGCCTATAACCATTATATTAGTAGTTCTTGGACCCCGGACACTCAGTGGTGGTGGTGGTGGTGGTGGTGGTGATGAGACAGAGTATGACTATGAAAGCTCGGTGATTGGGTAAAATATAACTCTGTATAATTATGCACATGGAAGGCCACAGGTTCAGTAAACGAGTACATAGAGACTGCCTCTAAGTACATGACCGACTGTTGCAATGAAGGTTCTGTGTGCAGTATCAGTACACAAGTACGCATGAGACATGAAGAGAGAGTATGACCACCTGTAAGTACAGGTCCAATGCATATTACAAATGCTAATGAAGACCAGAAAAAAATAATATACCTGGTGGTGGGTGGCCATGTCGGCGGCCAGTACACCAACGACGTCAATTTGCATAATGGCGGCAGCCAGAGGTGATGGGCGTAAATGGTCGGTGGCGGGCGTGACCTTGACCTTTGGCCACCATTTCGAACTTACAAAAATTTTACCCAAACAACTATAACCACTAAATCAAAAGATTCACTTTTTTTAATTGTTTTAAATCTTAGAAAAAAAATGGTATGATCATGGCGGCTGAATTCGGGGCGCTCGTCACAGTGTGTGTGTGACCTATGACTGTAGGTATTTGTGATGACCACACATTGCTCGTTACCAACCATTTTGTTTATAACTATTTTTTTCCCTTTCGTGCACACTAACGGCAGAACTCGACTGGAGAGAGCAAGCAGTTGTCTGTAGGGACCTGGGTTCGAAACCTGTCACTATCGGTAAACACAGCATCACAGTTATCATAGTGGAACGGCTGAGTATAATGGTGGACGGAAACCGTCTAAGTGTATACATTAACGGTTCGGGAAGGGTCGACTGCTTATAATTTCAAAGGCTTGGTACACGATGTAAGTACATATATTGAAGGTCCGGGCAGGGTCGACAGAGTATGGCTGCTTGTACTTGCAAAGGCTTGATACATGCATTGAAGGTTAGGGCAGGGCTGGCAGAGTATGGCTTCATGTGACTGTAAAAAGGCTCGGTCGTCAGAGCATGACTGTCTGTAATTGCAACGCAGGACACACATGCTAATTAAAATTAATAAAATCACTGTGTGAGGTAAGCGGAGATGACTGTTTTAAATAATAGGTAGTACAGAACTGCAAGGATAATAAAGGCTTTTACAAATAGGGACGATTTTTTTCCTACGTCACTGTGGTTGAACGTAGCGATAAAGCTTACACAAAAGGTTCTCAAAGTTGAAAACGAACAAAAAGTTCTAAAAGTTGAAAACAAGTAACCATACAAACGAGCTTTGTACGAAAATTTCCCACGGCGAAAGAATTTCCACAATACAAAATAATCAATACAAATATTCAAAGTTCTGAAGTGGTGGTTTCAGCATGCGGAAAAAGCGGGGATACAATACCCTTCATCCACGATTTCTTTCCTGCAAAGCCGTAGAACCTCGTGGCCAAGTACGCAAGTACTACGATTCTACGAATTTATCCAAAACTTATGACGATAGCAATATTTTCTTTCGTGCATTGAGGTCAAATTAAATCTTCTCGGATGAGTAATATCCCGGGCAAGTTTCTACTAAGAAAATGGCGCAACATTTTTTTTTAAAGGAGATTAAAACCGTTTGGGGAAAGCCATCACCAGTGACGAGACCAAAACCAATACAATGTTAAGTCATACACGTCCACCGCACCCTCCAAACACGACTTGTGTGTTCGTGAAATGCAACATACTGTCTACAGAAGATACATATTTTCTGATGATTTATAGATAATTTACTACCGCATTTGTGAACCCGTTATGGCGGTGTTACGTTTCCTTACTTCTGCCTTAACATTAGGCGAAACAACTGAAGTGAAACGCCGTTAGGCAAAATGCATATATGATAAATGCAGAGGGCAATATGAAATTAGGAGATTCTTATTTAGGCAAAATGTAAAACCTGATCCTCCTCTTTCACCACAATATACTGTGAATGCAAAACTGTTAGGGGAAGAGCGACCATACAAAGAAAAACAAATATATATTTAAACCCTCAACTACCGGCTGTGACCATTAAGTCACATGTAAATTCCATAATTATGTTTTATTTTTGCATTGCACGTCCATGATATCTTCTTGTAAAGGGAAATCAATAAGCTGATTCTACTCGTGTGCCGTAACTGCCCAAGGTGACTTCAGATTCGCACAATTATTTTTAATAAATAACAAATAATTGATAAAAATTTACATTAATTGTGTTTAGTAATTCAAGACTAAGCATCATGTGTAGGTATATTTTTAATTTTTTTTATTTATAATTAATTTGAGCAGTGAAGTGTTAAAGCTAGGACTACATTTATGAATGTTGTATGCACGAGTGGTAGTTTACGCCAGTCCCACGACTTCGAGTCATAAACTACAGCGGAAAGAGAACTTTTTTCCTGGCGAAACACTAATATGGTCCATTCACGATTACTTACAATTTTTCTGAAGCCTGCTACAGTTCTGCTTCCAGGATATTCCTCCGCCTCATGCAACCAAAGTTTAACTAGGTATCGAAAATTACAGCCTAAGAGACAACGCACCGCATTCGTGCACACTCAGTTTAATAATATTCTTCGTAAGAACTATTTCTTACTATGCATTACAAACTCAGCTATCTTTAGTGTGTTTTTATTCGTATTAATTATAACAGAAATACTATACTAGATAATGAAAATATACGTACACGTTCAATTTAACAAGAAATGCGGTGCCTTTATGTTAACACAAGAACAAAACGCTTGTGATACAGAGCATATTTAGGAAACAAACACGACATACATGGGGAAAGTTTTCAAGGTTTGATTCAAAAGTGTGACAAAACCGATAATGTACTATAGCCACGTCGCAGCTATCTCCCAAGCTGTGCACTTCCTGCAGCGCACTGGACGATCTAATGACGCGCAAACGGGCCGTGTAAACACACGTGCAGTCGAATTAGAAACAGGCGCCAGGAGAGCACCATAAAGCCCTGCGCTCGTTACTGCAGCCAGCAGCAAGCTGCTGCGCTACCTTACCTCGACTCCCCTGGGGTTGCGCGGCTGTGCTACTCGCCTACAAGGAAATACTATCCACGCTCTACTTCTACCGTACTCGCCGTCATGCAAACATCGGCTTTAAAAAACAAATCACCGTTCAGAGAGAAACACTGTTCACGGTAAACTGAACACCTTTAAAAGTCATGCTGAAGAAACACTTGTATGCGCATTATGTATTCTTCCACGATACGTAAAATTAACATTTTCATAAGTAATCATTTATTTATATGCCGATAAAGTGAAACTGTGAAATTATTAGATAATTAAATACTTTACAAATTTGATGATTTTTACACTTCAATGCAACAAAAAAAAAAACATTTTACTATTTACGAATGTTTACCCTCCAGTTTTAATGCAACGCTACAACACGGACCTACTCAAAAGTGCGCAGTTAATTACAAAAAGCCTATAGCTTAGATTTTCAAAGAGCACTCACTAATGAACTGCAAAATACTGTAACGTATTTTACACATTTTGTAATACTTTGTCGATTTATGGAGTGATTAATACAAATAAAAAAAGAGCTCAAGTTTTCAATAAAAAGCGGGGCAGGTTTAGACTAAAATATAACTCATAATTTTATATAAATAAATAAAACATAATATATGCCTACTAACAATTTACTATCATTTTACTGTTACTTCTTTCGCAAAACGTGCTGCACTTTAAGTTGCACTTGTCGAGTTCAGCAAAGTCTGAATTTATTGTAAATTTGGATTAAATACTCAACCAATTTCAACAAAACCAATCCAAATTTATTTGTGCACCGTATTAAATATATACAGCATCCAAAAAAAAGTATAAACTCATCAGTTGTACCACGAAGCTGGCGAAACATCCTAATTTCATCTCCTGGCTTGAATTTCACTTTATTATATGAAAACATATCAGATACTTCTCCAACAGCAACTATTTATTTCAGAACACCTTCATAAATAACAAAAATTTTCCACACAATTACGTCTCCATTTTAATTTAATACACATATGCAACAGAAGAATCAGCAGAATTATTTGTCTTACGGGAAAAAGTCAGTTTCAACTATCTACCACCAAAATTTGCAGTCATACCTTATAAACCAAAACGATATGAGAGAGCCAAAACTTTTCTGACAGTTACTTGCTTACACCATACATGGTCCTCCTTACCAATGTCAGAATTGAATCCACTAATATTGCAGCACTGTGCAGACTCAAGCACCCGGTTACCACTGGAAAAAGCACCGTTCCACAGATACCACTCAAATTTTCATTTTTTTTTTTGCATAAAACCATTTATTCCGCATGGCGCAGGAAATTCCTTCCTTTATAAGTGGCTATGTCGTAGGCTTCCGTCACAATGTTAATGGAACCTTATAAAAAAAAAAACAGGAACCAATAAGTACACTGCCAGACAATACAGATAGTGCACACAGAAAGATGCATCGGGTAATATTGAAACTATACAGTGATTAATACACATGATAACAACAACAGTAGCACGACAATTACATCAACATCGGTGGTACGCCGTCTTGGTCATCTTCAATAGTGTATCACACTCCCTCATACTGCGATACACGCTGCAGCAAGGACTGCCATGGAGTTCAACGGATGCTGGATTTTGTCCTGAGGCAGATGGACCCACAATTGTTGGACAGTGTGTTACAAATCCTGAATTCTGTGGCACGGCGGGAACGAAGTCAGGAGAGTGGGCAGGTCATGTCATTGTAGTGTTTGGACATTACGGATGCATTCCTGTTGACCCGTTCTATATGCAGTCAGGTGCTATTCTGCTATAATATCGCGACTTGAATCCCGGAAAAAAATGGTATTGTCCATTTCATGTAAGTGGGGCAAATTTTGACAGTTTTTGAAAAGTAGCACGGCCACAATGTATCCTTCCACCGCAGCTGTTTTGTCACTGAAGAAAATGATGTTTGTAAACTAATGTTTTGAGTCCAATGCACACTTGCATTTTCTTCCTTCCTCGTGTTACATGTAATCGCAGGCACTAAAAATCTGACTGCAGCTAACTTCCGTGCAGTAATTAATGTAGGATATTATAGCTAGGTTGGCATTCCAACTTGTTTAATTTTTGTAACTACCGAGTTAAATTTATTGGGGTTCTATTAATTTATTTCGAGGAAAAAAGGAAACAATTAGCGGGGCCAATAAGGGGGGAGGGGGGCTTTAGTTTTACGTCTTTCGTGAGACGGCTTATTTTGGTGTTCTTACGAGCGTGTAACATTTTATATTTCATATTGTTTGAATTGAGCAATGGAAAATTTTGCTCGTATGGAAATAACATTTAAATTTATTTACGTTCGAAAAATTAAACTTTAATGAAAAAACAAAACACGATACATACGTCGCTGTTCGTGTTCGCACAGATGTAGCAATATATACAAGCACACACTTTGGCCGAAGTTAACCTCACACTCGTTGAATTTACGACATAGACAAATAAACAAATATTATTCACTCACTACAAAAGTGTGGAAAGTGCGGCTTTTTCAGCCAACGTGCATTTCACTAATTGTGTTAACAATTCACAAATACATTTTAAAAACACGCAAACTTACTGTTGGAAAATTTTAAACCTTTTGAACACGTGTTTTTATGGCAATCCTTGCCAAGTTTACTTCACTAAAATCACGCTTGTTCGTCACTAGCATTAAATCATTTATTTGCAGAATCATCCAGAAAAATCAACATTGCGCACTTTTCCTAATTCAAACAAACTTAAACTTAAATACGAAAATTATACTTATTCGTGTCACTTCATTGTGGAAGGCGATAAGGAAAATGGCGAAAGGGACGCGGTACACACGTGCCGATAATGTTACATTTTACTCAAAGAAATCGCACAATGGTGCCTACAACCAACTATGCTTGAAAAAAGCAAATAAAAAAAATTAACTACCGATTAAATTTTCCGACAACCCCAACAAGATATTCGTACAATAAACACGATGAGATAAAAAGCACATGAACAACGGTCTTTCACCGGGCTGGAAACGTTACTGTTCATACGTGTCGACATACGCCGTCATAAATGCTAAACATGTTTTTTAAGTCCAGTCACTAATAGCCAAGAAAATATAATATTGCTTTAGAAGCATAATTTAAACCATAAATGTTGTAATCAACATTTTAAATTCCAACTTTTATCTCTGAGTACTATTTACTTCCAAAGCCTTCATCAAAATAGCTAACTTTACAACACGGATCCCGCAGCAGTTCCATCAGCTATTACAATACAGTACGAATGAGAGCATTTACTGTTTGCATAGTGTGTAGGTTGGTCACATTGTCTGTCAGATTTAACCCCACTTATATGAAATGGACGATAGCAGATTGGGGCATACTACCTCATCCACATACCGCTGGGCTGTCAATGTTACATATAACAGGACCGAGAGCATACCAGTTATCGTAGGATTTGGCTCTCCAAGCCATATTGCCTGCCAAGAGGATAAGTAGGCTTCTCGATAGACACATTGGAATTGTGACATTCCCCAAGGAACCCGGGCGCTATGATCATCAGTCCCCATAACAAAGTAGTACTCATGAATAAACTCCATACATCGCCAGTCAGTGGCGTTCCACATTGCTCTGGCCTGCCATCACTGCAAACGGCCTGTAGAGTTAATGATAGATAGCACACGTAATGGGCGCTCGGATTGCTAATTCGCCTCCACAACGCGTCAGGTAATGGTTCGTAGGCACACAAGAGCCACAACACTGGCCAGTATCTTGGATCGGGTCGTCATGGGATCCTTATATGCTTAACGCACAATGTGTCGATCCTGTTGACGGTAGTCGATCTCGTCCATAAAATGGGGTATACAATATGACGAACCCTGCTGTTTCCAGCCCGGGATATCTCCTTCACTATGTACGCTTGCTTATTATTACGCGCTGTAGCTCGCACCGACAGCGAGCTCCCATGGTACGTTTACACGAGGCCAGCAGCTGTAAACAGTAGCTGGATCCAGTTCACTGGAAACGAAATGGAAACGTGTGGACACCCTGTCAAAGTAATTGGCGCCAGCACTGGAACCACTATTCTGACGTTCCAGTAGCTGTCTCAACAAGACAGCTACTGCACGCGACAAGGAACTGAAATGCACAATTCCTGGAACTCCAAGCAACACTGGCGTCATGTAAACAGCAACTTGAACGATACTTCAGTCTAGCAGCAGTAGTGAAAATGGCTAAGTGGAGTGGTCAAGATACTCTTGCTTTTTTAGAGTTGTGCGAAATGCACGAATTGTGGAACACAAGTGCAAAGTAAAAGAATCGTGGGAAAAGGGGAAAAGCGCTGAAGGTCATTGTAGAAAATCGGCCAGTGCTAGGAACAGTACAAGGCATTAAAAAATCAAAAATAAATAAAAGCACTTCGTTCTACGGATAGTTAAGAAGTGGCAAAAATCCACAAGTCTACGAAATCGGGACTTAGTTTGTACATATACAAGTCACAACTGTTATGGTTTTCGAAGGCAGATTCATTCCTTCGCCCAGTTATAACCATTCGGACAAGCACTTAAAATTTAACGAGTTATAATTTTACGAACGCGGTAAAGGAAATATTTGTGACGTAACTTTAAAAAACGGACTGCATGCACGGTAAATATATTTTTTTATTAGCCTACCAGCAGATGCTGCAAATATGCAATGAGAAACGATTTTAACAGAAAATAGTTCCAATACAAAAGTTATCTTATTAAGCACTGGTTTAATAATCGGAAGAGTTATGACGTATATCTTTACTATTTGTGACTTACTGAACAAAATTTACTGCCACAGATGTTCAGGTTGCTCTCAAGTATACATTATTTTGAAACATCCTACAGTCTGGTGATTGTATTGTTTTATGTTGCCATGAAACTGCACCCTCTGCAGAAATTTTTGCATCATTCTTGTAACGTATTCCTGAAACACGTGTCCACTATTTGCCAATCTTGTTGCACGAGGAAGCAAACGCCATGCACCGAGTATAGTAGGGCTTTGTTCATGGTCTTCTCTGTCAACCATGTCATAACGTTACATAATGTGGACTACTCCTACGAAGCCAGTTATGCAGTGCACACGTTGCTCGAACATTAAGTGGTCTCTCAAAAATTATTAATCTTGATACTAGTTTTCCGAACGCATTTTCTGCAGTGCGTCTAGCACAGGATAATCTACAGTTGAATATACGCTGTTCTACACTCAGTGTTCCAAACGTAATTGTAGTTTCAGTCTGGCAGGAAGAGTTTGCCTCATCAAGGTCTTCTTTTTGAATTGAACCTTCAACTTTATTTAAAAGCCATTCAAAATTGTTTTCTGTCATCCTCATATCATCCTAATATATATATATATATATATATATTAGGATCTCCATCAGCAAATTCACGGAACAGTGATTCGAAGAACCCGAAGTGTTATGTCTTAAAATCCAGTCTTTCACACAGATTCTGAGTTTCTTCTTGTTCTAGTTCTATAGTATTGTCTCCAATTTGGATACAAGTACCCGTGCAACACATAATATACCGCAATGAAGTACATGCTTCGCACCAAGTGGCGCCATATTGTTTAACTTTGGCAACTGGCAAAGTGTGAACATTCGCTGGAACCTGTAACTGGAACCTGTTACTGTCCTTTATTCAGGATCCAGCTACTGGTCTCGTGTAAACGTAGCTTTATACGCGGTCAGGCTCTGTGGGGAGGTGACCCACCTCACCCCCCTTCCCCTTATGATAGACCCGCTCACTGCCTCGTCGGGCCCATTCCCTCCCCTCACCTTCACCGGGCAGCCGTTGGAATGACTTACAGCGGTGACGTAGCTAACGTCACAGACCTTCCTCCTCCCCCTGCTAGAGAAGCCTCCAAGTGTAAAGGACGCGAAAGAAAATTTTGAGAATTAGAACTTGCGGCGCAAAGAAGCATCTAGAGAAATTTCTGGTCGACGGCCTACGACCCTATAAATATTGCAGCGGTCCAACGGCCGGCAGTCTGGGAGGGTCATCTGGCTGAATGTGGGAGCAAAGATAGGTGCGGTGAGGGATGGATGACGGCGGCGGACGAGGTGTTCGTGGTTAGAATGGACGAGAGGGCGTGAAATCCCGACAAGTGGAGGCTACTGTGCGCGAGGGGCTCGGAGGACTCTAGAACATTGCGGAAAGCAACACACTCCAAAGACCGTTTGCTCAGTAAATTTTCAATTTGATATGCTTCAATTCGGATGCTGCCTGCAGTATCTTGTTCAGCATTCATAACATCCCATCTCAATGTTTACTGAAAAACATATTTTTTAAGGAAATGTAATGTTAAAAAATAAACGCATTTATTTTATATAATCCCAAAATACCTTGCTACAATTTTATTCGAAAGTAATACGCCCATCACTAAAATTTATAACATTTTTTAGTTGTAATTATCCTAATTACTTGACGCCCTAATTGTGATCACCGACAGTTCATTATTAAAAATAAGTTAAATATGCATTTTCATGTACATTTATTTTGTAGGTCTAATTAATGTATCGGTGATCAGGTGATTTCGTTATATAATTTCTTTTTTGCTACATATGAAAAACTAAAAAATCTACTATCTATTACAATTTAGTATATTAAATCGAGTCAAGTGACATTTGAGTAAACTGAAAGCGGAAGTTGGAAGACGGTTTAATGTAGCATTGCCAGCAAAGAAAAAAATATGTGGTTTTAAGACGGGAGCCGTCTAGCGGCGTCCAGCGTAGCAAGTGTGTCGCCGCGAATGGAAACTAGGAGCGTACAGCGGCGCGGCTGCCAGTCTGGCGCGCCAGTCGTCTACATTTCAAAGAGTATTGATCACAGAGAGAAGCAGACATGCGGGGGATGCGCCCGCGGACGAAAAGGGAACCGAGGGCGGGGGCGACGCGACATATAAACACCAAACCGGTCCACGTCGGCGGGGATTCTGTGCTGCGTCATCAATAATTACGACGTCTGGGACTGCGCCCGCCCGCCCACACACACACACACACACACACCAGCGACGGCGACTCGACTGGGGACCCGTCCGGTGTATGGGAACAGTACTTGCAACAATATCGTGTTACATGCGGGCCGAATTTTTCATCACGATGTGGGGGAATTCGCCTTTCAAGACCAGGTTGAAAAGTGCTTTGACATAATAGGTTTCTCACGAATGCAGACATCACTACCGTTGCAATTCCTTTATTGAGGGAGTGGTGATATTCTTATCCTCCTGTGTTTAGATTTTTAACTTTCTGCTGAGATTAAACATTAGAATTCAAACATTATTATATACAGTACTATTTTACAGAATCCATGAAACCCGAATGAACCGATTTCGGTATGTATTTCCTCCTGCAATACTTGAAAAGGATAATGTGTTAATCTTCATTACAGTAACAGATGCAACAAAAACAACATGGAAAAAATATTGCGGACTTAAAAAAAATAGCGGTCAAGATGATAATGTCCAACGGCCTGACAAGCCCTCGCTTTTAATATTTAACGTGAAAACTAACAAAATTACATCCAAGATGGGATACTACCTCCTTAAGCGACTTTGTGAAGGGTTGAGTGTACGCTTACCAGTAAAGTAACACCTTGATTGTGTGATCTATTGGAGAACACTTATACGATTGATTTCCAATTTACTACCTTCACAATAGGATTGCTTTCTAAACAGTGTTAAAGTTGTACTCACATGCCGATTGTGGGTATCTTTACATTACAACTAAATTTACACTATAGAGTTCCAAACACTAAAGACGGTTGATATCAAGTGTATAAAGGTAAATGTAACTTACCAGAAGCACACTTTATAGAAATACGTCTCTATTTTATAGAAACACGCAATCGATGTTTACAACATATATTTGCAAAGACGATTATTTACACACAAATACTTTCCCTTGCAAGTTTCCGATATAAATGCTACATGATTTATATTTTGAAATCTTTTTAAGAGCTTAAATTTCGTTCCCGATTCCAAGAAACTAACATAATACTGCTGTTTTGGTGTGATAGCCTCAGTATTTCATTACTTGGTCTAGTTCCTTGTATGTACTTTTTACACCAATGCTCCCATTTGAGTGTTAGAAAAAGCATTTAAATGTAATTTTTTACATTTCAATTTTAAAACTTACTTGTGCAGTTTCTGTAACTGGTATATTAATGCCTGTAATGGCAAGGTTGCCACTAATGAAATGAGGTCTGTAACAAGCGGGGCCGCGGTGGTGTAGTGGTTAGACTATAAGACTACTCGCCTCCCACCTATAGGCAGGGTCGCTTTCCGGATTTTCGCATGTGGGAATCGTGCCGCACGATGCCGCTGGTCGGCGGGTTTTCTTGGTGATCTCCTGTTTCCCCCGGTACCGCTCCATACTCATCTCGCTTCACCCTCATTGGCTCTCAAGACCTCAATAAGAGCCGCCCAAATCTCTCAACTCTCTTCCCATCTAGCGATGTTTACCGGGCTCGTCCCGCAACCCCTCCCCCCCCCCCAAAGACGTTTGCCGAGCATTATATTTATCAACCCTCCCTCTGAGAGCCACAACAACTGCAGCACTTCTATGAACTGGTGTGCTGCAGTTAACCGTCATCTCATTGGCTCTCAAGACCTCAATAAGAGCCGCCCAAATCTCTCAACTCTCTTCCCATCTAGCGATGTTTACCGGCTCGTCCCGCAACCCCTCCCCCCCCCCCCCCCAAAGACGTTTGCCGAGCATTATATTTATCAACCCTCCCTCTGAGAGCCACAACAACTGCAGCACTTCTATGAACTGGTGTGCTGCAGTTAACCGTCATTTGGAAACAATCCTGTCATTCACAGTGCTGGGCCTCAAAAAACTAATAATTTTATTTTTGTACCAAACAATGTTCGACTTGTACGTACTAATTATATGTGATTACAGTTTCCTGGAATACAAAAAATACACTTTATATTTGTTGACTAATTTGATGTCAAATTCAATTTTTTTTTTATTTTGCTGCAGCCATGTCTTTATATTTAACCCTTTTTTCATATATATCATTTGTTATTTGGTGATGACATGCCACGCGGTAGCCCATGGCATTAGTTTCCTTTGTAAATTTTATTTCATTTGTACAACTTAATTAGTATTTGCTATTATGGCTGCAGAAAAACAGGAGAAAAAAAAAATATATATATATACAGTGTAAAAATGTTTTATTCCCGGAAAATGTTATTCCGTTGCTATGCCCTTAAATCTAAGGACGCAGAAAAGTGGTTACAAACTTCCCAAACATAGAAAACAGCAGATAAGATACAAAAAAAAAAAAAATCAAATCAGAGTGTGCGTAGACGCAAAATTAGTAAATGTAAACTACAATTACGTACACGAGCACATGAATCAGGTAAGAGTTCTATGTACGTGGAGTCAAACGGATCTTCAGTTGCACCAACCAAATCTTTCCTCAAGGCCTAGTTAGAGTTGGCAGACGAATCCAAAACTCGAGGTTGTCATTTCATGAAAAACATCCTATCCTGTTATCCAAGAAGTATCATATTGATTACTATTATATTGATTACTACCATCCCTGGTCCCTGCATGCAGGTGTCAGCACTATGCATTCTATCATCAGACACAGGTATTGGATTTTAGCAGGCAAAGGCATGATACGATCACGAGTTACAAAATGTGTGAGGTGCGTACGCGTTAAGAAGTCACCTGTCCAGCCGATAATGGGCAGTTTGCCAACCAGCACGGTTCAGAGCACAAGGACAATAATCTGGCTTCAACAACAAAATATTCACTATCCCTACATAAACAATTAATCTGGTTGTGCAAGACAAACTTTGTTCGAACTTACGAAACCTTTTTCTAAGTGTGCCCTGCTGCTGCGGTTTTGTGATAATGTGTATTACCCATCTGTATCACTACGCCTATAAAGTTTCAGCACCATTCGGTGCATCCTTCTGAGTTCACTATTTTTATTGTCCGGCAGTGTGCTGTGATTGTTGCAAAAAAAATATTTCATCAACAACGACAACTAGTTCTCCCGAACGAAGCAGTCTTTCACTCTCGTCAACTGTTGCAGCTAGTGATGCCTTGGTAGATCCCTTTGTTATATTTCGGAATCATTTTCATGCAAATTCTTTCTATGGAAAATGTTTTATATCATTTTCTTTTTTCATTTCATTCTTAGATTGCCTGGTAAACTATGAAGGAACAATCCATATTACAAGCAAGGAAAAGCCTATTTTTTTGCAGGTATCCCAGGTCCAACTTTGTCCATTTGGTCCGCATTTGCACCTACTCAACTTATCTACAACTCCCGGATTCCGTTCAGCACAAATTTCTGTCGCAATTACATGACATGGCTCTAGCATTCCACTGAAAAAAAAAAAATATATTCCAGTCGAGTTGTTTGTCCAGTGGCTTCATATTTCACAAGGAATACGAGGGCCAAAGCCCTGTGGATTTACAGTTATTCAGTAAATGTTATGCAAGTATTCGAAGTGGCTGTAATAAACGTCTTTAAAAGTGCTTACAAATTATAATTGAGACGTGCATTAAAATGTACGGGTACCCGCAAATCAATCTAGAAAACCAAATCAAGCTTACATCACGTTTCATCACCGATTTTTTTATCTATTTAAGTGGCACATCAGGAATGCCCAGGAACATGCCAAGGCAAAACAATATTACAAATAAACTTAAAAAGGAATCCATCACAACCATTCGTTAACAAAATGAACACGTTTAACGTCGAATTAAATTCAACCGACTACAGTAAGACGCAATTAAGATGCATTACTGCATAACATTAGCAGTTTCATCTCCCGAGTGTGATTCGCTACCTATAATTTTTACTTCGAGTCAAGTATGTCACTCCTGATATGACTTTCGCGGATACAGTTGAATCTGGCTTCCGAGCAGCTTACTACACATACATACTGTTACACTGCATGCCTGAGGTGCGTATCCGAGTTCGTGAGGGATAGAGGTCTTAATAAAAACAAAATAAATAAATTCAATAATTATATCTATTCTCAATGCTACAAACAGTTAAACATATGTTATCTACATGTCTGAGCGTCTTATTTACTCTTAATATTGTTATTGAGCGCAATATTTTACTACCTTAAATTCAATTGAAGTATTTTCAAAAGGCTTTACTATTACTAATGTCCCTTAAACTGCTACAATTATTTCCACTCGTTTAATTATAACTGTATATGTCCATCGTCCCGAATATCTTTTGTTTTCACTCACACATCCAGTCCACAGTCCCGCAGATCAGTCCCACTCTTCCCTGCACACAAGCTCGCCGACACACTCTCGCAGATCGCCGCAGTCATCCCTCGCCGCTCCGGAACCACCCAACTGTTGCTTACAGTCACACGAGACGCCGAACTCTCGGCTCTATCACTCACTGCTCAGATGCCCGCACGTGGTATTTATACTAGAGGTAGGGGCTGTCTAGAACGTTCTCGGCAATCCAAGGTGTTCTGGGAAAAGTAATGGTGATTACGAAGACATCCCTGCGTAATAAATGCAGAAACGTAAGTTTCTCAGGGTCAGCGAGGCTCGAGCTGCGATAAGTTTATCGGTATGTGCGGCGGCGTCCTTATGATACGAAGCTCGCTTCTCTAACGTTAGACTTGACCTCAAGCTCTCGGCGCCTTCCTACGCGAAGGAAACACCGGGCAGCGACATGCAACAATACGTACAAGTAATAACAGAAGTCGATGGTCAATTTTTCACGTACCTCCGCCAACATCAGATGGTTCGTATCGAGCCCGAGTGAAAAAAACTGGGTAACCCACACCAGTACCTGCTATGAGTTTGTACAAAGTTTATTTCAGATCCAACCAGTATCGCTCTACATCACAACGCTGTAAAATGATTCCTTATACAAAACCACAAAAAATAACATACCACTTATGACCTACGACAATAAACAGGAAACGAACGGATATTAGAAAATCGTGATTTTCAAACCACCATTCAAAAATAATTAGTAGCTGCAAGTCATGAGGGGCCCGGTGGCTGAGTGGTTAGACTGCTCGCATCCCACCAAGGCGAACCGGATTCAAGTCCCGACCGGTTCACTCCGGATTTGCGCAGTGGGAATCGTGCTGGACGATGCCCTGGTCGGCGGGTTTTCTCGGGGATCTTCATTCCGGCATTGCTCCATACTCACCTCACTTCACCCTCATCGGCACTCAACACCTCGCTGTTAAGAGCCACCCAAATCTCTTCACTCACTCACAAGTCATGAAACAACAAAGTACGACAATAACGATTTCTTGAATTGAAACCCAACATAATCAGTAGCAATTTGATGGCCAATGCCGTACACTTTCACAAAGAAAGTAGGGTGCATGACTGGCAGGCGGAAAATCGCGTTCTTTCAAAATATGAAGCCATTTTTCTCGAGAGAAATTTACCTTTTCGGCTCTTTAAACGTGACAATTCGTATCTATAATTAAAAAAATTATTTCATCCCGACTTTTTTGGTAACATGACAGCCCTTATTTTATTAATGATCAGAGATGATATAACCGACAAACGTTCGCAGATTACTAATCGCCATTCAAGAAAAAACTTTTTAAGAATTAGTCGATTCATTTCAAATAGATTCTAGTATTTTGAAAAATTCCTATTTTCAGAGATCCGTAACTACCTTACAAACTTATGTTTACTTTCTCATCTTGCATGACGAATCATCTCACTGTTTTTTACATGGAATTCAGTATAGATCTGTATGATTATACCTATCAAACACCCTGACCAAGGTTAGGATTTGTAACGTCTCAAGTGGTCTGATGCAATCTAGCAAGTTCAAACTTTGGAAACAACCTACTGATCCTCTTTCGGTGCGATGTGTAGCATGACTGTAACACTGCTAATAATATGTAAATTCTAAATCGTAGTTATTTCACAATATCCACCGACACATTGTTAAAACATCTTGTATTCTTTAATGAAGGCGGTGAGAAAGCAATGTTGTCATAAGCAACTGACCATAGGTTAATTTTGTATAATCCATTCGCGGTTCATGCCAACTTTTCTGGAGGAGTACTGTTAAAGTTCTAATTCCAGTATCACTCTCCAGCTCATGCAAACAAAGCTTAACAGAGTCTAGAAAATTACAGCAAAGGGACAATGCACCGCATGTATGTGCACTCAGTGTGATATCTTGCATGAGAATTATTTTTACTAGGCATTACCAACACACACATTTTCTCCCCGTTTTAATAATATTAATTATAGGTGAATGAAATATTATAACTTTATAGATCAAATACTAGTAAAAGATTAATTTAACCAAAAATAATGTCTGTCTATACTAACAGAAGTAAAAAAGGCATGTGATACATGACACATTTAAGAAAAGAAGCAAACACGTCATGATTTGGATAATTTTTCAAAAAGTTTTATTCGAACAGTGTGAAGAAACTGCGAATAGAAAATAATCCTTTTACTTAGCTATTCTACTTACAATCAGTAATTTCTAAAGTTGTTATTACAGATACACTGCTAAGAAAGAAATAATAGGAAGGGGTAGGAAAAAGGAGCCCAGCTTGCTCTCGTATTCTAGTGGACACACACTCGCTTCAAGATCGCCGGACCAAGAGTTGGCCTCTCCCGATCGTTTCGTGCACGGTCGCAGACTGTTCGCGGTGAACGCCACACTCCAATTTTAAGCGTTTCAAAAATAGGAAGTGGATGGTCTGTGTAAAGAGTTTACGTTAAATACCTTTTAGCATTTTCCTATGGCTCATCCAGTCCCTCCCCTTTCCCTCCATGCACATGTGGTAGTTCGGTAGTCGTTCATAACCATAAAAAATAACAATACGAGCGAGAATAGGAAGACGAGACTCCACTCGCTGGCCTTGCCACGCGCGAAGCTGGCCTGCCTGATCGGCTGGACACAAACAGGATGGAATCAAGACTACTTTGCTCCAGGGCTAGTGGGAACTGGTGCCTGCCGACCGGTTGTAGTGAGGTGGTTTCTAGTCACCTTTACAGGGAAATACTAGTGCAGTCTCTCCACGTCTTCGCATCTTGAAGGGCACTCACTGTCCACCGGTCGGCGTAAATTTTAAAGACAGGCGTTTCAAACAAAATGTAATTCTTTACGAATTTTTGAGGAGAAGTTCCCTACAGATGAGAAGTTCCCATAACATGTACAGTCTGTTTACAAGGAAATTTAAATGTGATGTTTTACGAAAAAGTACATACTGCCTATCAATATTGAAAATATAGGCTCATAGATATACACTCTCTCATGTTAATATCTCTGACATGGACGCTAGGTTTCCCTACGGCACACAGTTCGTCGAACGATGTGAGACATCCGGTAAAATATCTCATCATCCGTTCGGGGCGTTTCCTGAAGTGTATGAAATGCACGAATGCACCACACTTTAGCCTTGCGCTGGTGATGGGATGACACTGATGGCTTCTCTTCTTTCTTTTTTTTTTGTCCACAACTAAACTCGAGACTAAATACACACTGCTTTGACTGGTCGCGCGTAAACTGGGCGCATTCCACACCGAGTCGCCACAACTGAGTCGCAGATACTAGGCAACTTTGTTTCCGGGTTGCGGCGACTCAGTCGCCCGTCTGATGGCGTCCTTAGTGCTCCGAGTCAATCTGTGCTAATTACTGAACCTAATAAAGCGCATAGTTTCAGTCGGGAAAACATTTCTGGTTGCTCTCTAACCTGTGGGAAAACGAAATACGCGAAGAAAGATTTCTGATTTAAGTGTTCTAAAACATATGTACACTCTGCACTTTAAACAACAGGTTTTATAAAAATTACGAAGAATTAGACACTTGAAGCTTTTACATATTGCCTGCAAAGATCCGAAACCGTACACGACAGCTTTTTAAATTTTATAATATTATGTAATTTTACTAGTATTGTAGCATATTGAGTCGAATTTTTAATGCAACTCTAATGTACTGAATATTTTGTGGCTCCATGCTGGGGGGGGGGGGGACCACCACGAACGAATCGTGCAAGTACAACGAAGGGTGCTACACAGTATCGCCATAGCGCGACATATGTACCAAGTGCGTTTAATGCGGTTTGCTTGTGCGGTTATGTCACTAGGAGGCATACACGTCCATCCAACGTTCATAGATGCAAGAAACCGATTAAGGCCTTAATAGCAGTGTGAACAGTGTGAGCCACAGAACATATTTCAGTAAACGCGCAATACTCCCCCCTCCCACCCTCGATAAGCTTTTGCCCAACTAGATGAGAGGGCGTCTGCATCATCGGCCTCCAAAAGGCAGCACGTTTTATACGACTTACTCCTCGCCACTTGAACCGTTCTGCTTGCACTACACTGTGATTACGTGTTGGACACAGTGGGAACAAGAGAGTACACACACCCATCGACAAGGCTCGGGTAGACTCCGGCGGACAGCAAGGAGGGTCATTTAATCGCGCGGCAGACTGTAGGCACTCCACTGGCGTCGCTGCTCACAATCAAGGACGTGTCATGGCAGATGACGGAGATACGCATGTGTCCACCAGCACCATATCCAGGAGGGTAAGCAGAGCGGGTTGTCGTCGCGGCGTCCCTTGCGACGTCTACAATTACGACCTGGGCATACGAATCGCGGTTGTACGGATACAGAGGATTGTCGAATTATAGTGTGGAGACGTCATGGCTAGCGCCGTGATCCACGCTTCATTGTAGAGCGGCGCACTGCCACAACGAGAGATGTTGTGGTGTAGGGTGCAATTTCCTATTATTCCCGCACGGCAATACGTATAGGAAATTCTACGACCAAGTGTGCTCCCCTTCCTGGTGCAGCCTGACAACTCCATTTTCAAGCAGGATAATTCCCGGCCTCGCACAGCATGGATATTACTGGCATACCTTCCTTCGTCATGTTAACATGTTTCTTTGGCCAGCAACATCGACCACCGGTACTTCCTAAATTCTAAACCTGAAATACTGAAAATTGTACCACAATAAATCAGTGGCAACTTACAGGGTGGCTTATTTTCACCGATTAAGGCCCGGTGCACACACAGACCGCCGCGGCGCCGCAGCTACGTGTCCACTGATACATATAAACCAAGCCCTCGTGGAACACATTTGCGGTGCCACAGCGGCGCCGCGCAGACATTGTCCGCACGTGTACACCGGGTCTCTAAGTTCGCAATAGCCCTTTATTGGGACCAACTCCATAGCGTTTTAAAATTATCAACACTCGTGAACAGCGATGCAATCGTCAAATGGAAACACTATAATTAGAATACTTAATGAATAGCAGTACCACACGTAACTTCAATCGCTTTCAAATTTCACAAAGCAGTTGAAGTGTGCAGAATATGCATTTACCTCCGAAGCGTGAAATATTGTCCGTTTGCCACAAACTTATTTGGGGAATGGCGGTGATTGGTGTAATTCAACAACCTGGAGAACCGGATTCGATTCCGGGCTAAATCACAGCCGGTTTTTTCGGATGTAGGAATCGTGGCGAACCTTGCCTTTGGCCGGCAGATTTTTCTGTTTGCCGTTTCCTCCACCATTACATTCCCTTGCTGCACCAACTTCGCCTCGTTTCAACCCTTATCTCGAAGCTAAATGCCTTTCACATTCTCATTAAAAATTGTAAATATTACTGAAGCAAGACTATCTGTTATTTGCTGAGCAGTCTAAGGCAAACATCCTGTGGTCGCTTGTATTAATCCCAGCATAATTTTTTTTTTTTTTTTTTTGGGAATTATAAATTGATTTCATTACATTTAAAAGCACTTTTCGTGTAATATAGTCTGCAAAAACATCAAAATAAATCTTACCGCAGCCCCGATTGTAAGTAAAAAAAAAAAGTATTACGTTGTTCATACAAAGCTACAGATAAATCTCCCCCCTCCGCTCGCCAAACAATGGCAACCAGTTAAAACGATTTCACTCAAACACCAGTGATTCGAGTTTAGAAAGTTTGTGAACGCTCTTTGCAAAGGAATATTAAGAGTCATTACAGCGGTCCGGATTCACCGAGGCGCTACCAGAAAAAGAACGTTAGAGCAGATAAAGAAACCTTTTAAATGATTATTAGTGCCTAAAGACCACGTCGTAAAATTCTTGTCATTTTGAGGAATCTTGGGTAACGACTCCGTTTCTTCTCGTCCTTAACGAGCCTCTCTGAGGTAATGGATGATAGACGTTCCCCACTCCCCCCAGCTAACTCCTATCTCCTTCCCCGACCACCACTGACGTCGGTAATTGATTCAGCTCCATTCCGACGTCGGAAAGAGGGGAAGAATGGGCCGGCATGGGAATAAAAAGTAATCGGGACAAATCCGGTCAACTGGGATACACTCTATCCCCTTTCTTCATTTCCGGCCTTCTTTACGCCACCGCATACAACACGAAGAGGAGACAACCATAGTCGCTTCCAGCTCAAGGTGTGGCGGGTCGCCAAGTCTGGCGCCCAAGTGCATGTGACCTTGGTTTCATTCTAGACGGCGCGGCACGGCGTTTCAAAGCAGTATCGCAGAGTAGATACTGTACGTAAGCAGAGGCGAAGTGGCGCGGCGTGGAGATTCCTTTGATGTGGGCGTACACATCCTCTGATTAGCTGCACGAATCTCTGGAAACGAGCCTCGTCTCAGATTGGCCACTGCATCCTGCGAAAGGTTCCCTACTGGCGGGGCTGGCGGCTGGCGAGTAGTTACCAGGCGTTGACTGGCGAATGACTTTCCAAAGTTTCCCTGGCCAGTTACGCCATTTTGCTGGCGTCCGCGGCTCGATTCCGCGGTATAAGCGGCTGTTTTGCTTCTGTATTCGTAAATACTCTGTGGCGCTATGCTATCTTACTAATCCTGAGTTACCATCCCTACCTCAGACCGAATTCTGGTTGGTGACCACAGGTGCGCCACTGAATCAGACTTCACTACCTTCGATTTTTATTAACTTCTGCTTAAACCCGTGGAAAAATAAACAAAAATTTGCGTAACTTTTAAAAACGCAAACTAAGTGAATTTATATCCTATTTCAAACAATGTACACTCATTGCTGTAGGCAAATGAGCTCACCTTAGTTGCTTTAATATTTTTACACCGTATTTATTCTAGTGTAAAATTGACGAAATTAAGTCATTAATGGCATTTTCTAGAACATTTTGCAAGGTTTGTATAGTATACACATCTAGATACAGTTGATCAGTTTGGGGTAAATCATGAAAACAATTTTATCTAGTCCACCTTTTGAGGTACCAAATGCGGCCTGTCCCATTATGATCGTACGGGCGACCTATGCAGTATTGCCACTAACTTTACACGCTACCTACAAAAATTAACTCTGGCAGGAACACGAGGTCGTCAGGTGTGAAGGAAGAAAAGAAGATAAACTTTGCCCTGTTTCGAGATGCCGGAACTTCATTTACAAATAATGTAACGAAAAACATTACATTAATATTATAATTCTACTTCATATTAGGGATAACTGCTTCATTGGATTCCTCTCGGTTGCTTACCCGATACACATTTTGCGAAAATATGGACAAGCTTGTAGTAATTCTACCATGCGAAACTACAATTCTAGCTAGATAATAGTAAGTGGAATGATACGTACACTCGCAATAAAGAAAAACACGCGCATAATACACTACTTTACGAAAACTTGAAATTCCAAACTGTTAAAGAGGTAACGAGACATGCAAAATTAACTTATTATTCATCCATAGGTCAGTATATTTGTTGGGTAAAAGGTTCCCTAATAGGAAAATGCAGGAAAGATAACATAAATAACAAGAAGTTTACCGATAACTACTGAGCCTACTTTCCTCTACATGGGTGCAAACCAATTTTAGTGAAGTTAACAAAAGCTTAGATCGTAGGTAAGCGTTGACATCTCATTGACAGCAATATAATTAGAGATGAAACTAGGAAGACGTGAAACAGTAAAAAGACAATTAAAACATAGTGACTAACCCGGGATTATAATTCAGAAAAATTCGTACAATTAAGCTAAAATTAACTGGATCACGGAGTTAGGATTCGGATGTAATCCCTAATGTTTCGAATGATAGGGTTCACTAACCTGAAATATTTACAAGGCCATCATTTTGAAAATAAGTGTCTGATCCACAAAAAAAAAAAAAAAAACCACACAAGTTTACATGGCCTAACATAAAGCTACTTGTGTGGAAAAATATATGGAAATGGTTTAATTGGTACCCCAGATAAGATACAAAAACCTTATTTTCTTAATCGGCGCTATCTTACAAAACTGCCTATCATGTAACTTTACAAGGCCTTTTGTACGTGTAAAAAATTCCAAGGAAATTAATCGAATTTTTCCGGAAATATGGCAAAATGTTCATTTTACTAACCTAACACTACTTTGCAAAAATCCGGCAAAAGAGTATCTCTGTATACATAAAGGATGCTTCTAATTAATACTGTTTGCATACAAAATTTGATTGAATTTTGTTGAAACGTTTCATAAATACAATACATTATCTAAATAATCTATATAAACCCCATTAAAACATGCCTGCCATACAAAACGCATGTTACTTTACATACCCTACTGAAGCTATACATTGCGTGAAATTTTGGTATGAATCGGTTGATTGATCCTCGAGATATGGCATAAAATCTCCATTGTTCATTTGACGATCTTCAGAAATGAATGACAAAAAATGTATGTATTGGCACATTCCACGACTGTCATAGATAGAATATACAAAGTTAAATTTTAATCTTTTACATAGTTTCATAGATACAGCACACTACGCTAAAATGTTTGCGTAGATGCCATTCAGAAAATAAAAAACTTGCACACATAAAACATACAATTCAATATGCCCTACCACAGTACAACTTCTTCACCAAATATGAAAGAAATCGGTTTATTGTTTCCCGAGATACGGCATAAAAACGGTATTATTTCACAAGGAGCTGTCTTCCAAAATGGCGGAGAAATAAGGTTTTGCATAAAAAATTTTGATGGATACAACTGATACTGTCAGCACACAAATTTAAGTTGGAAATTTCTTAGCAGTTTCATAGATAAAAAATTTTGAGCTAATATGTTTATATAACGTCATTTTAAAAATGTGCGTGTCTGACCCACTCGAAGCATATCAGTTTACATGGCCTGTAATAATGCTACTTGTTTGTCAAATTAGGTATAAATTGATTTTTTTTCCAGATATATCATGTAATTTTAATTTTCCATACGATACTATTTTACAAAATTGCGGACAAAAGAGATTTCGTGTGGACACATTTGATGGTTGCAATATATACAGCCAGCATACAACGTTTCATTGGAATTAATTAAATATTTTCAAAGATACAGCATATTATGCTAAATATCTAGATGGCCACCATTTTGAAAACAAGTTCCTAACATACTTGATACATATTTGTACGTATCAACTGCCGCATTAATTTTTTTTCTTTGCGGAATTTGGTAGGAATCTGTCAATTATTTCTCGAGATATTACACAAAAACATTATTAATTCATGTAGTGCTATCTTACAAAATGGCTAACAAAAATGGCCGTTTCTTTGCCTATATGATGCTTGTAACAGATACTGTCAGTATGTACAATTTGGTCGGAATTGGTCAAACGGTATGATAGTTATACCATATAAACCTTAAATATTTGTATGGCCACCCTTTCGGAAATAAATTCCTAATTAAGTTATATTATTTATACAAACCTGGTCTATCATCGTATTACTTTCGTGCCCTTACATGGAGTAGTTTTCGAGATATAAGGTAAGAGCTTTATTTTTCATGTAGCGCTATTTTCCAAAATGGCGGACTAACAACAATATTTACCTCTCAATTCAATGCTTACTCCTTGGGTTGTCAGCATTCAAAAGTTTGTTTAAATCGGTTGAACGGTTGCCGAAATATGACATCACCTTAAATTTTAAAATGGCCGCCATTTTGATAGTAAATGACCGGCGTGGTAAAAAAAAAAAAACTAAGTCAGTTGTCCTTACTTAGTATGTGAACCAAGTTGCGTGCAATTCGGTTTACGCGTACAGAAATTGAGGGGGAGGAGACTGAAACCTACAACATACACACAGGAAAGTGATCTCATAGGCCTTTCTTTCCTTCGGAAAGTAGGCTAAAAACAAGCAGGAACTATCAAAGTAATTAGTCATAGAGTTGACGAGAATGGAAGCTAAGCAGCGACGAAATTAGGTAATGCAATGATGCGGGACATGGAAGCACTCCGAAGAAAACCATCGGGAACATTCACATCTTTCGAATTCGAAAATCCGGGCTTCACTACACCGGCAATCGAACCACAGTCGCCGTGGTGGAAGGCGAATGGCCCTGCTACTACACCAGCGCGGTCCATCTCGAAATTACGTCCATTCACTCCAAAGCACGACTGGCAACAACGCAACAGAGAATATCTTGTAGGCTGAAAGATACCCGCTCGTTGTCCGATGTCTGCAGCTGCAGCAGTGTGTAGAGATGTTCCAGAGATCACGTGAAATATGGGCCCGTCATGTTGCAGCTGCATCTCATTCCTGACACATGCAAAGGGAGTCCCAGACAACCCTGTAAATATACCGACGTTGTAACAGTATGGCCCAATCAAAATCCAACGGGCAATTTCCCCCCAAAAGTTTGCCGTAATATTAGTTAAAGTCGTTCAATAGCAAACTTTTTTTTTTATTCTGAGGATATTTTATGCCGTCGTGACATATCAGCAGACTTGCCAACTTTTAAAGTTTCCAGTCAGTAAAATGGGTAAAAACTATTAAAACACGCGTAAACTGCCCGCGGCGATTTCACATGCACTAATTTTCTTAACATCTACACGTAATTTCAAGTAATAAAATTTCCCTAATTTCACAATGAAAATTTAATATAATCTAACATTTGTTCAGTATTTCCGACCAGAAACTATGATTTCCCCTTGAGAAGACTTATATATCATCAAAATGTGTTTGCTTAGTATGACATGCAAAGCAAAAATATACTTATTCCTTGCCTTGAGTGAAATATACATTAATTTAAGTTAACTTCCATGCCGTATTTATTTTCACATTCATAGTTTTAATACGCTTACCATAAAAGTATTGCAAATTCACTTTGTAATATACAAAATCCCTATTCTTCAATGACATTTAAAACTTGTATATCAAAATTTTGCATATACTCGCATGTCAATTTTCGAACTAAGAAAGCTTAAAAATTTTATTTAGAAAAACATGCATTCCTTTTTTTTTTTTTTTTTTTTTTATTACGTCAGATACGAGAAATGTGGTAAGGGTTTATCGCCGAATGAAAAACAATAGCAATTCTACTACTAACTGAAGGTAAATTTATTATTCTGTTTGTTATTTTGTGTTGGTCATTTTCAGAGATTGTACACACAAAACATGAAAAATAAATATGAAATACCGGTTGTAAACACAAATGGCCCGTAAAAAATCGAAATATGTACTTGCGATCACTAAATTTTGACAGTTCTAAAAACTTAAGGAGCTGCAATGTAGTATCCTTGTTAAACAACTACTCTGTCTATGAAGAAAACAATGAGTCTAAACAAATGCCGTGATCAATGTAGGTTACCATTCCAACCTACCGTGTTTTTGTAATGACAGTCATACTGCTGGGGCTCCATTAATTTTATTGAGAGTTGATTGGATTGGGTTGAGAGAGACTTTAGTTTAACGTCTTTCATGAGACGGCGTTGTTTTGCACCTCTTCTTACGAGACTATCATTTTAAACTACACATTGTTTTAATGGACGAGTCGAAAATTTACTCGTTATTTTGTAAATTCATGATTTGGTAGGCATCAATTGTGACGCTGTCGACAGTCACTTTTTTTTTTAGCACTCACGGCATGCATTACTACATTAACCGTGGAAAATATGTCTATATAAATGTAATGCTACAAACGGACGTAATATTTATGCAATTATCACTGGAATGCTATGAATACGTTAGTAAATAAGTCATTTTGTATTTTTGCTAACATCTGCTAGATGCAAAATACGAGAAACCAAATTACCAAACACGTCACCATTTTTGTATACGAAATCGGGTCACGTGATCATTTTGTCAGCAAAATCTGCCAATTTGGACACGGCCTCAAATTACTAAACAATATGTCAAGTTTTAACCTTACCGAAAGAAATAAATATGTAGTTAGTACTAATTCTAATATTAAACATGCTTGAGGCGTAAATATTTTTGGCAAAGTTAGTTTTCCATAAAATAAGCGTGTTATATTTACACTGCAGAACAGATCTGAAATAATGGTTTTCTACGCCACGTACATTTCAAACATTTTAATAACAGTTTCAAAATATGTTATTTATAATTCACACTAACTTACTGTTTGCAACTCCTGAATACACGTTCTGTTACAATTCTTACTACACGCTTCTCTGTCATAGATACAAATTAATGAGTTGAATCATTAAATAAATACGACATTTCACCGACTTTCCGAAACTAGTAAACTGAAGTGCAGAACGAAAACACTGCTGCTTCGTGACAATTGGGAATATGGCGGACCAAGCCATTCACGTGTCGATAATATAAAATTTCACGCATCGAACAAATGTATCGATATGCACGTCGCGATACTCGATTCTTTCGATACGTCCCGATATCGAGGTATTGAAAATCGAATGTACCGTCTCTAGTAAATATGCACTCTAAAAATGTTTCCAGTATCGGAGTTTGGAAAAAATCAAGGTGTTTTCGTAAAATCTTAAAAAGGTTATGATTTCCGTACATTAAATACATGTTGATTAAAATGCGAAATTATTAAAACATTTGTGGTCATTTTTTTAAAGCGTAAACATGAGAATTTTAAGCTAAAATATTGATTTGTATCCGTTTCAAAGAGTTACTTTCACACGTTTGATTTTATCTTAAGTGTTTCTTGAAGTCACATGAGTGTCGATGTCAATTTATTTGAAATCCGACACCTGGGGTACCTGCAACAACTGTTTCATTTATGGCTTTTTTTTCTTTTAATTTTATCTCGGAAGTTAATATTGAAATACATGTGAACAGCATTTAAAATTACAAAGAAAATATTTTCATAACACAGAAGAAATGGACAATTATTTTGAGCTCTAGCCTAATATTTTAATTTTGTTCAATTTTGAAATTTGTACACAAAATATAAATTTAAAGTTATTAGTTTAATTTAAGTAATTTTCCACAATGTTCATGCTTTTTTTCCCGACTATCAAATGTCACGACCAAAAAATAATTAATATGCTAAAAATGTAAAAGATAATTTTCGACCCGTGAACGTCCATAACAGGAGTCAGAGGATGCAAACATGGAAAATTCCGTCTGGCCAGGAGTAGCTTCTCAGCGTTGAACACACTTCTAGGTTGATCCGTGGAAATAAACCACTGCCGGGAGGTCGGGTTGCTTAACAAAGTGACGCAGAAACCAACGAGCTAGTATCATCTAAACTTCCAGCCCACGAGTTAGGCTACAGCATTCCATACATTCAGCAGTTGACACCACGCACAACACTAGAATAACACGTGTGAGTTGCAGCCGACAGTGATGTGTTCGAATGATCACGAACAGATTACATGTTCCAGAGGGCACTGAAACAATTCCATGTTATGTCACCGAGCTGTCTGTACCCTCCGTGCATGAGGTGTTTGGTTGTTTCCTAAATTGTCTCGTATCACAAAAGTTTTACACTTGCGTTAACATAGAATTATAGGCTATTCACTATAAAGTGAGCACTTTTAAAAGCCCTGCTTAAGATCTACTTGTATGCACGTTGTGTGTTCTCCCGTTTTATGTAAAATTAACATTGTCATGGGCCTCATCGCTTCCTTCGTGCGTCGGTCAAGTGAAACTGTAAAATTATTATAACAGTAAATATTTTAAAAATCTGCTAATTTTTACAGTAGACGCATTCAAATGACAGAAAGCTATAGAAATAATTTAAGTTAACACAAATGGTTAACTAACACTTTGTATTCGACTATGGGACTACTTTCCCCTCCATCATTGCCTACTTTACTGGGCGCATGCCACTCAGTGCGCCCGTTAAAATATATGCAGGTAGGAGCAGCGACTTTTTTATAAGGTTGATTTCAAAAATGCTCACTTTATCGTGAACAGCCTTTATCTCATTTTTAATTAAATCGAACATTTACTTATATTTTAAATATAAACTGTCATACAATATATGGAATTAATATGAATAAAAAAGAGAGAAAATAGGTGTGTTGGTAATGTCTAGTAAGAAATAGTTTCCATGCTAAACATTATGAAAATGAGTGCGCAGGAATGCTCTGCGCAGTCCCTTGGTAACATTTTCGCTACTTAGTTACGCTTTGTTTGCCTGAGGCGAAGGAATATCCTGGAAATAGAACTTTACCAGGGCTTCAGAAAAGTTGGATGTAACAGTGAATGGACTATACGCGATGTGTGACGCTGCAATAGGCGGAAAGAACGGACCGGGTAGTGTGCATGTTATTGACAAGCAATTGGTGTGCATCCGACCACAATGGATCGAAGAACCCGTACATGCTATGGTACGAGAAGCTAAATCATGGGGGGCCTTGATGACCGGCCAAAAACTCTTGACGAATTACAAACACTCGGCTACGCCCTTTGCAAGAAAATAACACAAGAAATTAACAGCGGAGTTACCCCTGTCTGCCTCTTGTAAAGGCCAATTCTCATCGAAGTAAAAATGAAGTTCTTTTCGTTAGCTTTACGATTTAGTTATGTACACACGCAGCAAGACTCACGCAGAAGAGTGACGTGAAGTTAAACTTTCCACGTGAGATGACCCAACTTCAACGTAACGCAAAGGTAACGTAGTTTCAGCCAATCAGATTCAAGGGACAATTCGATTCTGATATTGTCTGTGTTCATTTTTATTTCTACCAACTTCCATCTGGACTTTATTGTTATGCCACTTCTGCTATATAAGTTAAAAGTATTAATATCGCTTATGTGGAAGATAAACGAATTATCGAATTGAAAAATTCTAGAATTAAAGAAAATCAATGGGTACAAATTGGTTTCAATTTGGCAAACAGATGAAAATGTTTTAAATATTGGAACTGCTCATGTGTACAGTTTGATCGCAAATATAAAAATGCAAAACACTACTTTTTTCAGATCCCAGGTACAGCATTTTTTTGTAGTAGTGAATTACAGGTTATGAAAAGCAAACCTTTTATTTTTTCTTTGCTTGTGAACAGTAAAGACCTTGATTTAAAAAATACGCAGAGATAGCGCGCGTAGTTAACGTAATGAGCCCCACGTTAACTTCAGTGTGAATCAGCCTTAAGAGATACACGTTTCTGGCCACGAGAAATATTCCATAATGTTGAGTCGCAACACGCATGTCCAATATGTATTGCCAAAATGGCCGAAGCTCAAAGAATTTCGGTTGTAAAACAGGCCACGCTGCCTGCAACAACCTCCTTTCGTGGCGTTTTTTCTGTTCATTCCAAGCTTTCAAAGATATGCAAAGTGAAGTGAAATGAAGATATTTGGGCGGCACTTAACATCGAGGTCTTGAGAGTCGACGAGGGTGATTGAGGCGAGTATGTAGCAGCGCCGGAATGAAAGGGCGAGGGAAACGGGAGATCCCCGAGAAAACCCGCCGACCGACGGCATCGTCCTGCACGATGAGAAAATCCGGAGTGACCCTACCGGGTATGCAAAGTGACTCTCGCCCAAAAGCGTCACAAACAGCCAGCCCATGGCTTATCTGGGGTCCAACCCGAACGAGTTTGGACCCACCAACACAGTTCTCGAAAATCGGTTTACTTTCATGTAGTTCAATACTCACGATTTTATCTCTTTTGCATCACAGACACTATAATATTCAGTCGCGTAAATAAATACGGAAGTTAAAAAGGTTTACGCTTTAAAACGTATTCATTTTTTCTTTATTATACTAAAAAAAATTTGTAGCCGTGCGACGGAAGAAATTAAGTTCGAATTTTTCCTTTGAACACACTCAGGACACTGGAAATATTTCCTGAACATAACTTCTATCTAAATTCTAAGATATCTGCTTTCATCGGCAAACGAGGTATTTTTGGGTGTACGTCTAGACCATCCTTGAAAAAGGAGGGGGGGGGGGGGAATTACCCGTTACAGAGCAAGCAGTGAAGACGCACGAATATGGAACACTTTGCGGATACAATTTCTCTCTTGATTCTTATTCATTACATTTTCGACAATGTAAAACCACAAGTTGCCACCAACTGTCGTGGTCGAGATTGCTTTGGTCGGCCAATAAAGTTTAATGAACGGGTCGGTTCACTTTGACGTTATTTGTGTAACCTCGCCTGAAAGTTTGTAAAGTGTTCTTCAAAATTTATTATAATCAATATATTTCTATGTCTACTCGTTTTCACGTTAAAAAGCAAAAATAACAAACTACAAAAGTAAAATTTATCCTACAGGATGTTCACAGTAAACTGAGCAATTTGGAAGCCTACTTGTATGTACAATGTGTGTTCTTCCGCCATATGTGTAGTGTAATCCAAATGCGCAGCAGTCGAAAACGCGTTGGACGAGTCGGGAGAGTCCATTACCGCTGCACGAAGGGGTAGGGTTGTTCTGGTCAGTAGTGACAGCGGCCCAGAGAGGTTGGGCGAGAGCTGCTCCGAGGATGCATGTCGTTCAAACTTGAGCCGCGCAGCGCGGTAGTAGAGTGCGATGATGTTAGTTTGGTATGTATAGCGCCAGCAGAGCCACGCGATTTCCCTCCCTCCTAGCAGCAGGGATCGGGAGAGTCCTTCCCTACGTTCCCACACTCAAACTGTGCCAAGATTATTTTCTCATTTGAAATTCATTATAAAATTAACATTTCTATAGGCACGATCACTTTATTCATGCGTCAGTCAAGTGGAAGTGTTAAATTATTAGAAAAGTAAATATTCTACAAATTTCCTCAACCCCACACTTTACGCAAGGAAAAAAACAGACAGCAAAATTTATTATTTCAGTATTCACAAACACTGAATTCGTAATGGGACTACTTTCCCTCGGATTTCACCAACTTTGCAGGATGCATGACCAGTAAGTGTGCCAGTTAAGATGCAGTTGCTGGCGCTGAGGCAGTGACGTTTCTCAAGCGCCGATTTTAAATGTGCTCAGTTAGTCGTAAAGAACCTGCACGCACTTGTATTATACAATTTGCCCAACTTTGGGCAAGCCAAGTTAGGCTGGTAATAAATACTAAGCTGGACTTACCGTTTTATTTATTCTTCACTTCTCAGACCAAATCCATAAAGAGCGCAGCAACTTATTTATATCGGTGCAGAATAAGTAACACACAAGCAGTCACCAATTATCAGGAATCCTGCACCAAACAATACAAACACATAAGTGAGGGGTGGTGATTTTTCGCGTACAGACAAATCAATTATATATATATATATATATATATATATATATATATATATATATATATATTGATATTGATTAATATAACTAAATATTGATTGATTAAAGCTATATATATATATATATTGATATTGATTAATATAACTAAATATTGATTGATTAAAGCTATATATATATATATATATATATATATATATATATATATATATATATATATATATAGCTTTAATCAATCAATATTTTGTCGGAGAGGTTTACATATGAAAGCATTACATCTCTATTAAAGTTTATATCTAATGAAAAATTCTTGCAGTATAAATATATCAACAGTTATTTAACTTATAATACACTTGTACAGATGCTCATTCTTGATTAATCATTGCGCCTCTTGGTTATATAATACTGTAACCCAGCCCTAAGACTTTTCAGTAATGTCAATTTTACAGGTAGGCATTTCAAGTTTATAAATAAAGTAAAATGTAACATATATGATAAACTCGTAAATACTTTACGACATTTCAATTTAAAAAAAAATACATACAACGGATGAAAAATAGTAACTTAATGAATTCTGGTATAATTGTGATTGTGCACACTTAAAAAACAGACTATTTATGAAAAAAAGGGGGGGGGGGGTTAAACTTTTTACACATACAGACGCAATATTAATAATATGTATATCGTGCAAATAAATGCAAGTATTTTTTAGCTCGAATGTTAAGTGCACTTGTTTTAAAGACAAATAAAACTGATTTAAAATTACACAAAAAGTTGTAACACTTTTGTGTCACAATTACCTATACTCATGGGAGTATCCCTCGGGGAGGGGGAGGGGGGTGAATGGTTCGTTTGTAACCACCCCTGCTGACCTTAAGGTTGTAAACAATTAGCATTAAAATGATCAATATCTCTTTAATTGTGATGTGAAAATATGTAATTGTTGTACATTATAATGCATTTTTTTTATATTGTGAAGTAATTTTCTCTTACTATTTACGTCCTAATTAATATACGTGTGGGCAACGCTAAACTCGCTTACCTTACTCCCTTCTCTTCAATGTACCCCCCCCCCCCCACTCAAGGCCAAAAATAAATTAATGGTTTATGGCTACACTACTACCTACACTAGTAAGAATATAAGAAGGGCAATTGTGAACTTTGTATTTATAATTAACTAAAGAAATTAATGGTTTATGGCTACACTACTACATACACTAGTAAGAATATAAGGGCAATTGTGAACTTTGTATTTATAATTAACTAAGAAATTAATGGTTTATGGCTACACTACTACCTACACTAGTAAGAATATAAGAAGGGCAATTGTGAACTTTGTATTTATAATTAACTAAAGAAATTAATGGTTTATGGCTACACTACTACCTACACTAGTAAGAATATAAGAAGGGCAATTGTGAACTTTGTATTTACAATTAACTAAAGAAATTAATGGTTTATGGCTACACTACTACCTACACTAGTAAGAATATAAGAAGGGCAATTGTGAACTTTGTATTTATAATTAACTAAAGAAATTAATGGTTTATGGCTACACTACTACCTACACTAGTAAGAATATAAGAAGGGCAATTGTGAACTTTGTATTTATAATTAACTAAAGAAATTAATGGTTTATGGCTACACTACTACCTACACTTGTAAGAATATAAGGGCAATTGTGAACTTTGTATTTATAATTAACTAAAGAATTTTTAATATTGGTAATACGCAAAAACGAAAAAAAGTGCACTGGTTGCAAAAAAAGACTAGTAAAAATAAACAAAAATAGTAAATGAATATTTTATGGGAGGTTTTTTATATAATAAGTAAATCCAAGTTGAATCGCCTAACAATATATATCAATTTTTAAATATTTGGAAATCTGAATCACGTGGTACAGGAATCTTGAATTTTCGAGTAACAAGGTATGAAGTTGAGCTAAATGGTGTAGTATCCAGATTTCATTACCGAAAACAAAATATTGAAAATAAAAATATACATAACCATCCCACGTTAACACTTGGCCTTACCGACCTGTCGGTAGATTCGTAGTAGCTACTTGATCAAATAACTGAGGCACTAAAAACTGGGTATAATCGTCTGTCATTGTTTGGTCAAACGAATGGTAGGCACAAGACTACAGAAAGCCAATCAAATTACAGTTTAGAATTTTTCCGGTGTGTATCGAAATAAATATTGCAGGCTGCACTTGTACAGTTATTTCGAAAAAAATGGCGCTGTTTAAAGAGAGGATAATACGCTGTGAATAAGAAATATTAATAAACATATGGGCAATTCAGTAATCGCCCTCCGACGCTATGAGGGCCTTGCTACGACGGAAGGAGTAAACATACCGTGTGCAGACGTACACCACAGCAGTGTGCCGGCCAGTCCGGCTGTGTTTGCACGGAGTGGTGGGCGTGTTGTATCGCCTAAATCCCTTATATACTACCTATGGGGCAGGTGAAAGAGTTGTTTTACAGTACCCCTGATGCCACTGTAGAAATCCTACTCCAACGTGTTGTGGACGCATTCCAGCCCATTCACGACAACCACGACGAACATGTAAGGGCGCGATCTTTCATTGGAAGGCGGCTGCTCGGCTGTATTGACGCCCATGGTGCACATTTCGAACACTTCTTGTACCACGTCACACACACTGGGCAGTGTATCTGACCTGTATACTCCGTCCGCCGTAGCAAGGCCCCCTAGCTTTGGAGGACGATTACGCAAAAGTGAATTTGAATCGGCCACATGTTTACTAACATTTTACTACCTTCACATATTACGTACTATCCATCCTTTTAACAGCACGCATATTTTTTGAAACAATTTGTGTATCAGGACCCATGGTTGGCTCAGATGAATAGTCGCCCAATTCCGAGGTCCCTGGTTCGATCCCAGGCCCCGGCGGGTGAGAAATTTCCTGAAGGGGGTTTCATGTGTGGGGGGGCACTGCTGTAGAGTGGGGGGATTCCTCGGGGCTCTCCCGTTTCCTCCTCCGTCTTCATTCCACTGCGTCTTCACCACTATCTCTTCTCACATAATCTATTCTGGTCGACCGGAGCTCGAATTAAAAGACACCCGTGATAAAAAAGAAGAACGTTCGCTCTGGAAAAGGAGTTCATTTCATTACAAACGAGAACAACGCAATTTCACTAACGAGAACCTTGCATTAAATGTGTTTCGTATATAGTTTAGAACTATTCATTTTGAAAAAGAAAATGTTTAATCAATGCATTATTATTTCAAGCAAAGAAATTTGCATAATTTATAAAATTACGTTTTCGTTACACTTCAAAATATTACGGCAAAGTACGGAAAACAGACTCGTACATTTACAGTTGTTTTACGCGACTAAATATTTTAATAAACACAGTGCAGCAGAAAAAAATAATCTAATTAAAAAATTGGAAAAATAAATCGTAAAAATAATTTACAGTTTATTAAGAACATAAATACATTTTTATATGATTAACGAAATGAACGTTGTCAGCACAGCTATTAAAAAATTTTCCGCAGAAAAGCTCAAATATACAATATTTTACTAAAAATCACCGAAAAACTCCCGTACGTTTATTCCTGACGAAAATATAAGAAAATGTATGTACCACTTTACCTGAAAGTAATTACGTATCAAGAGAGCTATGCACCCTCAAAAATCGAGTTTTGAAATTATTTTCGTTACAAATCTCAGGGACTACTTGGGATTAACCAGTAAAACGGTAAAGGGTGTTTCTTGAACAGAGATATTATACCTGTGAAAATGCGGTTAGTAATATCGCCCTCCCGCCCTTCATTAGGAAAATAGGAGTGCTGATACGTAACAAACCACAGAATGACACTTGGGAAAGCGCGCACAATTGTACTTTCCTCATAAAAAATTTTACCGTAGAATGTTATATAATTTAAATAGCTTGATTGAAAAGAATTCAGCTGTAGATTTTACTATCAAAAAGTTAAGTTTCTGACGAGACTGTTTGATGTGGCTCTGTTCTCCGAACTATTTGCATTCCTGAAGAAGGTTATTCGTGTTGATGTGAGCAAACCTGGAAGAGTAAAAACACGTCACAAGTAGAGATTACAAAGTCTCTTAACAAGGTAGCTGCCGTAAGGTTATGTGCACGGAGCTTAGTCTGGTATACAGAACACTGATAAGCCGCCAGAGACGTCCGACGGGAACAATGATTCGTCGACTTAAAACTAAAACGCGCACAATGTGTATGAATGGCGCGCGAGTACATAGTCCTGATAACACAGCAAACAAACTGGGTTTGCTTATTATAAACTTGAGCTGCAATACAAAAAAAAATATTTAAGAATGAATTAGTGATACTGGGATAGTGGCAGGGGAGGGTTCATCGCTGCATACGTAATGCAATTCGGACTTTCCTGCTCGGCTGTCGCACTCCCAAAGTATGTTAGCAACATACAGGAGAATACATATGAGGAATGAGACATCGATAGGGAAAATACTCGAAACAGAACAACTAACTAAAGAGAAAATATCTGTTCGAAGTTAAGTTTAAAAGATCGCCTACAGTTCGCGAGTACAATGAATTCCATTCGTAAATATTTCACATCATTAACGCAGATTTCTCCAAGGTAACCTACGGTTAGGTCTCAACTATTATATTAGACTTACTACTGATTTAAGTTTAAAAAAAAATTCCATAATATATTTACGCGGCTGTTTACCTTATCCCGCATTATATACATAACTTACTCAACCAATAACGTACAATTGTGTCACAATTAACATAATATGAGTGACTGAAGAGATTTGGGCGGCTCTTAACAGCGAGGTCTTGAGAGCCGATGAGGGTGATTGAGGTGAGCGTGGAGCAGCGCCAGAATGAAAGGGCGGGGGAAACGGGAGATTCCCGAGAAAACCTGACTAGCAGCGGCGTCGTCCGGCACGATTCCCACATGCGAAAATTTGGGAGTGACCCGGTCGAGGAATAAACCCGGTTCGCCTTGATGGGGGGTGGGGGCGAGCAGGCTAACCGCTCAGTCACCGTGGCCCCAATATAATGTAAGATTAAAATACATAATACTACATACTCATTTTACAACTATCAAATCATGCAGTAAAAACTGGGTGAAAAAGATCGGTAACTAGTAAAATGAAGTGGTTTTTTTTTTTGTGAAAAACTAGCTAAAATCGACCCGAAACAATGTTATGATATAAAAATGAAAAATATCCGCATAGGTGGTGAAACTTGCCTGTCCAAGTAAAATGATTAATGAACTAACTTGCCAATATAAGGTACTGGCGAAGCAAAATAGTTTTTTAATCTTGAATTCTTCTATCTAGGTACATTTCATAATCTTATCGTAAAGAAGAGCCAAAGTCAATATTTACAAGTATCCTTCCATACGTCACACACACGCACACGCACACGCACACGCACACACTGTAAAAAATACTTGATAAAAAGGTGGACAATCCAGATAAGTGAACTCCCTCCCCAAAATGTGTGTGACACACATGCAAGTGGTACGTTTGCATGAGGACTGGATACCAGAATGTTCAAAATATAAAAATCCAAACCCGACATTACTACCCATAAGCTAATTCACAAACGAAACGTAAGTAGAAATAGTTCATGGCCAAACTGACCTTGTCTTATCTGCTGCAAGTGCTTAACAGGGCAGGGGAACAAGAATTTTTTCAGGACAAACTTGACTTTGCCCACCTCCTCAAAAAAAAAAAAAAAATCTCTCGCGTGACAATTTTAACGCGCTAATGAAACTGCATTAGGCGTAATTTCATTCTGGTACAACTGTATGCATACAAAAAAGGGCCAGTAAAAGCGGCCAGACACACACTAAATCGGAATCAGTTATTTTTTACTTATTGTCAGTTGAAACTGCTCCATTCGGAATTCAGTCGAAAAAGAACACTATTAATCTATTAAGCTAAATGAAATCCACTAATTCAACCAGTAGAAAATCAGTTATTTATAGTCGATTAATAAAACGAACAAGGATTTAAAACCGTGCATTACGATTTGAAATAAATTAAGTACAATTATTTTGTCGCAAAACAAAATTATTACATATACAAGAAAATTTTCGAAGTGGTTGGTATCGAACCGCCGCCCCAAAACGCAAAATCTTCTCTTGTTCTTTTGGCTGACTTTCTACAAACTCCGCTACTTTGCCACTGAGATCAATGGTATCGCATTTCCGTGGTAACATAAACTTACAATAGCGAACCGCTGTAAGTTTCGTAATGTGAAAGTACTTCATGTTGTCGAAATATACACCATATTATGCGCACGTAGGACTTTGCACGCTAGAAGTCATTCTAAGTTAAGTTTAGTTCAGATTGTGTACTTTAAAAGAGAAATATAGTGGTTTTAACGGTGTTGTCGATGTTTTCTGTGTATCTGCCATTTAAAAATGCAATGAGATTTTACAGAATGAAACTGTTATTTTGAAGAGACAGAATGTCTAGTAATAACTGTGCTAATTAGACAGCGGAACGTTAGAAACAATGCAATATTTGATCAAATTTGTCGTTTCCTCATGATTTGATCTGTTAAATTGCAGACGGCAAAACTTTTGTTGGTGTAAATCCACCTTTCTTATTGAATAACCGCACTATCGAATCAGTAAAATTATCACTGATCTTTCTGTCACTAAAAATAACACTTTAAATCTGTAGTGTCTCGTTGCAGTGTACAATAGCGGATACTAGTGGACATCGATAACCTCGTACATTGAAACCACATTTATCTTTTAAAGCACAGAATCCGAACTAAACGAAAGATACATTGACTTTCGAATTTTGCAAAGACATTTACTTGCGCAGAAAATCTCTATATTTCGAAAACAAGAAATACATTAACTTCGAAACTTACAGCAATATTTGACATTACATTCTGTGGTTCAGTGCCCGTAATACGTGCACACATTTGGCAGAGGTAAAGTAGGGCAGTGGATATGGCTGATCATGAAAGCTTCAGCATGCTTTGCTTTATGGGCGGAGGTTCGAGCCCAACCACGTCCAAAAGCGTTTTTGTGTAGACAATTTTGTGTTCTGCGACAAAATAAATCGTACCTAACTTACATAATATAGGAATGATCTGTACTTATTTATTACCCAACTATAAATAAGTAGTTTTCTACTACTTGAATTAGTAGATTTCTCTTAACTGATGAATTAGCAATATTTTTTCTACACATTCCGGGTGGAGCAGTTTCAACTGACAATCAGTAAAAAAATAACTGACTTCGATTTAGAGTGCACGTTGTGGCGTGCCTGAAAGGTTTACCTGAACAGCGTATCTGCGGAGGTCAACCGGAGCGTGTATGCCTATTACCGTACACGCCTGTACAGGCGACCGAAGAAGAATTGAAAATTGATTCTTTTTACCTGCGCAAGACGCAGACCGAAGCGTGTGTCGCTCACTTGCACAGGTTTCAGTTAAGTATTTAGGACTAGGGAGGACGTCGACGTCGAGAGTTTAGCGTTGTTGTCGTTCTGTGGTCCGTGTTAATTGGATTGGATATGAATACGTCCTCAAACCGTAAGCGCACTCAAGTTATCAAAGAGCTTATTGAGATATATACATCAGAACCTTGTCTAATGAGCCGGTAGTATCATAATCGCTGGACAAGAAGCGCCTCTTACAATAAATGAGTGCAGAAATTACAAGAGTCGGAGACAGATGCTGTTAAGGATACAGTCGTTGAAAAATCAATAATCACAGAAGCGACGTATGTAAAGAGAGAAAGAATTATGTGTCAAAGTCGAGAACATCAGCAGACAAAGTTTACGAAACACCGTGCTACTACGATTTATTTGAGTTCTTAGAGGATCGAGATACTCCCAGAACACTGACTTCGAACCTGGATGATGAAAAAGGGGGTAATTGTGAAGTAAGTAAATCATGCGTAGAGCTGTACATTATGTATTTTTGTTTTACCCAACTAAAATGTATGTACAAATTAGAGTACTGAACATATGTCTTATGTTCATGAAGTTGCAGACTGTCTGTTTTTCACAACATTATTTTGCCATGACGCTTAACCCTCACTCATAAAGTACTTCATGAATTCTTTTCTGACCTTTTTAGCGTCATGCATTATATTCCCCTGGTTTTGGCGATCAAACAGTGTCATATTCGAATGCGAAGTATCGCCGCCTGTATAAACAATAGTCGCGTTGTCGGTATTTTCCTGATAAAGAAATGTGGGGGTTGGTAAGAACTGGGTCACTGTTCAATCATACAATTATGTAAGACGCACGTGGTCATCATTACTTTCACTGTGTTTTCTGGTTGTAAATCAATGTGTATGGTATATACGAATTCGTGAGGCTAATATTCTGAACGCATTGTCTGCAATGCGTCTTGCACGGGACAACCGATAATTAAACATATCTTTGTCAGGTAAATCCAAATCAGCTAGTCGAAATTGTTTTAAGATACGGGTTTCCTGAAAAAATGCGTCGTCAGCAACCATCACAAAAGGGACATTTCTGAAACTGTCTGTAATGCTGTCTGGCTGTAGAATGCGCTGAAATTATTCACAGGTAGTATTATTTTTCCCGTAGTATTCCGAAGAACACCTAAATCAGAAACTCCCCCCTCCCCCCCTAGAAAAAGCTAGGGGAATCGGTATCTTACATCTACTATTGCAAGAAGTACCATGCTGCATCCACCTTTATAACTGTAAAATTGAAGACCACAATCCACTGGCGGGATTATGTCGATGTGTTTCCCATCCCATCCATTGCGCCGATGCAATGGAGGAAATTTCACCTTTCCTCGAACATATGAGCAATTTCTTTCCATTACTCCACAGGACAAGGAAAATGTAAACACGCACAAAAATCGGTATTGACAAAACTTGATTTTTTTTTTTTTTTTATAATTTGTTTCAGGAAATCATTTAGGGAGTCAAAAATCACTGTCAGGTGCACGTGAAGGATTATAACAAAATGTGGATGGAGGGTTGAAGGACATTTAATTTAAGGTGGCGGTTAAACATCATCCCCAATTATACAGCAAAGGCTGACCAATGAAAACGATAACCAAATTACACAACATCGACCAGATAACTCCAGACCCAATAAAAGTAAAAAGAACGATATGGCTACTGACGTGGTGTATTCAGTGCGAGAACATTCCTAACCACCTCAGCCACAGGAGGATTGCTATGATCTCCTGGGGAAACCCATTGCTCCCGGATATAGCCAACATCAGGCTATAGGTTCTATTTAGGATGTTTCTAAAAAGAACGCAGATATTTTGGGGAATACAAAGAGGTGTCAAGTTGAGTGTTTTGATGTAATGAACATGGGGTCGAAAATGCTTCCTATTCTACAAATAAATAAAACGCAAGACGCATACGCTGTAAGAAATCATTATTATGTAAAGAACATGTAGCATAATCAGTCAAAGCGAATTTAGATCGAAACCGCAATTACAGTATACAATAGTTCAAAGTGATAGCCGTTGACCTGGTTGCACAACGGCATATGTCGCACTAGTACCGCTGTACTCGAAGCAACGCATTTGGCAGTAGGCCTAGTCTATAGTCCATTCCCGATTGGAAGCGACTTATGAAAATCAACCTTTGAAAAAACACTAGGTAAAACATGTCAACCTGTTTTTTTCAATAACCTGTATTCCACAAATATATAACACTAGTTAACTTTAGAGTACTTTATTATTGAACAAATGAAACTTTACCATAATATCTTCTATAACTTGTAATATTTATTTATTTTTAAATATGAATTAACAACACCGAGAGCAGCGACGTGTTGGCAACGGCCGGTAAGAAATAGTTCACAACTTCACAATTAAAACATTATTTTAACCTAGTTTTTTAGTATACTATTTTTAAATTAAACGGTGCGTATTTAAATATTTAGGTTGCCCCGACGGCAATATAACTCATTTTTACAGTTTAAAATAACAGCGGAAAATATCGTGAGTAGGCCGTAATGGTACGGTGTTGTTTTATCGAGCGAGAGCAACTGTCTGCTGGGCAAGCTTTGTCGCTCTCGCTCTCTCTCTCTCTCTCTGTCTCTTTCACACTCGGCAAGTTTCACTTCGCTAGTACTCGAAAATTGTACCTGTTTTCAATTGTAGCATATTTCATACTTATTACAGCAAAATAATGATTTTTGAATTTTAAATTTACAACTGAAAAGAGATTTTAATGTTTGAATACTTATTTTAATATATTTAGATACGATGGCGAGGCAGAAACAAAGTGAAGTTGGTAGACATGGCGAGCCATGACATGGCGTGTTGCTGTTTTACCAAACGAAGCCTAAATTATATTTACTCCAAAAAATACTTCAAATTACCACATCACGTTTGTAAACGTTGTGTTTTTTAAACCTACCTAAGCAAGTTACGATGTTGTGATAAATCTGTGTTTCCGCGGTAGTAATAAATATACTGTTACGGTGTGTTTCGTTAACCGCTGCGTGTGAAATAGCGTGGCGTGGCTGTTTGGTGATAGTTACGCTGGATCTGCGTGTGCGTGATTTCAATCAATAACAAAAAGTTAAATACTACAGTTCATTACCCCGCAGTTATAACAGTAACACAGGCGTAGCAAAATATTAACGTGCATTACGTGTAATGTGCTATGTCGTGGAAAACAAATATGTTAATATAACGTAACCGTACGAACTATCGTTAATTCAGGAATTTTAAAACGTCATAAAGCTGACCTAAATAATGTTATAGTTCTAAACTGTAAATATTGGTACTAAATGGTTTTTTTAATAGACCTACGACAGAGTTCTTTGAAAAGCTGTAAACAGTAAACAACACATTTGACAGATATAAAAGTAGAAGTCACATTTCAATGTTTATTTTTAGGTGTAGTGAAAGTGTACAAACATACACCCGCAATGGCACGTAAACATTGATTTCAACAGATGCTACATGGCAGTCACATGGCAATGTTTGTTTACATTTGGCGGAAGGATACGAAACGGGCCTGCAAGTAGATCTTTAGCAGGGCTTCGAGAAAGTTGCTTCCAATGGGGAATGGACTATAGTGATGATTGTCGTCAACTTGACTTTGCCAGATGGTTCTTGCAGCAGTGCATTACTATTCCAGTTGTTATGTACAGACGAGGCACTGTTTACCCGTGTGGGCATCTTCAACAGCAACCGTGCGCCTTGAGTTTTATTAAATTTGTAGCATAAGGATACATTTTCCAAACCATGTTCATTACATAAATACACTCGTATTGACACCTCCTTGCATTCCACAAAGTATCTGCACTCATTTCAAAATCATCACGTATACTCTCAAAGTCCTACATACATCAACAGGAACTCGCAGCTCTTCTCAAGTACACCACACATGACTCCCTCACAACAATATACGGAAGGTTCATTGCATTCTGTTCACAATTCTCCAACTCTACAAATCACGATGTATTTCCTACCCATCTACAACGCCGCTACCGACACTGATCACACAGCATAGGCACACCACCGACTGCCGACAATCGCACAGCACATCACCCAGCCTGAAGCAAACCAACAACAAAATTGATAAGTTCGAGAACACCCATTCAGCTGAGAAGAAACAATTGCATATTGAACATCCCAGTACAACGATTTATGCATACGACAGATAATCTTTTCGTAGAACTTTGTACAAAGCGCACAATTCTCAGGAATAAGTATACCAAGAGCTTGAGGTGATATTATATTTTGTTTAAAAAAATTTTGTACTTTTACATTAAAAATTCTTGGAAACCCAGTTGCCAAGAAAATCCTTCGTAGGACTACAGGCAGTTTTCTTGTAAAATCTACAAAACATATATTAGTAATATTACAAATGACAGGCTTGTATTAAAACTTACATTTTTGAGAAGTGGACACAAAATTCATTTTATTCTAGAAAATATATGTGACGAATTAATAACAGAGAATAAGGAAAAATGTTTTCAAAATATAATTCAAGAAAAAAAAGTTACTCCTTGCCAACAGTGGGACTAGAACCCAAGTCTTGTGTTATCACAGACCCTTAACCACAAGACCAACTTAACTTGCGAAATTTGTGATTATTTTTGTATCTAAAATAACAGAACATAAGTACAAAACATTAGTAAAGCTATTAGGTCAAGAAGAACTCATTTATTTCATATTAAGAGTTCTGTGTGGATATGAAACACTAACATTAATAGTTAGCGAACAGTAGAGTCATGTGTTTTTAAAATTGTAGTCGTTTTATTATATTTATTTTAGTTCTTTTAGGTGTTGCAAACTGATTCGTACATCCGAAACTTGGTAATTCAGGCAATATTTGGATTCTACATGCAATTATTGTAATAAGTTAATATGAGTGTATTGATTTCTCTTCAACAACAACACTTTACACAGCAATGTACCACCTTATCACTTGTCACGTTTTTTCCTTTGCTGTTTTTTACAGTATTCCACAGAAAGTACAAGACCTAACACCACGAATGCGCAATCTTGTTACGATGCCTTGGTTAAAACTGACATCGCTGCGGTTATCCCTGACGTGGGTGAACTCCTCTAAACAAACAATTGCTGAACAACCTTACTGTAAAATACATCCCTGCTATGCCTCTGCTAAAAATGAGATATTACCAGCTCCGGCGCAAATAATAGCGCTCACAAAATCTTATCGAGTAAAATATTTTACGAATGTAGGAACTGAAAAAAAGTATCAATTTCCACCTCCACTCAGTTACATCATGTCCGAGATTATCACACTGGCACGCAAACAATAAAATATATCTGAATGGAGTTCTTCCCTAACTGACGTAAAACACCTCAATGAGATAAGACTCATGGTAACAAGCCTTGCCTTATCACTGTTCATTTCTTTTAGTACCAACTTGAATGATATATAGTCCCTGAAATACATAAACAAATATCCCCCCACACGTGAACGTTTGAGTTTAGCAGTACTTCGTTCATACTTAGCATGTTACACACATAACCAAAAATAACCGCTTTCTCGTCTATCCATGTACTACATAATAACCTCACAAAAATATTGGAATATACATACACAATGGAAAACATGTCTCATAGTAAAATAAAGCATAGCAATTAGAAGGTAACCACGGTACCGATACAAAACGTGGAATCCACAAGTGTTTCTAACAAACCAATAGTTTCTCAATATCACAGACGAATAACCACGAAAGAACAACGAACTTAAGTTAATGGTGTCCCTGACTAGAGAAGATTTCTTTCTTCGCACTCCAGCTTAGTACCGTGTATGTCCTCCATGTGCATTGTACAGGTCCCTAACATGCCGTGGCATGTTTGTAATCAATGTGTTTATGTCATCTTCCGGACGAAGGTCCCGTTCGATCTAGGCAGCTCCTATGAGATCTGGAAGTTTGTCGGTAGGTTGTGGACGATTATAAACTGCTGTTTTCAGCTTGTTCAAGGCATGTTCAATGCGTTAGTGCGCTCTCTATTGGTTACAACAGAACTACATAACCCCTACCATTCCCAATCGCATTATCGCCCAATATTCCAGACTTATTTGAGGTGTTTAGATGCGACAACTTTTTCTCGCTCGGAATCAACTCTTCGTGGCGTATCAGTCGTGCGGCGCAGGCTACAACCAATCTACAACCACACTATCTAAGGCAATGCTATGTAAAAGATGAGAGAAATAACTTTTTTACTTGCAAAAATTTAAAGAATTTCACAACGAAACATGCTGCACCATTTTCGAATCTTAACATGCAACAAGCACGTTCTGAATGTCTGCATAAAATTATAAAACTGAAAACAAACACGTTCATCATTACTGGTCATGTGATTTTGAAAGTTAATGTTTGGGTCATGCGCAGAGAACGGAAATCGATCTGCCTAATCTTTACACGTCTATAAACCCAACAAACGCAGTAGCTTAAGTTGCCGCTTAGGCCGCCAAATTGGTGTGCAAGACTTCATTTTTTGCGAAAATAAAATAGAAAAAAAAACTTACTGTACTTGAACAGCATTTAAATATTGTTACCTGAATGTGTGCATAGTTTCCTATAGTAGATTTTTAACAAAACTGAAAACCGTCATAACTTCTTCGGTTATTTTCGACAGTAAAACCGCCCCGTAACATATTTATAGTGTAATAATGAGACACAAACTACCTTTATCTTTATTACCACGTCATAAAATATAGTACCACGGTTGAAAAGTCACGCAGAGCTCACTACCGAAGACTACACATCAGATCACTCACTCACTGCCTTCCGTAGGGAAAATGATGAGGCATTTCATGATTACATTTATCCCAGGGCTGCGCTTCAATACCATTAGCATAATTCCTTGCGGTTGTAAGAAACATGTGCTCACAAAGATGACAGAAATTGTTGTCCAGCAAAACCGAGTTTACGACGTTGAAAACCACAAATTTACAACGCTGAGAATCACAAAAGAAGAGTGATTGGGGGGGAGGGGGGCTTTTAACATCGAGATCTTGAGAGCCGATGAGGGTTAAAGAAGAAGAGAATGGAGCAGCGCCGGAATGCAAGGGGGAGGGGAACGGGAGATCCCCGAGAAAAACCGCCGACCAGCGGCATCATCTGGCACGATTCCCACTTGCAAAACTATGTACTAAAAAGTTTAAAAGACCATTGTCTAGCACACCCAAGTTCTGGTTTTTCTACATCGTTATAAAAAAAAAAACGAGCACCAAAATAGTTCCGAGTTAATTTACTTTCGTTCGCGCAGAATGTGCCATCTGCAACTTCGACACCCAACCAGTAAATTCACGTTCTTGTTATGCGAAGTATTCTTTAGTGTTGCAACCAGATCTCTCTACTGGCGGGTGTAGTTAAAACTTCTGCGCTTGGATTCTACAACTTCTACACTACCTAGGGGAGTAAAAGGTGCAAAAAGTGTACAATACACGTAGATAGGCAGGAAATGCAAATTTATACTTTAAGCGAGTTTAATATTAATTTATACATGGAAAGTAACCTAATGGACGACTCGAGGTACCCAACTCCTGATGTCAAAGTGTCACGTGACAGCATGAGGAGGGAGTAGACTGTGGGACAAAACGTGCTCACTGACGCTGCCATACGGCAAAAACATACTACGATGACTACTTGCCTGAATTATGTTGAGCATAAATCGTTGTACTGGGATGTTCAATATGCAATTGTTTCTTCTCAGCTGAATGGGTGTTCTCGAACTTATCCATTCTGTTGTTGGTTTGCTTCAGGCTGGGTGATGTGCTGTGCGATTGTCGGCAGTCGGTGGTGTGCCTATGCTGTGTGATCAGTGTCGGTAGCGGCGTTGTAGATGGGTAGGAAATACATCGTGATTTGTAGAGTTGGAGAATTGTGAACAGAATGTAATGAACCTTCCGTATATTGTTGTGAGGGAGTCATGTGTGGTGTACTTGAGAAGAGCTGCGAGTTCCTGTTGATGTATGTAGGACTTTGAGAGTATACATGATGATTTGGAAATGAGTGCAGATACTTTGTGGAATGCAAGGAGGTGTCAATACGAGTGTATTTATGTAATGAACATGATTTGGAAAATGTATCCTTATGCTACAAATTTAATAAAACTCAAGGCGCACGGTTGCTGTTGAAGATGCCCACAGGGTAAACAGAATAGTTACATGTTGTAAAGTGTAGTTTTAGCCTCATTTCGCACATTTCTAATTAACTCAAACTACTTCAACTATATCAAATAAAAACATTTGCCGGGAAATTGCGACACGCGTCAGTCGTTATTTTGTCGTGCGTGTGAATGTTTTAAACACACCTTACATTTACGTTACAAAACAATACCAAGAAGTGGTGAATTTTGGAGAAAAAAAATGCTTATTTGATTTTAATCATCAGCCTTTGCTGTTTGCTTCGGCTGCTATTTTCGGTACATTGTGGCACCCAGCCCGACCCGCCGCCTCCGCCATGTTGCACAATCCCGATTACTTGTCACTTTTTTACCCCGAAATGAATAACAAATAAAATCATTTCCCAACTGTATTCATATACACTATTACATTGGCCCACAGTGCTTTAGTAATATGGAATATAATCTACTACTACATCTAACCTTAAAAATTACATAATATACCGTTGGAACTATTTTCTGCTGCAACCGTGTTGTGAACCAACTAGTCAGCCAACAAAAGACTGTAACTACCAATTACTACCAATATTTATTTCCACTGCCACTTGTTAGGATAGATAAAGTACAACAGTAAAACTAATTCAATAAAATTATAGGCGTGCTAACTCATTCACTTAGAAATAACTGCATGTGCTGTTGGTACTTTTGCGATTTTGCGAGTAACCTTTGTTCGTTTGTACACAGATCCTTCATGACATAAAATCCTTACAAAATTAACTACAGATGTACAAGGAACAAAATAAATATAATTTTAAAATAATATCCCACTTGTTTTATTTGTGTTTGCGTGGCAATACGTCCAAATGTACAACATTGGGATATAAATAAAACAGTTTCAAACACATCAAGCAATTAAACATTTACTTAAAACTAGAAATATTGTTTTCAGCGATATATGGTCGCATCATCGCTCCCCCCCCCCCACCCACACCATTTTTGTACCAGATGATTTTAAATTGTTTGCTCACACTGAAAGCAAAGCATCTGTCGGCAGCATAAACAGTTGATCCAGTAAACTTGTATTCCAGAAGGGGCCACGGTGGCCGAGCGGTTAGCACGCTCGTCTCCCACCAATGCGAACCGATTTCAATCGCCGACCAGGTCACCGGATTTTCGCAAGTGGGAATCGTGCCGGACGATGCCGTTGGTCGGCGGGTTTTCTCGGGGATCTCCCGTTTCCCCCACCCCTTCGTTCCGACGCCGCTCCATATTCACTTTAATCGCCCTCATCGGTCCTCAAGACCTCGCTGTTAAGTGCCACCCATATCTCTCCACTTCACTTGTATTCGAGAAAGTTGCCTTAAGGGGCCCGCCTACCTACAGCTGTTTTCCGCGATTCAGGCCGAGAAGCTCTGTGGCGATAAGAACGACACTGTAGCATACATCAGGTACATCACCGTTACGCGCAGTGCTCTGAACTGGCTTGCAGTGTTCCCGTCCTGCTGCCTCTACTTATGGGAATTTCAGCTGAAACCCTATAATTTTATTTGTGGAAGGTATGTAGCAAGATCCCATGCACGACCATCGACTATTTTTTTTTTAACTGACACGTATATTTTGAAATACAGCGCTTCGAAAAAAAACTTTAGCAATTTTGGAGTGCTCTGAAGTAGTATTTCTCATGTGCGTGACGTCTTTAGAGCACTCGACAGCCCTTACATAATAATACTAATAATAACAATAATAAATCTATTTTTGTGGTGAAGTTAAGATAATATCACCTTCTAGTACATCAGCACACCGGGTGCAATTTTAATAGTTTTGTGGGAAAATGTGTATTCCAAACACACTGCAAGGTAGTTCATGCGCTAGGTAAACGGAAATATAAAAAAGCAATGGAAGATGGCGAAGTAACTCCTATAGTAGGCATGTATCCGTACGTGCATGTACAATCTGTTGCATATTACCAGGCGTACAGAACCGCGCGTTGACAGAAGAGCCCTGTTGAACACAATCTGCTGTATCCATGCGTACTACTCGCCGCGTAATTCTGGCGTTGTCATGCCTTCCGTGCCATTTTCCGATTGCCAACCTTAGTAGTGTCAATTCTTGAATTGCTACGAGATTTCGACGTGGAATTGTCCGTAACTTCACTTCGAAAGAAAGCTATTCTCGAGTACAAATTTCGAAATGCGGAATCTATACTATACGTCAGGTTTTCTCGATCTCGAACTTTATCTCTAAAAGTGAAAAAGTGGAAATTGATCCACTGCAAAAAAAGTCAACTGGCAGATTACTGATTTATTCCAGTGGTTGAATTCCAATTATTTATAGATTCACTATAGTACTTCCGTGTTTCTCGCCGATTAAAAATGGTAGGTGAATGTAAACAGCGATAACTTCGTAAATTCGAAACCACTGTAACTGTACCCTGAGTCATATAAACTGCTCCAAGTGTAACTTGAACTTACCTCGTACTTCCAAACATGACTATTAATTACAATCCAGACGCTAGTTTCCAGTTAATTCCGCTAAATGCCAATTTAAAAAATATATATATTTTTTAATTTTACTTACTTGTATTTCACTTGACTGATGTATCTAACTCGAGTTTAGTACATAGAACTTATTATGCATTGTGCTTTTAAATTGTGTTTAAACATTGTCTATCATACAACTTAAAGTGGAAATGCACGAATATTTTTCCCGTGGCCTTTATATAGCACACTTTAGCACGAAAATAACTACTCAAATTTTGCAACACAGTGAACCTGAAGAAAGCACCCTAATGCTAAAAAAAAGTCAACATTTCATCACAATCATCAAAATTGCATTTGATGCAGTTCTGGCGGTATACAAGTAGATAATAGGGAAATGAAAGCCATATTTGGGTGCAAATTTCAATATCATTTCTTTCCACTGCAATTATATTTATTAACGGTAAAAATTACAATTCGATAAAAAAAAACTACAAAAATTTAACTATAGAGAGATACTATACTGTATTGCGCCACAAACCGGTTGCAACCTGTCACAAGTAACAGCATGTAAAGTTCAAACTGATGGGAACCACAAACAACAAACTGTTCGAGAGAAAAAAAAACATTTTTGCATAGGATGCTAAGTATGTTTGCATAGCTGCATAGAGTTTGGTAGAAAATCCGCCGGATATAGAATTGATATCACATAATTCCCTGACATTTCACTACCGTACATGGTTTAAAATGTCCGACTTTTCCAGATTCCGCTGACAGCTTTCAAATACCTGACAATTCCGTGTTTTCCAGACTAGTGGCAACCATGCATCACTTAGAGTCGTACCAGAATATTATTTTGCACAAGAAATTAGGTAGATCTGCCCATTAAAACTAAATTTTGATGATATAGTACGAAATTAAATTGGCTATGACACTGCTATGCTCAACGAAATAGTTGTATGTACCGAGCGAAACGTATGTTTAGTGTTTATGCTAACCGTGTAAGATTCTTTTCCAAATTCAATGCAAACATAAATGTAACGGGTTTCTAACGTACATTTCCAAAATTATGTCAATCGACAATAACCTAAACAAACATTCTAGCAGTACCGAAACAAGTATCGGCTCCAACAACAGTAATTGAGAAAATCCAAAGTGCGAAACTTGAACCAGGAAACAGCTGGTTGGCTGGTTGGCTTACTACGCTCGAATTTTGAAAATCATCGATGCTCATCGAAGAGCAAGGTCTTTGGGTCCGGTGCCAGCCAAACTACATTTACCCCGCCCACACTCTCCCGTAATTCGACCAAATGTATCTAGGTGTGGCTGGTTATTCATAGGCGCCAATTACGAGTAACTGGTTTCAAAGCTGGTCTGGTCCATACTGAGGTTCCAGAAGGCCGGCGGCTCGAGGTAACGCCATAATTCGTCTTGCTGCTTGCGCTACGCAACTACCCATGTAAGAGTCGCGCTCCAAACACGCAAATTCACCCTTTTACAACATCTCTTCACTGTAAAAAAAATTTTGAGGTAAACGTCCTTTACATGTACGGGAAACTAATTACCTCTGCATGTGAGGTAAAATTACCTCATAGTAGTCACGGGTAGTCGGAACCGGAAGTAGTCACGGGTAGTCGCAAGTAGTCAGTCATACGTATTCGCATATATAGGTATGTATTCCAACAACTGCATAAAATCTGAGCGTGTTAAAGGATTGTTTCTCTCCCCCCCCCCCCCCTCCCAAGCTGTTGAGAATGCTGAATGCACGCGTCGTAAGGTAATTTTCCTATCCATGTATGGGATTTTCAACTACCATGTAGGTGAATTTTATTCCAGAGTGCGGTAATTTTACCTTACCTGTGAGGAAAACCATGTTTCGGCCACAAGTTGCGAATATTACCTTACAATTGTCAGGTAATTTTCCAATTATTTTTTACAGTGTTTCGTCTGAAAAGACAGCTCTTAGCTGGGATTACGAAGACTTCAAGTTTCAAGTAGCACACCTCAGGTTACACTTTCACGTCTACGTAAAATGTGATCTTTTCGGGTTCTATATTACGATGCTTAACAAAAGCTTAAACTTCGTGTACTGAATAGAAATGTTGAGAGATGGTGGAAGAGGAAGAGTAGTTGGTTTTCAGGTTGAAAATTCAAGTTGTACAGGTGTTTTGGTATTTTAACTTTGACGTGGCAAAGTGCGAAGATATCTGAGCGGCTCTTAACAGCGAGGTGAGTATGGAGCGGCGTCGGAAAACCCGCCGACCAACGGCATCGTCCGGCACGATTCCCACTTGCGAAAATCCGGTGACCCGGGCGGGGATTGAGCCCGGTTCACCTTGGTGGGAGGCGAGCAGGCTAACTACTCAGCCACCGCGGCCCCACGTGGCAAAAAAACAAATCGCGAAAGTTTGGCGTTCGCAATTCATACTAATTTCGAAAACAACTGCGAAATAGCCATAACCTCAAAAACGAAAAGTATCTGGGCTATACAGGCGTGTTTTTCGTGTAGCCTATATGCGAATAAATCGTATGTGTTAATGATCTGCTCGAAAAAATTTAATTGTTTCATGAAGTACGAAAATTGCAAACTTAATGCTAAATACTGCGAATTTCGTGCAACGATGTTTGTACTTATGAGAACGGCGTGGCAAAAAAAAAAAACATGAAAAGTAAAGATATCACAACTTCGACCCTATTGTGATTGGTCACCAAAACCATGCGTTACAGAGATATGTATCACACGTAAAAGCTTGACATTGACACGCACACGCGAAACGATCAAAATATGTTTAATTGAAACACGAGTGTCAAGACTTGGAAGGCTTAGGTGAACGTGTTATTTGTAAGGTGTTACGTGGAACGTGAAGTATTGTAATCCCGCCCGTGCACTGGTCCTAGAACTTTCTGTACAATAGCTGTTCTTGTTGTTTCCTACTAGCTTAACATACATCTTGTAGTGATACTTGGCAAGCACCTTAGCTCTCGAGCGCAGCAAAAATTGACTGCATTTTCAGATTGACATCTGGGAACGCCAACGACAGAGATAAAGTTGGCTGGAGAACCAGCTGATAGCACCCTCGGAAATCATGGCTATGTTGGTCATTTTACACAAGTCCTTTGAACGCGCAGCCACTTATCTTTCACCTCTCCCTAAACGGAATACATGCGATCTTAAGTTAAGGGACTTCATCGAGGTAGAAGTACCTACACTGCACCCGACTATACAACACACAGAACACATTCAAAAATAGTCCTACCTACACGCACTACCAACATAGTTAGAATAGAACAATTTACGTTGCATTTGATACGACACATTTATTTTGTTAAAACTGTAAAATATTTTGTCCCTATTTTAAATGTTTAGAAGATCAATTAATATGGGTCTATTGTTAATCAAAATTTAAGCATATTTCCATTCTGGATGCATAAAGAAGCACATTTAGCAACAAAACTTTCGTCAAATAGGGCAATCATCATAATCCCTATGGTTATATAGAAAAAAATATTTGTAACAACGTTAAGAAAAAAATTAATTGATTTTATGTACATTTATTTTACTTATAAAACGATAACTTTTACGTCTGAAATGTACGTAAAAATATTTTAGTGTTAATGAGATGCGTTCTTTCAAATGCAACAGAAACTGTACTTCACTGACAATTCTGTTCATGCGTGTAATACTTTTAACGAGTTCTGCATTTTTTACAATCGGATGAAGTGTTCCAATGGAAGCCACTCTACTTATATCTTGATACAGTCGCCTACGCGAGTTCGCTGTATCCCGTTCAGGGAGATGGGGAAAGTGAGAATTGGCTCAGAGGTATGAAAACTCTAATTGGTGTGTGGGTAGTAAAATGAAATCAAGAAAGCATAAGGGCCGCATACCGTAAAAATAATACATATTCAAAATACCATTTCATTTCAAAGTACACAACTGAATGTAGTACATTAACAGGCACTACTGAATCGTGAATTAGGGATGTATACACACAAGTACAGCTAGAAGTCTGATATCTTTTCTTAGGTACCAAATGCTGAAATTCTGGTTAAATTTGTCCACTTTTAAACAACATACTTTTTTGATAATTGAATGTGAGGTGACTTCTTAGTTTGTATACGTTCAGCTTTAGGAGGGAGAAAAGCCCTTGGCTAAACGTTTCAAATGCGCCGACTGAATAACGGTTCCAATGAGTTGGGGCCACACAAAAGCAAGGAGCCGCGAATCAGACATCCGGTGTTACACGCTCAACTGACTCTAGGAGGAAAATGATCGTAATTTTCAAGGATTTTCAACTCCGGATCCCTCGCGCCATGCCATAAGCTGGTGTTTTCCAACCAACTTTACAATTCGTGCTCTCTTGGTACGCGTACACATGATAAAGTAAATTTGATATATATATATATATATATATATAGTAGTGTAATAGCGATGACATGCGTTCGAGCCGGAGTAAGGGGTCGTTAAACCGAGCGGTGCGCTAGGCCTGGCGTGACGCAAGGGCTCGTGCAATGGGAGAGGTTACCGTGCGAGTGCGCGCTTATCGCAGAAGGTTACACTCCGACACTCCACTTGGAGAGTGCCTCTGGGTCGGCACGCTCGACAATTACGCCAACCAAGCGCACGTCCGAACAATATCTCACTCAACTAAACACTTCACAAACGGTTTGGAATACACAGTATAAAAGAAAGCATAGCGATTGGAAGTTACTAACGGTACCGATACAAAACGTGAAATTCAAAATGTTTCCAACAAAAAAAAAACATTTTCCCATATCACGAACACGAATTAAAAGCCAAAGTAACTTAATGGTGTCCCGAACTAAGGAGAGTTTCTTTCCCCTGCAGCTTGTTGATCACACAAGAACTACATAACCCCTACCACCCCAAATGCCTTATCTCACAATATTGCAAATTATTTGTTTGCGAGGTGTTTATTTTACAAAATCTCTTTTATGCGCCAAGTAAATTACGCGGAGGATTTTACTGGCGTTTCCTTTAACAAAAGCAAAGTTACACGCCTTCTGAGATGGGAAAACAACGAAGATTTGAACGTTTAGGCTTCATATTTTAAGAATATTTGAAAGCCGTAATCAGTTGGTCACAAAGGAAATACGCAGGATGGTGCTGAACTCCAGGTACAAAGTTTGTGAGATGATTTCTTATGGAAAATAGCCCAAAATGGGAGAGAAAAATTACAACGACCTTACCTAACGTGATTATGAAGGAAGACAAACCCTTCAAATTTGGTAATCAAAAGTAGTTATTTGCAAAATGTCAAATTATTTTATATCAAACAACAAAGTCGTGAATAGTGTTAGCCTAACGCGTTTCTTTAATGCACAAATTATTACGTCATAATAAACACACAGGTGTAATACACTGTTGTTAGTTAATAACATGACAGCCTTAATTTCCTAATGACAGGCGATGTCACACATACAAAATGTTAGTAAAACATTTGTTATTAATTTCTGTAGGGTTTGTTTACGGCCATTCTTGTACATGAACGTGACCATCCGAAACGATGTTCAGGTTTAAAATATATACTAGTTAGAGAAGCAAATGAAATCTAGCACAGCCTCTAAAAGAGTGACGTAACAGGTAAATATGCGAATATCTTAGAAGACAACCGTTTATCGCTCCTTGTATTTTATGTAATAACTGGGCTCAGTAAGCAGATTTAATTTTAGACCGCATTCTACTTGGTCTGTGGGTGTATGTGGACGTGGGTATGTGTGTGTGTGTGTGTGTGTGTGTGTGAGAGAGAGAGAGAGAGAGAGAGAGCGAGAGAAAGAGATTCTTATTCGAAGAATTGTCACAAGGTTACTAGAACATGACAACTGGCAATAAAAAATCAAACTACTTATTCGTTAAAGATCCTTAACTTGAAGTAGGTCTACCACGAAAACGGTCGTGAGACAACGAAAATTCTTCAAAGGCAACCTGAGTGAAGAAAAATATTCATTCTCATAAACCCGCACAGTGACTAATTGATCGTAAACATGTACATATCACTAACTAATCACAATGACAGCAGCTCCGCCATACTTTTGAACGGCAGAAACAAGGGATAAAAAATAAGGGAATTGTCGTTTGAAGATGATGGGGAGGGGGAGGAGGCCGGCAGAGCAAGGGACGAGAAAGTGAAGGACTTGTGCGGCACTCAACAGCTGAGGTTTTCACCGTCGACTAGGATGAAGTGAGGTGGAGATGGAGCAGTGACGGAATTCAGATGGGGGAACGGGACTACCCAAGAAAAACCACCGGCAAACGGCGCCCTTCGCGCTTTCCAAATGTGGAAATCGAGCGGGACCTTGTCGGGATTCGAACCTGGTTCGCCGTGGTGGGAATGAGAACTACATCACCGTCTCCCTTCCCACCCTTCACAAAAGTAGTGACAAGGAGTTAAGAAAAAAGTGAGCAGCGGCCAAGAATGGAAGACGACCTCGCTTGCCGCGAAATGCGGATCGTGACAAAGCACGAAAGAGGCCGCACGAAGTGCGCTAGCCTGGGAGAAGCCAGAGGCGAGGAGCTGCTCGTTCCAAGTTACTCAACGCCACTTGGTGGTGCACTGACAAGAACAACTGCGTACTAGGGCAACCACCACCTAGTGCTTCTGGCTATCGTTCAATATACAGAATACTATAGAAGTTGCTTCGCACTTTCGGAGCTATTGTCTTACGAAACAAGGGAAAGGAAGCTCTGCGTTTCCGTTTGCTCGTGGCGCAATCGTGTATGGAACCAAGTTGTCGCTCCTCCCTCCCAGGCCAGCCTTCATTGTGCATACAGTTTGTCACCTCCGTATTAATACTCTTCGATATTACGATAATCTCTTTATGTTTCTGATACTTTTATTCTGTGTCTTTCATTTAACATAAACATTCAGGACCATTTCTTTAATTCACTATTATCAAATATTTTCTGCAAAAATGTGTACGAAATGCGTTCAGGAAAGAAAGGCTTCTTCCTTAGTTTCCTACGTAGCATTGCTATTCATACAGTTGACACAATCAATGAATGAAGCTCACAAGACAGAAATTCTAATATCTAATGAGTATTTGAACACGTCCAACGAAAAATGAATGCTTGATACCATCCGTAAGTTCCTTGCAGGAATCTTTTCCCTTATGGTGAAGTCGTTGGTATGCTCTTCATGTACCCTCTTTGTAATTTCCTTTCGTCAGATTCTAAGTTTAAATAACACTAAACACAAAATGTTAACGGAAGTGGAGCACAGAATGAGTATAAGGACAGCTCTGTTCAAACAAGCTAATGAATGTAATACATTGTCTTGCGCTTACTAGAAACGCCGAGAGCAATCCACGCAGTGTAATGAATCAATACACACAGCTTTAACGCGTCCAAACAAATGGAAAAGAAAATCAGAGAATCTACATTCGAAGGAAGATAAGTAATCATAAAATTGCGTCCAGAAGGTAAGAATTACCGAGAAACTGGCACCACTGTCAGGAACGCGCCTTCTACTGCTGGGTACATAGTAAGGAAACATACAACGGAAAATTTACTCCGGAATCAACGACGATCAGGCCGGCCAAAGAAGTTGTTTACCCGCGAGAAAGAAAAAGTGCTAAGGAGATGACTACTTCACTCGTTCAGAACTTACAACTGAATGCTACACCTAAAACAGTCCGAAATACAATTTAAAAATCTGGATTCCGATGGCATGTAGCTAGAAGAAAGCTCCACATATCTGAAATAAGCAGAAATTTTGGCAAAAATTAATTTTCTCAGAAGAGAAAAAGATGAACGTGATGGGCATCAGCAAATGCGGAGGAAGAATAATGAAGCTTTAAAAAAAAACAGAACATTACTCCAACTGTACAATATGGAGGGAACTCAGTTATGGTTTGGGGTCGAGTGAATGCTAATGGAGCGGGACACAATGTTATAGACAACATTATGGACTGGAAGAAGTAATTAACTACACTAAAGCCAATCTAAGTGCACAGTAACTTTGATTGGGCGACAGTTTAATGTTCCAACAAAATAATCCCGAACACAGAGCATATTATGTTCGACAGTGATACTTTATAGAACACCCAACTACTTCGAAACTCCAGCTCAATCCCCAAGATTTAAGGCTGTTTCCGGATTCTCAAGAAAGGCATACTTATGCGTAGGTCCTAGCTGTCCCCGGAAGTGACATCACAATGTATATACTAGCGCCGTCCGAATTCCCAGTATAATATACAGTGTGTCTGTACTTGGCAAGTATTTGTAATTGTATATTTGCTGGGCAAACTTGCGCACTTACGACAGTCGCCATATTGTATTTCACTGTGAAAATTAACGTTTACGTTTTGTGGTTATAAAGCTCGCAAGTTTTACAAGTTAATACGTATTTACAAAAAAATCGTTCTGTTGTATATGTAAATAATTGTCATTTTAATAAACGTGCTTCCAATAATGAATAAAAATCTTAGCGTTGTACAGACGTCTGCAGCATATTTCCCACGTGTATGCTTACAAATAATATTACATTTACAATCCGCATTTCAAAGTTAACACAACCCCCATCTAATTTTATTTCTCTTTCTTTTGTTATCAATGTGTATCTTTCAAACACATGGTAAGGTGGAACGAGGAAATAATGCAAGTTTCTGTGTAATACCCCTTTGCATACAATAAACAACTACAACAAATCTAATAATTGCCCTAGTTTGTTTATAATCTCCCACTGACGTGGTAAAGCAATATCCCAAGGCTATTGGTGTGGTACGAATACTTATGAAATCGAGATAAGCTGAACAAATAAACATAACCTCAGGATACTGAGGTGCAAGAATTTCTATATTCCTGCAATTTGTTTTTCTGGTGTACAATTTGTACTCAAAGTTTACAACGACCAAAAACAGACATATTGACATATTTGTGTGCATTAGTTTTCGTTCAAAACAAAACATACACGCACCACACACACACACGTTGTCTTGCTGCTCTGCCAAGTAACCAGTGTACAACAATATTTCTGTGCCGCCTTTCATTTTCCTCATGTACATAATACGCGCCCACTAGTGCTCCCATTAATTCCTCATTATCGGCTAAAGCCATGTTTCAGCACTTAAACTCTTAAGATGCCAATGCACAACCATAGAAGGTGTAACGTATATGGAACACCATACACCACATTTTTTCTGCTGTCACATAGTTTCTGATATTTCCGCCAGAATGTGCGACCAACCTATCATGAAGAGGCGATGACATGTCCGAATAGTTTCAACAAGTACACATCATTGCTAGTACGCAAATGTATATACTGACAATCCGGAAACAGCCTTAATACGACAAAAAACGTGTGACGGGAGCTAAAAAAAAAAAAAAGTACGGATCGCCAACCCTACAAGAGAAGAGAATTGATTGCGTGCGTCCAAGAAGAGTGGGCATTAACGGACGTCTGCATGTCTGAATTTACCGGAGGACATAAATACTATCCCTAAACGCTTTCAAGCCGTAATTGCAGCCAAAGGCTATCAGGCCAAATATTGAAGTGGATGTCAGTGTTATTTTTATTTCTGTTTTCTTCTGTGTCCAAATACATATTTCGTTGCGAAAATTTCCTTGTTCAAGTAATTTTTATGTTATTCTGGATATACTATATTATTGTTAAAGTGTGTGTAAGCATATGAAATGGATAATGCACAATATGAAATCATGTATTCATTTTGTAAATTTGTGTTTTTGTTTTTTTAGAGAGGTCCTAATACCTTCTTTCCCCACGGTAGGAAAATAACATTGCTAATTTTCTTCCATTTATTTACATTCTTCTTTAGAATGTCGTAAATACACTTGTCCACTATACAATTAATACAGTGAATATTCCCGACCCTTTACGCACGCACACACCCAAAATCGTAAGTAAATGGCCCTGTGTTTAACTGTGAGGGAGGTTCAGTTATGGATTTGGATACTATGTCCAGAATTTTGCAAGTTTGCTTTCCAAGATTTAGACGAAAGATTCATTGATGTGCTTTTTTGACGAGTACGATGACAGCTATCATTGAAATTAGTATTATTAAAAGACTGAGTGAAGGTATATCAGTGAGGTTACCTGGTAGAGCAGGATTAGGAATTGTACTGAAACGGCGAAAACCTATTTGGTACATATATAATGATCCGCTACCAAACCGCGACTAATTTTTCAGTCGTGTTCATGTAGTTAATGGAGATAAACCACACTGAGACTTTAAGTGGAGGCCAGCAGTTAACTATGAGTACCATGATAAATCTAAGGCTGTAAAAATATCTGTGTGATAGTGGAGGTGAAGGTAGACCTCCATCTGTTAGCATATAAGATATACGATCAAATGAGTCGGAGGATTCTGAAAAGAGCAATTCTCAAAGGGCAGATACTTTTAAAACAAATAAAAATGTTTTAACTGACATACAAGAGTATAGCTTGTATGTTGGGAGACTCCAAGTACGGAATATAACTTAAGTTGATCAACCCATTTAAACGTTACTGCAGTGAAGCAGAGGAATATTCATTTTTAAAACGCACAAGAGAAATACTCATTACAGATGTTTTGAACAAGAAATAAATAAATTTCCCAATGCATGCAAACTGTACGCATATAACTGAATACGATAGCGAAAGTAATAGTGTACTGCACAGTTCTACATAATCTATCAAAACATTTACGATTTAGATTAGACTCAGAGGAATGAGAGTTTATCATGCCGAAGAATATGTCATTAGTAACCAACAATATAAATCAGATGCGAAAAATCCCAGCACTTTAATATTGAGAAATGTTGCTGTCAATAAAGGTAATGGCCAATGTACTATTTAAGCCCTTTCCGTTCCCACAAAAGAAAAGAAATTTTTCAAGCCGTACAATTTAGAATTAAGTGCTGAAAGAACATGCAGCTTTTAACACCAAGCAAATGAATTTCATTCGAGACCTCTCAAGCAAGAGTATAAAACAAATTCCAGACGAACACGTTCAAGACAATTTGCACAGGAAACATGTAGCAAAATATTTCTTTTCAAGAAGTAGTTGATTAAGCAGGGAAATAACTGCCAGGTAAGGAAAACAATTGCCACGTTATTACCAAAAAAGCCCCCGAACATTTAGTTTATTACTACCACCATGGATATTAAATAATATGAAAGAAAATTACTACGCATCTCAAAACGTTCTGAAATATTTCTTGATAAACAAACACCGGAAGTGTTCTAGGCCGTAAAATGTTTCGCCAGAATGCTCTTCGCACAGCTTAAAAGTACGATTTACTCGTGTATCTTTCTGACTTGGTCATATGACCAGCGAAGAATAGGCGGCCTAAATTTGTTTCCTGTAGTTTGTTTAAAAAAAAATACACTACGATCTGCTTTTAAATCTCGTACGAGTTCTGCCAATTCCGTTAAGAAATTTGGTTCAAGATCAGCATCACCGTTTAAAATGTGTGGGTAGATTTCCTACAATCTGTCAAATAATACTACAGCCACAGGCGTACTCACCTGTAATTATGGACGCTGGAACAATGATCACTGATCAACGAAGTTTACGTTGTATGCCACAATGCATGCTTAAGTTGGCGGTATTAAATTATTGTATTACTTATCTTTAATGGCAATCGACCGGTATATATCTCATTCTGAATGCTCAAAATTCCCAAGTTCGAAGCTGCTAAGTATTTTATTTAGAAATTATTTTTACCTTAAGGTATGTGGAAGTCGCGCAGGAACATTATATATAACATAATGTAAAGTACAAATATAAGACAGGACCATATGCCGGAAATACGAACCGTTGTGATTCACTCTATAGTAAGTGAAACATACCGGTTGCGATTCGTCAATAGCGGTTTTACGGGCATAATTAAAATATAAATTTTTTCACACCAATTTTTACTAAACAAATGTTTACGAGGCAATAAAAATAATTAGTAACTGCTAGCTTAGCACATGGTTTATTCACTCGGCTAATTTTCTCGTACCCGTATTCAGGAAGTGAAGCTTTGTAAGATATTGTGAAAGCGCTCGGAAAATAGGCCATAAACGTACCCAGATTGTCAGAGAGGAATGCGTCAAGTAAGGGGACATTTAACAGTGACGGGTGGCTTTCATTTTGCTATCTTAAATGCCCTTAGTATACACGACAACTGTGTGAACGCTTACTTGCAAACACAGCCCTCCAATGCGATAAGCCTCAATCTCATTCTCACAATTTTCGCTACAATGCACACGGATTTACTGGCCATTCCATATAAGTAGGGTAAATTCTGACAGCTAATGTTACCAACCCATACAATAGTAAACAGTAAATGCTCTCGTTTGCAAAGTATTGGATCAGCTGATGAATTGTTCAGGGTTGTATGTTATGTTGACGATACTGATGATGACTGTGACTATGGGAGGAAATAGTACTCAGAACTAAACGTTGTAATTAAAAACTGTAATATTTCAAACATTTAAGGTTTAAATTATGTTTTAAAAGCAATATACTCTTTTTTTTCTCCTTTTCTTTCAATGAATTGGACTTCAAAATATGTTTAGCAATTATGATGAAGCATGCAGGCACTTAAGATCAGTGAAACATTTCCAGCCACGTAAACACGATTTCGCAAGCATTATTTTTCATCATGTTTATGTTTATGGGAGTACATTGCTGGCGTTCGGAAAATTTAATCAGAAGTTAATAATTTTTGTACTTGCTGTCATTAAGCATAGTTGGTTGTAGGTGTCTTTTCAGTGTGTTTTCAGATTTTACTGAATGATTATGAAAATAATTATTTCCTAGCAATAACAGACAAACGTGATTTTAGCGCATCGTCCTAGGATTGATAAATATAACAATATGAGTTCAAGAGTTGTGATTAGGAATTACAAACGGTAAGTTAGTGTATTTTATAAATAATGTACACTCATCTGCGAGAAAAATTGATCATACTGGAGGTGCCATCGCAGCGGCACGTAAGTGGGTACACGAACATTACATGGTAGTATGTATACAGAATAGATCAAAATGTTTTATATCAAGGATGTATTGCAGGGAACCAAAACTTGCAGAATGCACTTAGTATGGTGTTTGACCACTTGTAGCACAGACACAGGCGGCGATTCGCTAGGGCATGACGTCGTACAGACACCGGATGTGCTCCTGAGGGAGATCCTCCCACAGGTGGTGCAACTGACAGTTCGAATCGGCCGTGGTTGCTGTCCAATCTGGTCTCAAACCTTCTATATGGGCGAGAGGTCTGGCCAAGGAGGTATGCCAGATACACCAGTGCTGTGCGAAGCTAGGCATTGTCCTGTTGGAAAATGGGGTTGTCAAGCTGCATCACGAAGGGGAGCGCACATGGCCGCAGAATTTCCTGGACGTATCGCCGTACCGTCAATGTTCTTTCCATCACCACCAGTGGGATACGGGCATCGTAGAAAATGGCACCTTACACCATAGAACCTCGTTGGGGCGGTGTGCCACTTTACAATGAAGCGTGGATCATGGTGCTGACCACAACGTCTCCAGACTCGAATTCGGTGGTTGTCTGTATCCAGACAGAACCGTGATTCGTCGAACACCACTCATCGCCAATCAGCACGCTGTCATGCTACCCGTTCCTGGCAGAAGTTCATGCGTGCTCGGCGTTGCTCCAGTAGTAACGGTAAACGCAGTAAGGGATGCTGCGACATCAGATCTCGCTCTGCTAGCCGCCTGGATATGGCACTGGTGGACGGACATAGGCGCATCCCTCTACCTGTCGTTGCATGCCCCTGGATAGTGCGCAACGACGCCCATGGAATGCTTACGCTTGTCGCAAAATGCTGCTGGGTCCGCCAAGGTGTACGTACCCTCCCGTTCTCACTGCGTCCAACACAGACTCGCCATGCAGGCAGCACGGTTGAAGTGGTGAGCAGTGCGCCGAAACTTCCAACCTGCCTCTCGCAGATCGAAGATGCGGACACACTCAAACTAATCCAGCTGGGCAAAGGCTTGTCAAAAGCGCCGTCGCGGCATGCTGCATGTTAACTGAATTTGGCTCTGGTGGTTCACACTGTTACTTAGTCCTTATTCGGTGTCTTGCAACTATGAAGAATGGAGGAAAGTAGTACAAAATGGTATGTTCTGGCGCAGAGGCTGGAGGATGAACAGAGAACGAGATAGTGGCCATATTAATTTCCATTTTTTCCTTCAAAAATGCCTAAAATTTCCATTTTCCCTCAAATTTACCCGGAAAAATGTGTTTTGCACTATTCGACTGCCACTTGCGGAATTTGACGGAATCCAGTGGAAATTGCGCAAATGTCTACCAGACAGTGCTACCATTTACAAGCATTTCAAACTCTGTCATTCCATCCCAGCATCATCCGTCTTCTCTGAAGAATGCCCGAGTTCATTGCTCTGTAATGCAACTTCATGCTCCACCTTGATCTTGTTACAATAATATATTCCACGACCTATGTCAAGTATGCATATGCTGGGTATGCCTATACCGATCACACATATATATAATTGTATATATACTAATCATACTTATGCTAATTGTGCATGTCAATCGCCCCACCATCTTGGACCAAACAACCATTCGTTCAGTTAGAGCATGGAATCAAGGTGGTAGGACCATGGATGCCTTAAGCCATCTTATAAGCATAATTGGCCACCATTTCCGAACTGTTTAAGCTATATCCACATAATTCATAACATAGGCATCACTTCCGACGACGAACAGTGTTGCAGTGTCAAGTACACCTTAAGACCTCAAATAAGCATAGCTAGCCATATCCCACCCACTGTATCTATAGTCAGTAAATTCATATCATAGACATCACCTATAATGATGGACACGGTGGTTGGGTCACATATACATTAAGCCCTCTTATAAGCATAGTTGTCCACCATTTCCCATCCACCAAAGCTATAGTTATCAAATTCATAACAAGGGCATCGCCACCGATGACGAGTAGAACAGCAAGGTCAATTACATCTTAACCCATCTTATAAGCATAGTTTACTGACATTACCCATCTGCCAAAGCTACAGTCATCAAATTCATATCACAGACATCACTCTCGATATCGAACTGGTGGCACAGTCAATTATGCCATAACCTGATACAAGCATAGTTAGCTGTCATTTCCCATCCACAGAAACTAAAGTCGCCAAATTCATGCCATAAGACATGCTCCCAACATAGAACAGGGTGGCACGGTCAATTATGCATTAATCCCAATTACAAATGTAGATACCTAGACATTTCCTATCTACGAAAGATACGACCATCGAATTCTTATCACAGGTACCATTCATGACAGCAATCAAAGCAGTAAGGACACTCAGGCCCTAAGCCCTGTTCTAGGCATAGTAGAATGTCATTTCTGAACCATTTGAGTTCGGTTACCATGTAACAATCAGCCATACACGTAAAGAAAATAAAGGCAGGTATACATAAATGAAAAATCAGCCATGTAACAAATAATAAAGGACCAAGACATACACAAGTGCACTGCAAGCACGATGTCGTATCGAACTGTTACTATAAAAATACCAGTGGTTTCTGCATACCGTAATAGTGATATCATCGTTATCAATATGCCAAGACCTTTGGTAAAAAGCTGGAATGATCGACGACATGAGAAGAGCATATGTTCACAAGGACCAACTTTAACAAAATTCTAAAAAGTGTGTCAAGTGTGGTACACTATTTACTAAGAGATGTTTGTTTGAAGATACATGACATGACTTGTAAAGGCAGTGCTCCTTTGCCTGCCACTAAACGACAGGCATTTAAACCATTGTTCTAGCAAGAAACGCCACTGCTATGCATTAATGAACAGATACAAAAAATAACTGTAAAAGTTATAAACATTTACTATCGCATACTGCACGAGCATTGTACACTATGTTAGGCAAAAAATTTTCCATTGTGAAGTTCAGGAGCAATAAGAACAACACTGCCACAGACTGATGCAAACAGTTATAAAAATAAAATATAAAGGAAATTAGTTACAATCACTTACCAACCATCGCAATCGCATATTAAACTAGCATCGGGCGCTGTATGTCGCATTAGACAATGCTAGACAATACCAGTCCGTTCTGGTTAGTACAACAGATTAGAAAACGACTTCCCTATGAAGCGATTGAAATCAAGCCATCAAATTAAGAGTACAGCCAACACTCACGACACTAGCAGTGGAATGTGCCCCACCCGTCCGACGTTATGCGATCAACTAACATATTGAAAAACTGTAAGGCAGTCCAGGTGGTAGGATGATGGCATGGGCACCATGCAGGTCTTGGCGAGTCTAAGGGACGATGCATAATAGTAGCCTTGATCTTCACCACTAAGGTCTCATGTAGTATAAAAATTCTTCATACACAAAGATTGTGCAGCGTGCAGAACTGATTGCAGAGCATGCTCCACAATTAAGGGTCAAACTTGTGAGGGGTTAGGCATGACCTCTCATGCACCGAAACCGACCCCTCATGCATCGCATTTAGCACCACGTGCACAACACACCACAATTAGGGGTCATTTAGAGGTAATTTTGGGATCTTATTGCAGTCATTTTGGGATATTTTTGGGGTCATTTGCGGAGCAGGAAAGAACTGCTTGTAGAGTTGGGGGGGGGGGCTATTTGTGGAGCAGCAGGAGGCTGTTTGCAGAGCATGATGGGTCATTTGCAGAGAATAATGGGTCATTTGCAGAGCAGGAGTCATTTGCAGAGCAGGAGTCATTTGCAGAGCAGGAGTCATTTGCAGAGCAGGAAGGGTTATTTAAAGGACATTGAGGAGTACTTTATGGGTCATATGCACAACAGGAGGGGACAACTGTTAAGATGCATGCTCCACAATGAGGTCTCGGTCTTGTGAAAAATCAGTCTTGGGAGGGGTCAGTCTTCTTGTAAGGGGACAGTCGTGTTGGCAGTGACAAAAGTAACACCTTCACACTTTGAAATAAAAAGTACTGTGTTAACTATCATTTCGATAACAATTCTCAGTTTCATATAGATAAGTGTATTTGCCACAATAAACACATCATTTTTTTTTAAATCTTTCAAATAAAGTTACTTTCATATTTTTTTACATACATGGGTATGCATTTTTGTACACAACCACATCTTGTATTTGTTTTAATGTTTATATTTTACTTCTTAGTTTCTTTTGTATTTGTGTATCTAGGTATTTTGAGATCATTATAATTACACGTTCTAATAAATATTTTATTTTAATGTAATTCATTTCTCTATTTTTTTTAATCGCCAATTATATTTCATGTTAATTATCTGTTTTGTCTGAATACTTATGCAATTTATTTACACGAACCAGGAATTTAACAAACATGTCCTACCAACACATAATATTTGCAACTTGTAGTTATTTTATATTCATCGTTCAATGCACAGCTTTAACAAGAAATAATGGCACGTGAACAGATATTTGTTTGGCATTAGAACAACAGTACCTTACATTTATCCAGCAGCAACCCTAAATTCACGGAGCATCGATCAACTGACAGAGGATGGATTTTTAAATCGACTTAGTTTGGCTTTGGAAATTGAATTACTCACATCCGGAAATGTGTCGGTTGCCTCTGGAAACAGCAAATTCACCGCATCATCGATGTTGAGGTCAGGTTCAGCTGTTCGTTGATGTTTACCCATCTGGGAGGAGCTGGATTCTGGTGGTCATGCATTTGGTGCGGCGTCTCTGAGAGTGCTGCGAGGTGACAGGTTGCTGTACTGCGGTGGCTGAGTCTACCAAATTCGACGTAGCTGGATCTGCGATGGCTGCCTTCGAGGTACAAAGATCCGATTTCGATGACGCACAGTTTGGGGCATGCAGAAGTAATTGGTCTCGACATATTGCAGCAGCTCCCACATCGTCAGGAGATCACAGAAGTTTGGTGTCTTCGTGCACGTTAAGAACACCACTTGCCATAGCCTGGGGTACAGTCCAACACTTGCTGGCAAGGCTCGAACGAGTCAGGATTTCCAGCACCGATCCAGAGCAAATTACCATCGCACACATCTTCATACTTCTTCAGCTTGCTACCGGACCAGTAACTATAGGCAATGTGACATAGTCCAGGGTTTGCGTAATGATTAAAATAAACGAAACATTTACATTTGCTGCAGATAACTTCGCCTCTCACATCCGCACTGTATATCGTCATACAGCTGCGAATCTCACCACACTCATATTTAAAACAAATGTCATATTCTACACAGTGTTGGCTTGAATAGATGTAATCATAATGCCAATTACAATCGAACATGCTACGGTCAACATCTTCCACTGGGCGAGGATCTGGAAGCGGGTCAATTTCCTCTCCTTGAGATCTGCTGTATTCATCGACATCGAACTGGTACTCTGCTGGCTGTGGCGGCTGGTAGCCACTAGACTGGTTAACTTTTAGCAACCATCGCATATACAGACTGGAAGACATGCTTGCTGGCGAGGCTGAGAACTGACGATCGGGCCGGCTGCTGTTGTTTATATGGCCAAAGGCTTTTTAAGATGGCTGCCAGCTCACGATGTCGTCGCTAGATAGGCGTCACACACGAGTGGAGAGCACAAAGTCTGCTATACCATCTTCCCATGGTCCAGAATGGCAATGTGTTGGTTACCATTACAATGCACCATCATCTTATTGCATCATGGTGACCATCCATCTTTAACTGAAAACCGAATCTTCCTGCAACCCAAACTTTACTCCGCGGTTCTTCTTCCATATGCGACAGCTGACTTGTAGTGACAGAAATCGATGCCTATAGCAAATTCGCCTGGGCCAGGCCAGTCAAGGCAAAGAATGCATGCGCTGTGACTGAGGCCATGGGTTTGGAAATGTACGAAATGAGAGCTATCTGGTAGCAGATACTAAAAAAGAAATAACAGCAAACTCTATAGTGTCCAATACTGGAAAAAAAAAAAGAAAAATTGTCTTAAGTCGTAATTTAGTGGCCAATGGGCAGATACAATTGATTGGTGGGGGGGGGGGGGAATTTTTGTTACGTAAAGCCAATTATTAATTTTTGGTGATGGGTGGTTGAGGGATTGGTGGTGGAGGGGAGAGCAAGGGAAGGGAGTCAATTTTATATGTTAAATCTATTTTTTAAGCTTTATTTCGATTTTTTTATAAATTTTGGGGGGATGTGGTCAAGGTTAACGTTACCAATATTCAACATTGTGGTTAGATTCGGTGACGTAATATGTTCCAAAACTTTTATTATGATCACCGATTTTTTCAATTCTCAATTTTTTCGAGTTTAAGGTCATTGGGGTCAAGGTCACCAACATTTAACATGGGGATCGGAGTCAGTAAAATAATGTGTGTCGATTTTTATGAATTTTCTCTAAATTATTTGTTTTCATGGTCAAGACCGCTGGCTTCCAATATGGGTGGTCTGAGCCAGTGATGTAATGTGCTCCTAAACTTTCATTAGTTTTTTTTTTTTTTTTTTTCGATTTTTTAGAAATATTTTTTTTTTTTTTTTTTAGAGTACCGGGTTATCGAGGTCAAGGTCAATGCAGCCAGCACGGGTGACTTGAGTCAGTGATGTAATATGTTCCTACACTTTTATTAGTGTCTTTTGATTTTTACAATTGTTTACTCTAATCTTATGGCTGGTGACTGTGAGGGGAGTGGGAGATTGAGGAAGAGGGGGTAGGGTTGTGTGGAGAGTGTGAGGTCCACGTCGTATGTTCGACAACCGAGGTGGCGGGCGAATCCTAATCCTGATACCTGTGCCAGACTTCACTTTATCATTCTACTCGCGTTCTCATTAAAGTAGTTCCTCAAAACTGCATATGTGAACACAAATTACGTTCAAAATTAGCATTAAAACGGGGTGTGAATTGGCCTAAGATGCAGCGCTGAACAAGATTTTTTTTACAGTTTTTTGGGAAAGGAGTTATTCATTAAATAATTATCTAAAAGGTAGGCGTGTTCCGAATAAAATAATTCTCATAATTACAGATATGAATAGATTAACACCAAAACACAGATATTATCTTCACTGTAAAACATAAGTAGCACGGCCACAATGCTTCTGTTTGCCATAGCTGTTCTGTTAGTACAGAAAATAAATGTGTGTAAATAAATGCTACATGTCCAATGCACACATTTCCCACTATAGTGCGAAGAATAAATTTTATAGGTTCAACCGCACTACAAATTTATTTATTTATCCATTCATTCATTAATGAAAATTACAATTTTCCCATTTGTGTACAGGCAAAACGAAGAAAATCCGGTACACGTGCAACACCAACACCAGTGCTATCTGACTGCGAAAATAGTTAGTTGTCTAATTATTAGCACTGAGCTTCCCAATGTGATTACAACAAACCTTAACTATGTTAAGTGGTAGAGACGGTAGTCACATTGGATTTATATGTGTTTTACCATTACTTACGTTGGGATTGATTTTTTTCTAATGTGATTTTGGTAGAGCATTAAACGATAATTATATTTTAGAGACGATTATCGTCCGACTTCTTACAGGTAGTCTACTACTGTCGCTTGTCTAGTCATTCTCGGAAGGTAATCAATAATAGGAGGGTTCAGTGGACGCCTCGTTCAAATAAATTAAGTTAATTAAGTTACGTTTCTGTCTTCATTATTTCTATAGTGAGTTTTCCCAGTGATTAAAAAAAAATGGACTGTTCACATGTGCTCTGAAACCACCAATTAAGTCCCATTTATTTCACTTGGTAAACAAAGAGAGGTAAAATATTTTGCTACAATTATTGTTGTAACTAAAATATATGTACCATAAAACTATTTAAAATATTCTTTTACATTAGTACCAATATTCTCTTATACGCAACAATGATTGTACTTTAGATTGCCCTACCTGAAGAAGGCTTTATTGCCAAATGTGCTTTTTGAAGTATCAATAATGGAAAAAAGCTTAAATTTCGATAATAAGCAAACTCTTCTTAATTATTTCTTTTAATAAGTATATTCTAACAAAAAAATTTATTTTTGTGACAATTTTGGTGGTATATGTACTACTTTATGAGTTCTACATGTTGTATACTCAGTCGAGTGAAGTGCTCTGAAACAACTATAGACAGCTACTAACAAACTGACCTGTTCCTTTAATGCTAGCGGAAATGGATTTTTTTAAAACGAGTCGTTTGCGTGTAGGTTGAAGCTCTGCATATTCGTGTCTTCATGTTATAACGTACATGACATTAAGACTAAAACCGCGATAAAATTAACGTACAATGTTCCAGCCTGAAATATTTTTATCGCGACGACGAGAATGCAAATCATTGCTAAAAGATATTCTTCGCTTATACTATCATCTTCTCAGTATTGATCATTATTGAATGAGTAGGGCAACGTCGTGGCACCAAGAACAATGCGACTCACGTGCAGGACAAAACTAATAAAACGAATGAAAATAAGTGAAAAATATCCCCGCTTGTATCTGGCATTTACTTATTTGCTTAGTTTACGTTTGAAATTTGAAACAATTACTTCGCAAAAAGAAATAAATTGCTTGCTATTAGCAGATTATCATTTTCGTGAAAATTTTACGGAAAATTGTTGGTGCTTTTCCATAATCCTAGCTGCACTATCTCGTCATAAACACCTGCTGTCCGAATACTGCACAGCAGGAATAGAAGAATAGTCCCATTACACCTGGACTAACATTCTATGCAACGCAAAATTAGTGTCATGGAAATCACTGAATACATAGCAAGTATGCAAGTATAATCATCCACGTAGGAATATGAAAGTTAACCTGCACGTCCACTACTCACAAGATAATGGCTTTCCCACTCTGCTATGATAAGCTCTTTTCAGCTCACTTTCCGAACAAAAGATAGGCCTATGAGATCACTTGGACCCTGTCTGTATCTGTGTGTGGAAACCCCTTCCGACGTAAGGGTATTTGCCTTCTATAGTTTTCAAACATACCGGAATTGATGGCATTTTATAATTTAGGGCATTATGTCATATCTCGGCAACCACTTAACAGATTCAGTATGTTTACAGTGCATCATGTAAATTGAATTTACTGACAAATGCTTTTAGTCTGCCATTTTATAAGACATTACTACACGAAAACATAAATATATTAAATCATACCTCGGTAACAACACAATAGATTTCCACCAAATTTGACATAAGTGCAATAGGTCATGTAAACTCGTGCTATTTGAACAGGTAAAGCACATATTTTCAAAATTTCGGTTATATAAATATATTTTTTTTAATGTTCATTTGCTTTACCTACCATAGTTTAACTTATTTCGACCAAATTTGGCGTGCTTTAAGCATGTAATACAAACATCAATGTGCCATTAAGCAGCATTTAATTGCCCAACATTTTGTAAAATAGCGCCACATATAAACATGTTAAGTTAGTACACTATATGTACGAAACCACGAAACAAATTACAACTTCATTTGGTAGACATCGACTATAAAAATGTTAGTCTGACATTTGTGAATATAACACTACATGATTTTGGTAAGTGCGGATGTTTTGCACCGAACAGGGAGTCATAGCAAGTGATCGAATGTCTGGTGATAACTGAAAATGTGGGAAAATAGACCTATTTATCGACAATTCACCGATGGCTTAACAATACGAATGATATGGCATAAACATGATCGCTATACTGCATTGCATTTTCTCTGCTCTGAATTTGTTATCCAGTACAATTGCCAAACAAACAGGTAATTGTACAACCAGGTCAGAGCAACAAAAAAAAATTAGTCAGGCTCGTTAACACTTGCACAAATGATCCATATTGTAGTTCAGATATAACTAAGAAACGATTTAAGAACTTATATGCATCAAACGGTTGTTAGGTTAGAACAGGAGCTTAAAAACCGTATTATGAAAATGAGGGGAGAAATATCTATAGAATGCCAAGTCCACATATGCCAAACAATAACATACTACTTTTAAAACTAAAATTATTGCCAAAAATTTAAAAGCGCCACATGTTGCAGCAAGGTTACTTTTCACACTACCTCCTTTCGTTATAGAGTTGTGTGTCCGGTATTGGTAAAAAGGCTCGTGAAGATATGACGTTGATTTGGTATGGCGGCTGAAGAGAAGACTGGTACCAGCAGGCGTGTACAGCGGAGATGCGTCATCGGGTACTCGACAAGAGGTCACGAGGTCACTGACCTCACCTGCCAACGACAAGGCGCGTATTCGGCCCTAGTTCGGAAAATTTGGAAATCCGCCGCTCTAAACGATAAGTGCCCGCCTAAGTTACTCACGCCACAAGTCGTTTATTACACAGGTACCGATCATAACGACCCGTGGAAAGAAACTATTATGAAGCTAACGACGTCGCTATCTGCAGTTGTCAAGTTGTTAGAATTTGACTGTAAGAAGCTGACTACGACCTCAGCAGCGACTGTTCACATCACACTTAAATTCGTAAAACTGCCTGGTATGATAACCAAATCAATGACAAAAACTATTTACAGTCCACTTTTGAAGGAAATTCAAAATTTGGGATAGACTTTTGATTTTCACGAAATTTGTTCACCAGGCAATGATAATATACATTTCGTATCTGGTCTAAGCTTAAACTTCAAGTGAATGGTTTAGCAGAACATCACACACTACCCGTTCCGACGAAATCGCAAATTTCATACGTCAAGCTGCCCATGCCTTATCAGCTGTGATTAATAACATGTCGGTGTTTAAGACAGCCATGCATGCAAATGGCGAGGTCGACATCTCATTATCGGCTTGAGAGACGACCCTGCCAACTTCCAGAAATTGATGCGTGTAGGATGCATCATTTCTATAATGTACAGAGTGTGCTATCACTATTAGACAAATGTCGGTAAACAGACAGGGTGTGTTTCTGAACGTTCGACAGACTTAATTCCACTGAATTTATTTGAACTAGAACTCCGCCATCGGCGGGAGCAAATCGTTTGAAATACAAGTTAATCTAGAGTTATAAAGAATGAAATAATTCGTAGAGACATTTTACTGCCAGTGAGCGACGACGCAACGTTTTCTTAAAGTAATGGGAAAACGTTGACTTGCGTGTAAGGCGTCACTAGAGAAGGTATGACGTAACAACATGGAGTCTGCCAAGAACAACTATCTCCGCGCTAACAGTAGTGCTTCAGTGCGCCACACATTGTATGCTAGTGACACACACACGTTTGCTATCAGGGGAGGCTCTTGTCAATGGGTGCAGGGGTACATGCCGTCCCAAATAAAATTTAACATGCCCCAGCAAATAAATTCTCTTTATTGATCTTTCTTTCATAATTTAAATGTAAAAGTAACGAATTTGGTCATTAAGTTCTGTATCGATACGCTGCGAATAGCGTCTCCTAACTTACGCACGGACGATATTTTTCCTCGTAGCTTTGGAGCACAGACGGTCTGTGCCCACGCAGCTGTATATTTTTTCCCATGCCTGAAGGCGCACGAGACGTCCCGGAAATAGCCGAAGTGCGGTACAATCGGGGCACAAGCCAGCCGCCTGTGCCCAAGTGGTACCCGCAGTTTTTTTAACAACTTGATAGATGGCAAATGCGTGTCGTTTGCGATGTATTTTCTGACGTAACGAATTATGTAGTGTGTGTGTTGCAGTATTATATTGAAGTTTTGAAAATTTGTGAATATTTAACAGTGCTTGACTTTTTTTTTTTTTTATGTTTGTGTATAATTCAGTTTTTAATGTTTATACACAGCGTTTTTGTTGCTGTGTTAAGGAGTGTCTACAATCGGCCGTACCTGTGAACGTGTCCTGATTTTGTCATCAATTGACGTCACATTTACGTAGTCCGAATATGGCCTACAAATGCGTTTTCCGAAAGTAAACTTTCAGAAGATGAAAATAGATCGCAGTAAATTCGGTCATTATTTATTGTTACGTAATGATTTTTATACTTCTGAATTGTCGACTATATAATGTTTGCGAGATGCCTGATTTGAATATTTATTTATCTTTGTGATATTGACCCTAACTCTTATTTTAAATAAACTCGGTAAATGACATTCAAGAATTCTCTTAAATGTTCATCCTTCATATTAAATAGTTCAGACCAAACGCATACTGCACTAATTAGCATTCCATCACGTTCGTCTCGAGAAAATCCATCTTTCAAGTACCTTGTTTACATTTACAACGTGAACATTCTCCAATGTGCGTGAAAGTATCTGTAGTCTTCTTTTTCAATCATGTTATGGCACAACTTGGAACCAAAGTTCAGTTTTCTGAATGCTTTAATTTGGGACACGGGAGCTTGGGACAGCGCCATGACGTCATAGGGTCACGTGCACTAATCAGAATATCCTTGTCCTATGATACAGGTTGGGATAGCACAGATGTAAACAGACCTTTACTGAACTTACATGTAGCATACTGTATTCATTGAAAAACACAGTGGACATAAATAAGCATTTTTATGGGAACAGTTTGTGGTTCACAACAGGTATTAGATGAGAAAATATTGGCCCTCCGAAACCACTACTTATTATAACGCGAACCTACCATAGCCAAAAGAGAAATCTGACATGTCATTTGAGTAATTTAAAAAATTCATAAAATTATATGGTTAGCAGGATGCACTTACAAAGCCGCAATTTATTTATTTAATTATTATTGGTTCCTGACGATAAGTGAGCGACTACAGGTGTTGACGGGCTAAAACATTTGGATGACAAGATAGAAAAAACATTTAGGGAACACATTGCATTTGCAAAATTAAATTAAAATGGTAATGCTGGGCCAGGTAGATTATAAGAAATCAGTTAGATGAAGCATAAGGAAGATCATTTAAAAAAATGAACTAGTATAAATATATAGATACATAATTTCTACAATAAAGGACTGCAATACATTTTGTGGATTTTTCTGAGTTGAGCCTTGGAGCTCATGATGAAAATATTAAAAGTGAAAACACGTGTGTGTTTAGAGGTTTGTTAGTTCGTTACGTTTTCAATTAAGTATTATATAATTGTTAAAATTTTTCCCTCCGTTGAAATTCTTCCTGGAGCGCCACTGGCTGTCATACAGAGTATATGACTAAAGAATATAAATTATGAAGTGCCAGACCAGGCCTGTGCTGTAAGGCTGGGATTCGGAATGAAGAAAAACTTGAAAGGAATTTTCCAAATCGCGACACTCCGAAAATATTTAATGCGTGCGAGCAGACAAAATGTAAAATGAACAAGTTTTATCTGGAAAAGTATTACCTTCCTATATATATCCACAAAGAAAAACATGACGGGAACATAAATGCACTATAATTGTATCTTAAAGGCGGCATTACTGTTTTGTTTGCAAACACACGAAATGAGTTTTTTTTTTTATATATTGTTTACATAAAATTATACTAAAAATTATTTTTCATTATTAGTTCACATGTTAAATAAAATATTCTGCTTGGGTTTCTTTGTGAAAGACTGAATCAAATGTAAATAAGGAGTCTTATTAATTCGCAATTAAGGTACATGTAAAGATGTTACGACATGCCTATTATCTGGTTCTGGAAATATAATCTTCCATAGAGCGCAAGCTGGAATTTCTTCTCGCAAATTTTCTCTAGAGTATTTCATTCGCCCTGTAAACAAACTGCTTGTAAGCAACGTGTTTCCACAGAGAATAGGCTTGGATCTTCAGCTTGCACCGTAAGCTGCTCACGATCAACTGAGCACGTTTGAAAAGCCTGCTTTGAGGTCTACTTTCTTCCTTGTCCTTCCGACAAGTGTAACATTTACATTATAATGGCTCTAATGATTTTATACATGCGTCAGTAAAGCGAAAATGTGAAACTTTTAGGGACCTGCTAATATTTCAATTCTTATTCTAACGTGAATAAGGCAAAAAAAAAAAAAAAACTTGATTTTCCATAAGTATTAATACTTGTGACTGATTTAGATGATTCGCTGCCAACTTAGCTGGGAGATTGGATGCCAGTGTGTATGGTAGCATATATGCAATTAAATGGAAGTGATTTTTTTTTCGAAGGTTGATTTCAAAAGGCCTCACTTTACCGAGAACAACCTGTGCAATCTCGAATATAGGCTATCAAGCAGTGTCTGGCTAATCGGCTCGGCCCACGTCACCTGTTATGATGTCACCACTTGCTCTGTATTTGAACTCAACCTAACAGCATAACCGTTAATCTTACGGCGCTCTGACAAAAATACATACGACTCTAGTTTTTTCAGTTTTCTTATAAAGTTATAAACATAAACGTGTATTTTTGTCACGAAGTCCCCTTTAAGGGAACTTCGTAGCAAAATTGTGTCTATAAAATCTATGTTTGCGCATATACGTGTTATCTCAGAAAATTAATGTTCTGGGAATACGAAGTTTTTTTAGGAAAGGTATAAACTATTATCTACAGCTGCCACATTTTACTTTTATACTATTGTATAAATTCAAAGCGAAAAACAAATAGTGGCAATGGTCAAAAATGCCATTTTTTATTACTGTCCTGCACATTTACGTTAAATGAACGGAGAAAATTACTGTGGCATCTGTAGTTTCGCGGTATCTCCGTATTTGTTTTAATCAATAAAACCTTTGAAAACTCATTTTATGTATGACGTGTTTGGTTGTTTCCAAAAATTTCACATATCATAAGCGTTTTATATTTCTGTAAACACAAAAATATTTTATAATTACCTGAATTGTACTTAAACTTATATTTTACCTACAAAATTACAATATTCCATTTATAATTAATACGAATAAAAACAGGGAGAAAATAGGTGTGTTGGTAATAACCAGTAAGAAATAGCGTTCATGTAGGATCTAAAATATAATTAACACGTTAGGTCACACAATTCCTGAGTTCAAGTGATGCAAATCACTTTTTTTAGTATGAGCTGTACATGTGTTGAGCACTTGTGTTGGAAACATTTAACAACGTGCTGCGTGCTCGGTGATACTGCCATTGAACCATTCATGTTTAAGAGGCGTAGAAAATTCCACCAATTACATCAGCCAAAATGGGGCAACGGTGGCTGAGCGATTAGCACGCTCGCCTCCCACCAAGGCGAACCGGGTTCAATACCCGGCCGGGAAACCCGATTTTCGCAAGTGGGAGTCGTGCCGAACAATGCCGTTGGTCGGCGGGTTTCTCTCGGGGATCTCCCGTTTCCCCCGCCCCCTTCATTAAGGCACTGCTCCATATTCAATTACATCACCCTCATCGGCTCTCAAGACCTCGCTGTTAAGAGCCGCCCAAATCTCTTCACTTCACACATTAGCCAAAAGGAAGACTGGCACTGGTTCTCGCCTCGTTGTGTACAGTACTTGTCATAAATATAATTCATGGACAACGTGTCCGTGATCGTGGACACAGCAACTGAACGGGTTAAAATGAACGCTCACAAATACGGTGTCTTACACCTTTGATGTAATTTTCTAGACTTAGTAAAGTTTTGATTGCATGAGGCGGAATATCCTGAACGTTAAACTTTAGCAGAAAAATTGAAAGAAACCGTAAGTACTATGAACATAATATTTCTATTAAATGTTAATGACAATGAGACTTGCTTCGTCGCACAAACCACCTTAATTTTTTCATTATGTAAGTTAAGTTACTTTTATGCTTATACGTCTACTTAAATGATAAACTGGGAGGGGCCTCCACTTTTGAAGTAGTTAATTCCCCCCCCCCATCCACCTCACGCGGATTACAGACGCACAGAGATTCTATGCCCTTATTCGTATGATTTGAGTCTTGAGCCATAAAAAAGTAACTCAAATACTGCGGTAAAGATACATAACGTCGCATCATTTAAAACCGCGGTGTTGGTCCACCCCTCTAAGGAATGTTCCTGCCAATCCCATCATCGCGTCCATGTTTTCCACCGAACGAGCTGGCGCAGTGGCTAGCATTCGGGAAAAACATGTGTTCGATTCCTAGTCCGACCATCCTCATTTTGGTTTTCCAAGATCATTTCGGACGAATGCAGGGATCGAATACTAATACAGACCATGGCCTCTTCTTTCCTATCCAGATTATAAAACCATTGGTTGTGTCTCTAATGGGGAATATGGCATGGCGATTAGAGGATCTCTCGGTTCGCTCCAGATTTAACCCCTTCTCGTTCACAATACCGCCACAACTACTGATGACATATTCGAATACCATACCCAGGTTACTAAATCGACCACGTGACCAGATTGTCAACCTGAATATTTAAGAAGATATGAATCATTTGTACTGGATTGGAGAAGTACGCTAAATGTCCAAATACCTCCACAAATGTCTCCTATCGTTTGTGTCTTATTCCACGCATGTTTTCATCCAAATTATGTGAATTCCAACAACAAAGAAGAAAAACTATGAATCACTGATGTGAATTTCTTGCGTTAGTTGCCCATTTTCTCTGCATTGAGGGAAATCATATTTGATAACTTACATATTTTTTTAATGAATGATTTCTTTAACAGAGCGAGTAAATAATACTTTTCTATAATTTCCCGAGCGAAATTACATGCAGTGTATTAATTTTCTTTTCCCGGCCCATGTGATAATTTCTTGTTAACTATCATGAGAGTCTACTAATAAAGTGTTTTTAAACATTGTAAATTTTAACTATATATGGAAGCTTCCTTAAGTTGTGTGTTTCATTTATGAATTCTTGTAGAGCTATAATATCCAATATAAATTGCAAAAAATAGCAAAACTGAAAATGTTGGATAAATTATTTGGTTTGCTCTGACATATTTGTTCTATGTTCTCTAAGCAAAACATGTGTTTTGTAAACATACTCCATTGTCATTTCTGTTTAGTGACTGTCAAATTTAACTTCTTAATGGTGTAAACGTAGTAAGAACAATGTACATTTACCCCAAATTGTAGCTAGACAATGTTCTACATTCCAAGAGAAGTTTGTTCCCTAAGACCATATTTCACGGTAATTTGTATTTCATTATCTCAAAGAGATTTATATAAGGACCACATAAATGTAAATGTTTGTAGTCATATGATCATAGTTTTCGAAATATAGTACTGAAAAGTCGAAAATTTCCCAAAATGGGAGCCCAAGTTTCTATGCTCCTAATTAACTTTGCCAACTAAGTCACATGATATGTGATCCATATCATAATAATATGTTAATTAAGTATCAAGGATATTTAACAACGGTATTTCGGGTACTGGCATGAAGCTATTTTGAAATAGGTAGTGGTGTTTTTGCCAATACGTTTTTATTAGTTCAGAGAAACTAATGAATATTAATAATATTTTCTATCTGACGAACGAAAGAGTGCTGGCAAAAACACCAATATCTATTTTAAAATAGATTCATGTCAGAACGCGAGTATCCATTGTTACATATCCTTGATACTTAATTAACATGTGTGTATGATATAGATCACATGACGTGATATAGCTTGCAACGTTACTTAGGAGCATAAAAAATTGGACTCCCATGTTTTGAAATGTTTGAATTCTCGGTGGTATATTTTGAAAACTTAATCACTTGAATACAGTTATTTACATTTACATTGTCCTTATAATAATCTCTTTCAGGTAATAAAATAAAGATTATCATGAAATATGGCCTTAAGAAAACTACATAACGAAATAATTAATGAATAAAACGTAACATATAAACACCACAATATTTGGTAACGCAGTTCATAAACTTTCAACTACCCAGTACGAGAACCTGAACACGGCATGATCAACTCTCCGAGCTGGCTGGGAACAACAAGCTGAAGTGCTGGACCCGGCAACGAGCAGAGTGCATTCAGGCGCGACCCCGCGAGCAGCACAGCCACGTTGCCCGCAGCTTTTCTCACAGTAGCAGCTGAGGCATCCAAGAAAATCGAGAATATGTGACCTTGTAGTATGATTCATTGTTTGATAAATGTTTTTACTCAATACCAGGGAAAAATTACAAAGTACAGCACAGGAACAATAAATACTAATCAACTTGCCAACATACAAAATTAATACTCTTCTGTTGAAACGGAAGCAGCGGAAACAAACACAGAAACGTAACTGAAACAAACAGAACGACAGTAAGCAAGTTAGGGAAAATAACCAAAACCCAAAAATGAATTCTTTTAAATATCGCATTAGACATGAAACTAGTAGTAAACAAAAGATAATATGAAAAGGGGGAAAAAAATTAGTATATGCCTACCAGGAAAGAAACGACACACGAGAGTACGTATAGTATGTATTGCAATGTTCTGTGGTACCTTGAAACCTTAGGATTGAAGTATTGTAAAAACCAAAGAAGGAAATTGAGTAATTGAAATTCGAATTAAGAACAAAACTATGAAGAGAAGGTGTGTTTCACAGGCATAAGGCCATGTGCAATCATAGGTGTACAAGAGGTGTTATAATAACTAGAAAAATGAAAAGCAAGAATAGGGGGAAATGTAATTGTGTCACAGTGGTTAGAATCTTACCATGCAAGTCTAGACAGTAGTAGGGAAAAGACGATTGACAAACAACTGATTCCGGATTCGGAGACGGGGCGTCCACCACGTTGTGACGTCATCCGTCCGCCATCTTTTTACCCTTTCATCTCTAAAAATTTCCCTTTTCCCCCTTAAAATCGATTAAATTTCCCAAAAAAAATTTGTCCTTTTTTTTTCCATTTGCAAAAAAAGAACCCCCATAAAATATCCGTTTTTTTCCCGGAACAGGTAAGATGGATTAGCGACTCCCTTCGACATTCAACCCCAAAATCAGAAAAATTCCAAGAAAAATCCCAAAAGTGTATTATTAAAAATAATTAAAAAATATATGTAAAACAATTTCTTGAGGTTCCCCCCTCAGCCACTCGCGAAACAAATTAGTCGACAGTCCTCCATTCACCTCGCCCATGCCCAGTCAACCATCTTGGTGCTGTCAGCCATCGTAGCAACCATGTTGGATGCAGGTAGCCTTGAACTTGACCCCACGACCTTGATAACCAAAACTCGAGAAAAAATACATAAAATACAGCAAGCATAATACGTTACCGACTACTACCACTATATTGGCTGCAGGCGACCTTGACTTTCACCCCATGGCCTTCCAAACAAAAACTCGAGAGAAAAAGTGAATTCATAAAAGTCAACAAGCATATTATGTTACTAACTACTATAGGCTGTTCACAGTAAAGTGAGCTCTTTTGAGGGCATGATTACTTTTTTTCCTTTCAGCCATTTTTTATCCTTTTAAGGCCTTTTTAAATAAATATTGCCATGTAAGTAATAACCCCAGTGTGTATATTCCACCGCACTCGGAAGTTAACGTCTACGGCTAAAGTAAAACATACTTATTGACTACAATTCCAAATGAGAGGGCTTTCAAAAGTGCTCACTTTACCGTGAATGGCCTTTACCACCATATTAGGTGCAGCTAACCTTGATCCCATGACCTTCGATGACCTTGAAAATTAAAACCCCCAAGAAAAAAATGGTACACACTCCAATCGCTCATATACCAAACACCTTCACACACTCGCACACCTACCCACACAGAGCCAAAAATATTCCAATTTGCAGACGAGACTGATAACGGACGAAAAAACTGATAGTGTGACCAGGAAAAAAGTGTTGATATAATGTTTCAGAGGCGAAATGCGAGCATATTGTAACGGTTTGTTTTATATTTACTTTTATCCTTAACAAGCCATTCAAACAAACCAGATTAAATTGGAAGCTAGTAAATCATAACGCACAAAATACCAAAATATAAAAAGGTTTATAATTAGAGTCACATCCGATTTACTACATTATAATAAAATTATATTTATTGTAATGGTGCACGATGACGCTGTGTCCAGGGCAGCATCTTTTCGTCTCCATGGCTGGCAGCACATAGACCTCGTTTCCGGGTGAAATATGCGTTTACTAACGCTTCTGTATTATAAAATAGTCATGGTTTACCTTCCGCCTCGTAGCGAAACTGCTGAGAGCTTGTTTTGTTCCCGTAAGCCCGTGTTGATGTGTCCTCGCGACTAGCGTCGTATTGGCATTCTTACGCCGCGGGTGTTTGCAAATGGTCCTGAATACTGCGGTGTATACCTACGGTGGGTTCAGCGAGTATGTTGGTTTAAAGACAGGTTCACGCCAGTGCCCATCATAATTTGTAACCCCAAGTATCTATTACTGATAATTAAGATTAAGCATTTAGACTTTTGAAAGCCCTCTCATTTGGAATAATAGTCAATAAATATATTTTATTTTAGCCTTAGACGTTAACATCTAAGTGCGGTGGACTATACACACTGTGTTTATTACTTACATGGCAATATTTATATTAAAAGGCTGTTAAAGAATAAATAATGGTTGGAAGGAAAAATTAACTAGGGCCTCAAAGTGCTCTCTTTACCGTGAACAGCCTATATACCAGCTAATTCACTCGTATTAGAATAAAATTAGGTAAACCGAATGTGTCAATCTCTTCAATCCCAACCCACGTCCTCCAAGCCGAGAAGTGTACTAGCTCTCAGCATCGCTGTCATCGTGAAACCAAGACTACTAATTAAATCTACGTACCACTTGAAAAATGAATGAAGGAAATCAGGTTTTCCTCTGACCGGAAGCTCCCAGGGTGAATTGTGAATGCTGGGCAGATTTCCCCCTATCTCACTTGCCAGTAGAGTAACGGAGGGCTCACAACATTTACAATGTCTTGCGACACACGGCTGCGCGGTATGGTTTTTAACGCGATTTCACAGTGCGCAACAGGTGGAGGTGTGAACGGAAAATTCCCCCTAATATGAAATAAACAGTTTACCACTGCCTTCAAAGCGGTTCTCCTTGGGAACGTATACAGCAATTCCTGAGCGTTCTTTTTAGCTTATGCCAAACGCGACTGTTTTTAGACGTCCCTTCATTACAGTTTCGATTCAGTAAACAAAAGGGAAGAACAAGGAGCAATTTTAGGCGAGTATAGAGGATGGAGAACAATAAGCATGTTGCCCGTTAAAAACTCTGTAGGTATACTCCTTGTCTTCAGCTAGGCAAGGCTTCTTTCTGACAGGTGGTAGCAGAACATAACGTTATCTGGACAGGACCAGGTTCGTCAAGACCAATTGTGTTAAATTTAAAAAACAAACAGGCGGTTTTCATGTGTCATAATTCATGTGAAAGGATGCGTCATAAAAACAGCAACACTGAAGCTACCTTAGAACATCCAAAAAGTGGCCTTCGTAAATAAGACAAGAGGATATGTACGTGGTCCTGGTGGACGTACGAGTAGGGGCACTGTCGTCACGACGGGACAGCTGCCGTTGCGCAAGTCCACGTCTTTCTTCCCGCCCGCACGCTTTTCCTAAACCGCCTTGAAATGTCAGAGTGAAAGACTGGAAATGTCATTGTATAGGAATGATTCACAATCAGCTGACTTGTCGAGTCTTAGTAAGTATGTGGCATTTTACTGCGACTGCTGCTTAGTTACTGGATCATAACCGTAAATCCAAATTCCATTAACCGTTATAATCATTAAAAACAAAGGCCCACGGCACTCCTAGACGCTTTCACGCTCCTCGGTGTTGATCGTTTGTCAAGAGTTGGGAGAGAAGGTTCGCAGTAAAATGTACGGCATTTTCATTCCTGCCCGAGTTCGAAGAATTGTCGTGCGACGGCCTTTGTGAAAGAGTTCTCTGGAACTTCCTAAACTTACGCAATGACATTGCTGGTGCGTAGTCCTCTTGAACGCATGTCATCTTCAAACGACACTCGACTGGCCTTAAAAAAATGCGTGCTATTGAAGAAACCTCTACCCGGACTTACAGATTTACGATTAGTCATCGCGATCTTGGTCGAAACGAAACAGTCTAAAAAGAAAACACTCGCGGGGGAAAAAAAAAGTACGTGTTCACACCTCGACGCCGCTTGGCAGACTGATGCGACTTAGTTACGGGAGGTGACCATGGTTTCAAAACCCGAGTCTCTGACAGAGAACGGTCCGAGCGACCTCGTAATTACTGCAATATGAAAGTACAGATTAGTGCTCTGAATAATAAGGTTTACAAGTTTAACTAATGTAACGTAATGAGACGTTTCTATAGGCGCGGTCGATAATGCTTTACTTTGGGGCCGAAATGTTTCAGATTTGATTCCGAATAAGCCATGGAAATGGCATAAGTGTAACTGTGTTTGGTATACAAGCTGGAAGACAGATATGGTTGGTTTAACGAGTAAAAATAAATGTATCAGGAAATAAAACGTTAAAATAACGTTACTCTCACTATCAATAACACTGGTATGAAAGGAGCACCGTTGGCTGCCCTATCCCAAGGACATGTTTGTTGCTAGGGACAGCCGCAGTTAGGGCGAGAGATGACGTTGGGGTGAAGAAGTTGTGAAATAAAGACCTGGACGGAACTTTAATCATCCCGACGAAAACGCCACACGACAATGTGGCATACCACGTGAGAATCACGCTCCAAAATTTTTCTCGACTGCTGGAGCTGACTGTGGACCCATGAAATATCGAGGGCTAATTACATCATTTTAATCGGCTCTCTTCTCAAATGACGCCTAATACAGAATGGGGCTGAATTCGACCGAAAAACTTCGTGAAGTGATTCCTTGTGAAAATCAAGTGGCAAATATATAGGACACTCCGTACCTAAACTAAATATTAAGGGCGGAATAAGTTCCCGAAAATTTGAGATTTTGGGATGTATTTTTTCGAAATATCAGAAACCAGGTGAGATGAAAGTACAATTCGCGAAACATTGTTTTACGTTATCGGGATCTTCAACCTCAGAGTAAAGTCACAATAATATCACTCCCCGTTACGAAAATAACAGGCGTGGCCACCTTCTTATTGCCGGCAACTTCGTAACTGTCGGGGATTACGAACGTTTGATGTTGGTTTATTGAGCAGTATAACCTAGGAAACAAAAATGATCCCCTTGCTGCAACTGCCTAGGACCCACAGTTTTCGTTTAAAACGCACACACAGATTCCGCTAGATTCTGTTGCAGCGATACAGTGCCTCGTGTGTATGCAATACGCCATACATACACGCATGTAGTACTGTCTGCATACCAGGCGCTGTATCGCTGCAGCGGAATCTTTGTGCGCGTTTTAAACAAAAACGGTGGACCCTAGGCAGTTTCAACAAGGGGGCCATTTTTGTTTCCTACGTCATACTGCTTAATAAACCAGCCTCAAACGTTCATAGTTGCAGGAAATAAGAGGGTGGCCACCCCTGTTCATAACGGGGAGTGTTGTTATTGCGAATTTGCTCTTAGATTGACGATCCCGATAACGTAAAACAATGTTCCGCGAAGTGTAATTTTATCGCACTTGTTTTCTGATATTTCGCAAGAATACATTCCAAAATCTCAATTTTCGGGGACTTATTTCGCCCTTAATATTCAGTTTAGGTACCAAGTGTCCTATATATTTGCCACTTTATTTTGTAGACGTAATCACCTCACAAAGTTTGTCGGTCGAATTCAGTCCCATCCTGTATATGCCGATAACGATAAAATTTGGCAAAATAAAAAAAGCACAACGTCCATCATGACATCGGCGACGTACTCTTTCCTTCAATTTGTACGACAATAGACAGGTACAGATAAAGTGCTCCACCGATTATAAAATGAAGTACTTCGCAAATCATTTGACATCAGCGGAGTAGGTAAATTACCAGATCGGTGTATACATACAACTAGATGGTTATTTTCTGTTTTTCTTAAAAGCGGCGTGTTTTATAAAATAACTGAAGGAGGCAATGTAGAAAACTTGAAGCATGCATGATATCATACAATACCAAGCATGCGATTGGTGATAACTGTATATTTCCAACTACCACATAGAAACACGCATATACTGATGGCTTACACATAAACTTACCCGATTTTTTAAAATAATCAAAACAATTATAACGGAATGAGCATCTAATAGTCTAAACGTCTTCGCCTGCTTTTCGGGAGAGACCTTCCCGTGGTATTTATAAATAAAAACCTAACAGCTTAATTTGGGAGTTACAGCTAAACATCGGGTTACAGCACAAATACTAACACTTTCTTTATAGCATTTAGATAAGACGTTTGGCACAACTTTATACACATACCCCGCGACTTTCTACAATTGCAAATGGCGCAGGACGAGACAGCAATATGTAGCGAAGTCATGCAGGTAGAAGCAAGGTGCAGAGCTAGGTGATGGATGGTTTCAAACATCAAAGACTTAGACAAGATCACTACTAAACCATTGAAGTTCACAGGACAGACTGCTCCAGTAGCAACTGAGTAGCGACCTCCTCAAGATACACGACACTTTAGTAGTATCCGGTCAACTATAGTGAATTCTTAATATATTCTGTCCACGGTAAAGTGAGCACTTTTCAGACCTTAGTTACTTTTTTCCTATTAGCCTTTTTTTTATCATTTCACAAATTTTTAAAATACATATTACTACGTAAGTAATAAACACAGTGTATATATTTCACCGGACTCAAAATACAACGTCTAATGCTAACAGGAAATATATTTACTAACCATTATTCCATATCAGAGGGCTTCAAAATGTGCTCACATATACCACACATTATTATCATCACTCGCTGCTACACAAATGCCGGTGCGAAATTTTTTTGTAGTCAAGTAGCAGAAAATAAACTATACCTAACTGGACTTTCCAAAGTTATTTCGATATATGCTAATAATAGATTTTGCCGTTTTCAAATGCATGATAAGAGAGAAGTGGACTCTACACTATCCACTCATGACAGGGTATTCCAGAGTGTTGCATACACGTTAATGAGAACAACTGTCGGAAGTATTTATGCAAGTCCCATATTATGAAATCATTTATAATTTAGTATTGCATTAATTCAATTTTCCAGTAACTTAAAATACACTATATTACGAAGCAAATTAGCACAAACGTTACATAATAGATTTTTTTTCTGAAGCAAAAAATTTTAATATCATCATATAACTTATTTTATTGTGTATAATTCGAGTATTACTTTAAATACATGCTCGCTGCTTTTGCTAAGTAGTTTTGTCCAATGATTCCTAAACTTTCTACTTTAGTATTCCTTAGGATTCCGATTTTATTTCGTGGGGTAGAATTGCCATGCTATCCCTCCCTACTTTCAGGTGAATATGTATTTTATACGTAAGAACTCTCCAGTGAAGATTTAGAAAAAGTAATTATCAGAATTATGAAATTTTCATCGTGATGACCCAAAGGTCTCTAAATGGATAAGCCGAAAGCACATAGCACGATGATTAAATTCTTTTTGCAAAAAAAAAAAAAGTACAACGAATAGCTTTCCGTGACGACGCTCATTCCTTTGTCACACGCGGGGACATTGCACCGAGCAACTCAGCGACTTAATTCCAGACTTCTTTGTCGAGAAAGAAAAATGCTTATCGAAAATGTGCTTTAATTAAACGTGGTTTTAATCAAACTGCTGCGGTTTTTCACGCTTGTTACAATAAGTTATAAAGTTATATAACTTGTGAATTGACGCATATTTTCCAGCACTCCAAAACAAACTGGTTCAAAAGAAATTGAGTCAATGCACGCCACCTATTTGGTGTTAAACTCTTGAAGTAATAGTTTCGAATATACTACGAAAAACATATTTAAGACATGGAAAAAACATGGGCGTATCGGTGGTAACCAAGATATCGTGAATTAGATATTTTGTAAAAGCCAGCAAATGTCACGTTCCAAATACCTACCCATTTTTCTTCTAATATTCCATTCCAAAAAAAATAACTACTATGTGACAAATGCCACCGCAAGCTCACCAAGTACCGCGTTCAACTCTCCAGGTATGTCTGTACGCTGTTTCTTCACACCTTTTGAATCAAAACTTTGAAAAAATACCCCATAATTGACATGTTTGATTGTTTCCTAATTACGTCATGTATCACGAGCGTTTTATACTTGTGTAAAAAAAACCTTATTTTTGGTTGAATCGAACGTTTACTTATGTTTCACGTATGAATCACAATATTTAATTTATAATTACTATACGCTATTCACGGTAAAGTAAGCACATTTGAAAGCCCTCTCATTTGAAGTAATAGACATTATATATTTTTTATTTTGCTTTAGACGTTAACTTCCGAGTGCAGTGGAATATACACAATCTCTTTAATATTTACACGGCAATATTTATTTAAAACGGCCATTAAAAGACAAACCTTGGCTGAAAGTAAAATGTACTAGGGCCTCAAAAGTGCTCACTTTAACGTGAACTGCCTATATGAATAAATCAGGTACGAAATGCCTAGAAAGAAATAGTTATTATGCAAAATATTCTTACACTGAGCGCGCGAATACGGTGTGATTTTACTGACTTGGATAATCTTTTCTGCATGAGGCGGAGGAATATCGTGGAAGTAGAACTTAAGCAGGGCTTCAGAAAAGTTTTAAGTTGCCGTGAATGGACTATTAGGAATTATTCATGTCTGGACAGTGCGTCAAAACGCTTCAAAATCGTATTCTCTAACCATTTCTTAAACCAAAGAATGACGTCCGCAGTTTATGCCAGGGCTGACGAGTACAGTCGGTATCTTCATTAAGGACGACGAATTTTCCAGTGAAGTAGCGAACCCGATCCTATACGAAAAAGCGCCGAAATTTTCTGAGCTCCTTTAAATAGCAATTGGCACTTCGATCTTACGCACAAAGCACCATGACACCAACGCAATTAAAGCCGTGGCCAAATTCGCTATTTAGGTTATTAAATCGACCACGGAGCCACGTTAGTAACGTAACTATAAAATTTATGGAGCTGGATAACCATGCTAAATCCCCAAATGCGTCCGCAAAAGTATCTGCTAATGTTAAAGTCTAATTTCACTCATGTTTCCATGCAATTTATTCACACAAAAACCATCAACAAAGAATGAAAATTTTATTTTAAATTTCTAATACTCAATTTTACTCGTTACTGATTATACATCGTCTAAGGTCAATAGTTAACTTACAAATTGCAGTGGCGATGCGCAGGGGCGGGTAGATAATCACAATAACAAGGCTACAGGTCGTGCAATGAAATGTCACATATTTACACACTTGGGCTGAAGGCATGGCGACAGAGAGTCTGTTCGATGTCTCTGTTCGGACTGCCCACCACCATCGGCCATACAGGCGGTGCAGCGCTGAAGCATGTTGCGACACACATGTGCAAAAGGTTTCCGGCACACATGTGCAAAGGTTTCCGGCGTAATGAGATCATCCCTCGTGTTAAGTAGTGTGGAATACACCATCGATTTTATGTAGTACTACAGCCAGAAATCAGGTGGTGTGATGTCAGGTGAGCGTGTTGGTCATGCTATAGGGCATCCCCTAGCTATCCACCGATTCGGGAAGCGCATGTAGGTTGCCGGCGAACTGCAATGACGAAATGAGACGGGGCCCCACCTGCGGACACCACATCGCCTCACGATTATCTGTAGGAACTTCCTCCAAGTATTCCGGGAACACGTCCTGCAATATACAGCATGCTCAGAAATTCCCCGTACAAACTCCTACACTTTTAGAGGGGACTGGGTAAATGATCTTTTGAGTAGGAAACCATGTCCGGAAACATACCGTTTCCGTGCTACAACTATTTCAAATCAAGTATTTTACACATGACCGTCCGGAATACGTGCCCACACATTGATAGAAAATCTGTGCTGGAATTCCTGGACATGCGTGGTATAAGGGTTTTAGTCTGTCCAGCCATGGCTGTTTCGAGAATCGAGAACACTGTTCCTAGTGAATTTACATTCACCTGTGAACAGAAAAATAGGTGTGTTGGTAATGCCTGGTCAAATATAGTTCTTATGGCAAAATATTATTACACTAAGCGCGCACGAATGCAATGCGTTGTCCATTTGGTGTAATTTTCTAGACTCGGTTCAGTTTTACTTGCATGAGACGGAGAGTAGTAGGGACGGCGGTTCCTGGCCCACTTGTAGAATGACATGTGGAGGGAACAGATAATAGACGGTTCGATTAAACGATGTATAGTATATTCGATATTTCGATTAATCGAACAATCTATTATATAGAATATTCTATATATCGAACATTTGATATATCGACCAGTCGGGTAATTGTTAATTAATTAATCAAATTAATTAGTGTAATTAATCTAATTAATTAAAGAATTCTTTAATTTAAAAAATAATTTATTGTTGGACATGAAATATCTTTGATTTTCATTGTTGTTGAAAGGGTTAGGGGTTATATTGGCGGAGCAGCATCGACGCGTTCTGGGTGACTTGCTGGAGCCTACTGACCAGAGGGCTAGGTTGTAATTGCTTATAGAGGAGTAGATCTTGGTGTAAGAGTGGTATAAGTAGTATTTTTAATTGTGGATGGAGCGAGAGGCAGCGACGGGTTCCTCGCCCACTAGGCAAGTGAGGTGTGGATGGAGCGAGAGCCAGCGGCGGGTTCCTGACCCACTCAACTGGGAAAAGGCCTATACGTAGTCCCATAAGATTAACCTGGAGGCAATTTCTGGACCACTTAGCGAGTGAGGAGCGGATAATCGATTATGAGCGAAGGCACGTATGTCACTTCTGGACCACTACGATTTACGTTCAATTAGCCAACTGAAATAAGTACGGACCATAAAAAAATTACTTTAATCACGGGATTACCACACCCAACATTAAATCGAATTAATATAGACACAAGATATTAAAAATTACTTCAATCATGCAATAACCACGAGACAAATTCACTAAAACGACTTACCCCGAACACGCCAGAACGGAACAAAGAATTAAATTAATGTTGTAACGAAATTCCGTAATATTTCAAACACCTGAATAAATGACACGAAACAAAGTTAATCACACCAAACGAATTTCATATGTTCAAAATACGCAAAAATTGTTAATTATATTGAACACACAAAATCCTACAACAAACTATTTAAATATGAACACATCGAAAATAATTTACACCCACCCAGGAACGAAATAACAGTAGCAAACTAAATTACTCACTTATGGCCCACGAAGCAAGATGTAATAAATTCACAAATCAATAAAAAAAAACACAATTTAAAATCAAAATTACAACTATCAGTCCAGACAAACTAAGGCCTCCTCCCTGATTTAATACCCTCCCACACTGATCCACGCAAGCCCAAATCTCCATGTGTCATAAAAATTCCCCCCTGACAAAAATCCCCTCCAACACTGACATACACATACACAAAGTCACACTCACACATACTTCGCCATCACTGGCTATCAAAACACGCATCAAGGAACGTAAACATAAATGATCACCCAAACGTCTGTTTTTAAAAGCCCGTAAGTATAATAATTTCACAAACGCGTCTTTCGCTAGCTCATACGACCATCAGAATCGTTCGCCTATTGCGAAAACCAGATGCACATATGTCGTTATATCGCATGTTAATACGCAGTATCGCTGCTCTTACAAAAGCGTACGCCGGCGAATCGTCTGTCACTACGGCGCTCGCCCAGTGCGAGAGTTTATTGCATGCATTTACTGTAAATTAATAATAATAGTATTTCAATTAAATATAAACCTAACAATTATCCGAACACGCGAGAGAAAACTGTACGGAATGTGATCATGGTTCCAAGCAGCCCGCCTGCTCGGATAGAACTTTTCCCGAAACCAAGCAGAATGCGAGACTCGCCATTTATACCGCACAAGTCACCCCACCGTGGTGGTCTCCCGACAATGTCAAAAACACGCCGCTCCAATATTTCACGTCTCAAGACAGTTGGGGGAGTTGGTAGGGGCGAGAAGTAAACTCGCCTGTCGAGACCAGTCTGCCAAGTCAAATAACTTTCAAACATCACAGGCCAAGTTAAAAATAAAATTAATTTATTCTCCAAACATTCTATGTTAATAACACAATTCAAACGAAAATCGTTTTCTGGGGATTGAAAAACGGGTCTCAACACACCATTAACAGATTTTATTAAATGTAACCTACAAGTTGTTATTTAAAAAGCTATGAACTTAACTGACGTTTTTATAACGTTACATTTAAAATATTGTTAAAATATAGTTTCGAAAAATTATAGTGTACATAATCCAAAAAATCTGTTTTCCTTACTAAAAACTATACGGAATCACGTACGTTTGAAACCAAATTTCACCATTCAAACTCGTATTTGTAAAACCTACATTCTAAAAATTTCACTCTGAGAAGTATTGTAATGAATATTAGTTCCGCACAGAACAAATACATCAAAATGGTTTTCATTTGTAAAATATAGACATGTTTACAAAAATATGTAGACGGCTTTGTTTTATAGTAAATATTTTAAGTACTGTAAATTTGTATTTAAAATAAGTTTCCAACAGCCGCAGTGATTGGTGCCGCGTGTTACCCCCTTACCTAATATTCAACATATTTTTCATAGGATTTCTGAATATTCTCCCATTTCATGTTATAACATTAACGATAGTTCACACCGTAAAACTGTTTGAGAGACTTCTCTCAAAGTTTTGTTTGGAAAAACTTTCATTATTTAAAAAAAAATGTGTGTGTAATTATGCGTAAAAAGTATGTTACAACATTTGATTTCAATATTAAAAATAAGTGTGTATACCATGCATTTCAGAAAATATTTAAAGAATAACATCTCTTCACAGCAGCCATCAACCGCAGTAATTTTTTTTCTTTGTGTGTTAAAGTAAAACAAATTCATAAGTTTGTATTTCCTTGGAAACTTCTTAAAATTAATAATTTTTGTTTGTTTTAAGACAAGTCGTTGCTAGCTACTCACTCTTTAAACTTACTCTGCCGGGCAAGAGTCCATTTACCTGAAGGTGTCGCAAACCACTTTCCCCTTCCAACAACCTTGCCCCCATGTTCCACCATTGTGTGATTTTCAAGTTCAACTAACATTTCATACTCCCCCTCATTCCTTTCTTTTCGGAGTTCATTCATTTTCCTCTTCCTTTTAAATGTTCAGACTTGTTGGTGTTCACTTCGTGTAAAAATATTTCACCTCGCACAAAAATTACTCAAAGTTAAAAAATTATCAAAAATGTGACAAAAGGAAATCAAAACTACTACTTAACAAATCATGCAATTTCCTTCAACATAAGTTTAATTAAATAATTCTTTTAAAAAATCCTTTAAAATACAAATATTTACAAACTATACACTTCATACAACATTAAAACATTTCACATTTACTAAAAAAAAACACTTCTTACATGTTCACAATCTTTCAAAGTTTTCTTTTAATTGTTTTTGTACTTAATTAAAGACAATCTCCGCCTTTTTGGAATGGGAAGGAAAAAACAGGTAAAGGTGCGGGGTTTTTGAGAGGGAGAGGGGGTTCAATTGCGAGGAGTAGCAGGGCTAGAAGATATTGCCGGTGGAGACGATGTGAAAGCAGGGGAAGGAGGTGAATGAACAACCTTAAAAAAATTTAAAAATTCTGATAGTTCTCCCACTAAAGAAGGCTCACGAACTACTACTCTTGCTACTACTACTCATGTCCAATGGTTTACAAAAACATTTCCTACACTTATCGACAAATTCTTCACCTTTTCTCTTCCTCACACACAAATCGAGTGCTTCTTCACACCTGCTTGTACACGCCAGTGTCGCTGGAGGCGGAATCACTAGAGCTGGAGACACCATTGGCGGCGATGTCACTGGAGGCGGTATCACTGGAGCTGGAGATGCCAGTGCCACTGGAGGCAGCAATATCGCTGGAGGCACTGGTAATGTTGCTGGAAACAGCGTCACTGGAGCTGGAAGCGCCAAGGTTGTTGGAGACTGCGATATTGCTGGAGCCGGCATCACTGGAGCTGGAAGCGTCAAGGTTGTTGGAAGCGGCGATCTCGCTGGAGGCGTTGGCGATGGTATCGCTGGCAACATCAATGGATTTAGCGCAACAGCATCAAGCTCCGACCAATCAAATTCCAGAAGCTCTCTCTCTCGAGGGCTTGGCTAGACAAGCCCACGAAATATTCCTCATAAAACCGAGACATTTGCGAAAATATATAACTTCCACGAACACTGAAGTCAAACAGTGTAGGAGTTCAGAGGTTAAACCTCTATAGATATGAATTTTCAAACTCCCAGGTAAACACCCAACAAAGCGAGACTCATCCCCTCCCCACAGAATCCTCTCCACAGAAAACACACATCCCCTCCACACATTTCCGTTTATTAGCTTGTATTGCAAAATCCAGACCAAGAAAGGCATACCAACGGAGGTGGGCCAGGTCAACATGAAGGGGAAGGATGGGAACTTGTGAAAAGTTAGTGTCGGTGTTAACCATACACAAGGATTCCCATGCCGTCCTTGACGAAGCTTTGTCGGCGACATTTTGTTCGACATAGCGGAAAAGATAGTAGTGGCTTGGAACACTGCTTTAAGCGGACACAAAATAAATCTTATTTCCCAGCTCTACTTTAGGCTTGAAATACCACTCTTTGCATATCGGGTAGCTGGAGGTTTGAGACGGTCTATGGGCAAAGAATTTTATTTATCACCCGCTGTTCATCCTCGACTCGTCTCTTTCGCACATTGTCTCCTTTCAAGACATGTTTCAAACATTTCCGTCAGCCTTGCTTCGATGCGAAAACCCCTCCCTCTCAACACCATACAGTCATGCCTCGAAGATGTTTCCTCCCTCCCTCATCGGCAAACACTCCGGTTCTATTCTGTAGACATGAACTGCTTTGTCATGGTTCAGCGTGTGCTATGGGAAAAGCTCTCTCATGCAGAAGATGATCCTCTGTTTACACAAGTCTTTAATGCATTACGCGAATATCATTTATATCAGTACAGGTTTCTCGTGTGATCGAACAAAATATTATGCCAGTCATTAATTAGACTGAGTGAATGAAAATTATGTAATTTGATCACAGAATAAATACCATGTAATTTTTTTGTTAGTTTGATATGCTTCAAGATAAATATATAAAAAAGATTACACCCACTATTAAATACATGCTCCTCACACAAACATTTTGTAAAATTATGAACATAGATTGCTAAAGTAATATATTTTATTTTGTGCAAATAATGAGTCACTAATTTCTTTAAGATATATAGTCTGTTTGATGTTAAGGGAAACAAACTTTCAGTTTGAAATAAAATTTATATTCAACTTATTCTAACAAAAATAATATTTATTTACATAGGCCCCTATGCAAAAAAATCACGTTCTTCTTAGAATATTTATTCACAAACAGAAGCAATCTTCTTTAATCATTTAAGCAATATGCTTTGAATTGATGAAGTAAACTTCATATCTGGAGAGGATGCTAGTGTTAACATTTTAGTTAATGATGCAGGGAGATGAACTCGGAATTCTCTCGAATTACATGAAATCGTTTTATTCACAGAGAATCTGTGATTCGCTGACTGTCAGATGAAATTATACCTTGTTGAAGGTGACTGAGCTGAATTTATTATTACAGTCCCAAGTGTAGTCGGAGCGAGTGAAGAGATTTTTTGGCGGCTTGAGAGCTGATGAGGGTGATGTGAGGTAACAGCACTGAATTAAATATCTTCTTAAATACACTATGTTGGATTACTACCGATCAACAGTGAATGGCTGGTATTGGGAGACGTGTACGTACATTTTTGTTATTAGTTGTAAAGTCCACCCACTTCCACAAGCACTAGATTCTTCAAGTCTAGATGTTAAGTAAGGTACTACAGTAGAGTTATAAAGGTCACTAATATCTGTGGAATGTAGAATGGGGAGAGCTTAAGTTTGAAAGTAGAAAGTTTCTGTAGAGAATTCCTCCCGTGATGGATTTCGGATATTTACAGGATATATTTATACTAAGAGATATTAGTCGAGGCGATGTTGTAGTTAATTCTAGCAGAAACTTCCTACACCGTGAGAAAAATCTTTGAAAGTCTATATAAGTATCTGTTTGATCATTATTGTGTCTTAGCGTCTGTCAGTCTGTCTGCAAGAGCTGTGCTTAATTTTTCATTAATGAGGGGGGGGGGGGTAGGAGGCAAAGCAGTAAGCGATTTACTTCGCAACCCTGTATAAATGTTGCGATGTTTTGGAGGAAATACAGTGGGTACAGGAGGAAATTTTAAATGTGTTACAGTCTGTTGAACTGATTGCGTAGCATGTGGAGCCGATTGCGGAGCAGAATGTGGAGCTAACTGAGGAGCCTGAGGTGCAAGATCCACACAGGTGGAGCTAGTGGTACACTCTGTTGAACTGATTGTGGAGCATATTGTGATGCAGTGTTGCAAAATTTATGTATCTTTTAAAGCATATATAAAGGTGTTCCTGGCAGAATTTGCAATGAAACTGCATTCTTGAATTTATCGTTCCACAAGTAGTTCTTTTGTGTCATCATAAGTTCCTCAGAGCTGTTAATGTTTTACCTCAGAAACGAAACAGCAAAGTCGTTATTGCATCTATGCTCTTTCAAGTGTAGAACACAACTAACAGGTTCGAACCTTTTATAGGCAGTTGTATGTAATTCGAGGAATTTAAATAAATTCTAGGAACCAATTGGAGTACACTTTTAATTATTACATTGCTTTCAAATTTAAAATTATTTAATCATTAACCATCAAACACATGTAGATTTGATTGTTAAATTCGTGTAGCATTTCACTTTCAAAAATAATTTTGTTGTTAGAATATGGGGATACCACAATTAATGCATTTGTAAAGTCAGTAAAACAAAAAAAAAAAAAGTTGTTTCAAACCATTTGTTTCTCTACAAAGTACATATTGACAAAATTAGATGTTTACAAAAACACACATTTACATCATTTCTTCCCTTTGACAATATTTGTACTACTATACATTCTGGTAAAAGCGATTTTACATTTCTTCGATAATGGACTTGTATTGACATTTTGTCAGATCTGGCAAAGATATTAAATAATTACAATTTTTCAGCTTCTAATGGGTATTTTTGAAATGAAACAAACAAGAGTTTCCAGAAATGTAAATAGTACTCGATTGGAAAAAAATGACTTGTTTACAAAAACCGCAAAACTATTACTTTCCGAAATATTTTCTAAAAGGTTTACTCCAATGTGCAATTAACTTGGTAATATTCAATTCAAACTTTGATTTCTGTATGCACGAGCAAGTGACCACGTTCTCATCTTAATACATCTTAACAAAGTATTGACTTGCACAAACCATGTACTTTTATATACTAAATTCCACTCATCCCAGATAATGCCATATCACTCATATATTCACTGGTGACTCAGGGGGGAGAATCATAAATCTGTTTCATCCCAGTCAGACATCAATGACCATTTTAACATTAATTTAGAATTTTCCTCTGCAGAGAAAAACATTGAATTAGATCAGTATTTTTTGCACAATTGTTTGAACGAGGGAAAATTGTGTTTATTTTGGATATCTGTTACTCTCCCATTCCACACACATTGCAAAATACATTTCTGGTCTACTCCACCTACATATATTTCACAATTATTTAAGTATTACTTGCAAATCTCTTCAATATTCTCATACTCCATACATCCACTTTGCCAGGTTAAACTGTGGTGGTGTTTGGTTACCCATCTATTTGTTTTCTTGTATTTAGGTCTTAGATATTTCCAGTGGAAAGGTGATTTGAAGCTGAACACTGTTGTGTGTTCCTCCATATCAGTAACAGCCAATTCTTTAATGATAAAATTTTTCTGCACACTGAAATCCTTGCACGTTGCAAAACATCTTGATGGAATTGTGTCTTGTTGCCTACTGACTCAAGTCATTATCCTTGCCAACTGATCTCTTACACTATAACTCACCAATCTAAAGTGAATTATCAATGTATAAGCTTGCATATTTTCCAGAATTGGTGTATTTCCAATAATTTCAATTAGTGAATCAATTACGCTATTGGTAATCGTGTCGTCTTGCTTGCTTACACTAAATACAAATAATGTTCCACTTGTCTTAAATGATTCAGGCTCTAGGATCGGTGAGCCAATTTTGTTATAATACATTATCTGGAACATTTTGTAGCAAATAAGGAATTCTACATTTACAATCTACATTTAAATCGGTATAGGGATAAGCTTGGTGTTTTAGATACAGTGCACATTTTTCATATCACAATTATTGAATACTGATCTATCAGCTTTTAAATTGTTTTGTCGATTTGTTTGAAAACAATTAATGACAAATTGTGGTTTCTCAGATGAAAATCTTGATTTCACATTCCAAATGACTTTTTACGATGTCGGTAGAGCTGGAAATGTCTCCAAAGCCCACAACCTGAATGCAATATCTAGATTCTTCCCTTTTTCGATACATTTTAAAAACTTTACACATTCACGAGCATTAATTTCAATATGTGGCATGCGCCATTCAACACTGTTTAATTCAAATGTTACACCTTCCTTGTTATTAGCCATATCGAATATAACATTCAAATGTGTGTTACCAAATAGAATAACTAATTCTTGTTTAGTGTTTAACATTACTTGTTTATAGCCCTCAACACAACAGCCCTTTATTTGTAGTGTAAAATTATTAGCATTGCTCCACCCTATCATTAGCCCTGTATAAAATTTGTTTACAGTTTCCAAGAGATTTTGCTTTATCGTGGAAGTAATTCCAACATCTCGTGTATGATCTGTTTAAACACCATTGCGCAGATATGCAATTCTATTAATTAAATTAAGTATTCAATTTCTCACTATTCCTGTAGTTGCTGGAATAGTTGCATCTGCTGTTTTTTTTATTATTCCCCTAAACCCTAAACTTGACTCCGACAGCAATGTGTAAATATCATGATTTTTATAACAATCCTTATTTTTAATGGAAACACATACAGTCCTGCTCGGAATGGTTCATATACATGCATTTCCATATTGGTGATTGCATCATCATAACTTATTGGTTCTTCAACATTAAGTATGTCTTCCATTTATATTAACGGTATATCCTAATTTCTTTTAAAATCAATTCATTGCCCTGTGTTAACTTTACGGGTATCTTATTTGAAATGGTTGTTTTAAGTTTCTGATTATGTCTTTTTACATCTATTTTCTTCTAAATACGTTTTTAGAAAACATAGTTTTTAAATGAAGCACCTACTTTATGAGCATATTGACTACTATACACAATGCCCATTTTGATTGTAATAAACACGGAATGCACTTGTTTATATACCTTTTTTAAAATTTAATAGGAGGGTATTTCTTTGTTTCCAAAATTAATCTGTTTACCATATTGATCAACAATTGTAACAACTAATTCATCCACTTGATTAACAATTACTGGAAGATATATCAATGTATTTTGTTTTTCAATTATTTTGTATCCTGGATCCATCGCACACGTGAATTCATGTATTGTATTTGTCGGTTTTCCATTCAAATATGATCCACCTACAATATTAACATTTATACGACATACATTAACTGTCAATATATTAACCTGTTTTGACAATTCATGTAATTGACTAGCTGGATATAGTCTCCTTTCATACCCTAGCATATTTGCAATTGAATTGTAGTCTATAAAATCGATATCGACATTATTATACATTACAATAGTTAACATATTTGGATTTCTATGAAATCGGAATTTTACATTTTCAGGAAATGTCGCTTTAATGAATGTTTCTAAATCATCCAACTCGTAAGATCCTACCGGTACCACAATCTTGGAGGTTTGTTCACCGTTGTTGAGCATAAATGATTTATTGTCTATATCGATGTTTGGAGTGCTATTGTAAGTAACGAATTCGATTAGACTTATTCGCCATTGTCCCTCTAACTCCAAAGCTGGGAAATATAACAGGTGCAATTGCGGCGAATTTTGACTTAATATCAACGTAATTTACATATTACTAAACAGTTTTACTAAGGCATTGACATATCCTATTTATAGACAAAATACATTAAACTTAAATGACCACAACTGATTGTATTTGGTAATTGTTCCATTTTGTAATTGTATCTTGATTGCATGATTTTCAAATAATTGCACATTTCAATTGGAGGACATAAATCACCAAAACTGTTGTAATACAATGATTGATTTATGTTTTTAATTAATTTACCCCAATGTGTTCTGTCATTTTGTTTCGAATTTAAATTAACAATCAGACATTCGCGACGGTTTGGTTTCTTTGGTAATTCGTCTCTCATGTACATACCTCAGAAATAGGGAATATACTATTTCTTTACAAATACATTAATGTCTCTGTTTGTTAATACACATTTTGGAAGACTATTTAGGACTTTCTGTGCTTATTTCCCCGTTTGGAGATTTTCGTCCTTGACCGACTTTATATCGTTTAAGATACATTCCTTCACCACTTCATTTACTCGATTTAGCAAGAGCTGAAAGGCCTCCCAATAAAGCTCTCAAGAGGTGATAATGATGGAAATATGAATGGTAATATGCCTCCTTTTTAGGTTCTTCATATCATTTTGCATTTTACACCCATACCTCTTTTTACTTTTGAGTACACAACTTTGTCAATGACCCAAGTGCCTAGCTTTTCACCAGTCGATGTAGCCGGATTCTTCCTTACATTTGCTGCTTTATTGGCTAGAATTATATCCGCTATGTCTTTATTTCAAATTGCTTGTTCGATCCTATAGTGTATCGTGTTCTTTACTAGCGTTATCCAAAGAGTTTATTCCTTGATTGTACGATGCCAAACATTTTGCAAGCTTAGTGCCAGGTCCGCAATAATTGTATTTGCGTAAATGCAATTCAAATGGTAATTTATTAATCAATGTATTCAATAGTCCACATCCTTTTTTGTAACGTTTAGAACAAGCCATTATTTCCAACTATACATTAACTTATAGACTTGCATTTATAGCATATTTGTTAGGTTACATTACAATATGTTACATTATAGTGTATAATTGTGCAGAAATTAAGGTAATAAAACAAAATGTACATCTGCTGGTATTTGTAAATATGAAAGAAAACATAATTGAGCAGAAACATGGTATTCTTTTACCTCCAAATATATGTTGTATAATAAGGGCTTCTTCTTCATGTGGAATAAGTGTGTAAATATGCTGCTGTTGGAACATCATAATAGACTTAAATTTGAAAACATATATGTGTTTTCTAATACAATACAACAAGATAAATATTTACAATTAGCGATCATTGTGTTGTTAATTGAGGAATGCTATATTTCCCTTTTACAAATAAAGAAGAAATTATAGCTCCGAATGAAGCATTACCCAATTCCATGTTTATTTTTGACGATGTTAGGTGCGAACCACAGGGTGAAATATAACATCGATAGACATTCAAATGACAATTTTTTTATATATCACAAAGTTATACATGTATTGGAAAATAATTTGCATAATAATGCAGATATGTTATTTGTGTTTAAAATAGATAATATTAATCTACAAAATATTTACAATGACCATGTTTTAGGCGATATGAAATTTACAAAGTTAAAAGATATGTAATGTTGGAAAAAACAAGTACAGTTTTCTGGTAATTATACCACTACTTCCCCTATATAAAGGCAGATATAGGTATGGGTTCAACAGTTTTTTACTTCCTCATGAAGAGTGACGAGTATTTCAAAGTTCGGACATAGTAGTATAAAAAGCAATCATTACAATACCTGTTTAACAAAAAATCGCAATGCGAATTGTGATTTGAACAGACATATATTACGTAATGTGGGTATGACTGTGAAAGCTGGTAATGCGACAAATAAACATTACGTGGAAGATTTAAACACCATTGAACTAAACATATTTAAATCGCAATCGACCAATGTACAAGAGAAATGAATAAACATAATTGAAACTATTACAAAAGTGAGTACAAATATTAGTTTTATTTCGCAACTATTGGCAAATATGATGACTGCATTGCAAAATATAGAAACTAGAACAAACAAATGTTTGGAACATTAAAAAAAATGTCATTAATGAAATGGTAAGCGCTACGATTACTAAACAATTAATCGACAAAATGACGCATATATGTGTTGAATTGATCAATAAAACATCAGGTTTAGCTATATAAATGGAAGTGGAAATGCAAATTGATGATTTGAAATCTCTAATAAACTATTTTAGTAACGATTTGAGGGTTAAAACTGCGAGTAAATTAGACATACTTTTGAGTAAAGTCGATAAGATTGAAAAAGCGTAAACTAATCGACCTAATACACCTGCTAAAAAACGACGACTTAATTCATATGTAAATAGTTAGAATTTAATTTAAACAAACAAAATGTCTGACTCTGCTTCACAATTAAATAAAGTCATATCTGTTGTAAAGAAGAAATATTTACAAGTTAAACGTGCCCGAATGGAACAGGATGTTTTGAATGAAAAAATATTTAAACCTGTTATGAATAGAATGGATACATTACATTCAATGCTAAATGTGTTTTAATGGGACACCAGTGGAAATTAAATCGGAAGAACCTATAAAGAATAAAAAGCTGACATTAACACAGCATTATTTAGATATAAAACAAACTCTGTCTTCTTGTGATACAGTATTCAGTGGATATCGACATGAAAATATATGGTTTCTGGGAGATTCTGTAATTAAGATTTTGCCTGAAAATATAATTCAAGTAGGTGATTACATAACTGATGTCAGTGAAGGATTGTTGAAATTATTATTTAAAAACCATCCGAGTAGATATTTAGGCATCAATTTGGAGAAATATAGAGAACTTATTCGTCGAATGAATGCAAATAATTGTTTAGGTGATGATTAAAATCATCCTCATCTACATTTATTAAGCAATATTGTTGGAAGTGGAATATATAAAGATGAAATTGACAACCGCTTTTCACCTGTATATTGTAACAATCCTAATGAATTGGTCGATAGATTAAAACTTCTCATCGCTCGAGAGTCTGGGAATAATTCACATACAAAACAAAATTGTTTCTATTATTGAAGAATAGACTGAAGATGATTATATTATCAATGAAGTTCAGTAAGATTGCTCAAGAGCTTCACACCCCTGCAAGGATAAGATATCCTAGAAGACCAGTTATTACTAAAGGCGTAAATTATCTTTTTCGAGCTGATTTGTGTGAAAAGACATTGCTTTCCAAATACAATAAGGGATACAAATATATTTTAACTGCAATAGACGTTTATTTGAAATATGGTTGGGGCATACCTTTGAAAAACACGACAGGGAAACAGATTACCAATGCAATGAAGATCTTTTTGAAAGAGAGAAAGCCAAATTCGCTCCGAACCGACAGAGGATCTGAATCTTTTCGTGCAATGTTCCGGAAACTAATGACAGAACATGGTAATATTCATTACACAATGTATTGGAGCTTACAGCCAGTGTTGTGGAACAATTTAATAAATCGATTAAGCAATAAATATATAAACATGCCACGTCGAAAGACACCAATAATTGGGTTGACATTTTGCCTGAAATATTTTAAATCTTATAATTCCAGATATAATAGAACTATCAAGACAGGGCCTAAAAAAGTTATGAAAAGTTTCATGAAAACTGTGTATAATAATGTTGAAGTAATCGACAAAAGAAAACCAAAGTTCAAGATTGGCGAATATATACGTATCTCGAAGCTGAAAGGAATCTTTGAGAAAAAATCCTGGTGAATTAGTCTTATGAAATATTTAAAATTATTTCAATTAGAATTTCATTTCCAAGAGTCTATTATCTTGAAAACTATGATGGAGAACCAATAAAAGGTGGTTTTTACGAACACAAATTGCAAAAAGTCAGTTCTCCAAATGAATATTTGATTGATTAAAAACATTAAAAGAAAAAAAAATGCCCTTGGTTCAATGGAGAGGTTTGTCAGAAGCACACAACTCGTGGGTGAAGAATAACGATCGTAAAAGATTTAATTACATTGTTTTGTAAAATGTTTTTATACTAAATAAAAATATTTGATATAATATTTGCTGTGTTATTCATTTAATATATCTATCGATATTGATGGGGAATGGATGTAGAATTTATTGTACAATCATTCCTATTGTTTGTGTGTTAATCTATTACGATTAATTTAGGATGTAATTCTTTGCACTCTGTTAACATTTTCCTATTCATAAAGAGTGTAAATTTTTGCGTTGTTAATTTTCTTTTTCTTGGGTTAATGATTGTAAATACACCTAACATTTACTTTCCTGTGTAAATTAATAAAAAATAATATTACGACACGTGATTTGTAAAATCGATTTTTTGTGATAAATTTTTTTAAACTAGAATGTAGTATGTACAGATTTAGGAAGTATCATTTCTTCGAGATCGCATGCGTTGGAATTATAAGATACATAATCCATAATGGAATGACTAATTTTTTGAACTAGTTTAGAGATGAAAACTTTTTTTTTTTTTTTCCCCACTTTAAAGGAGAATGTTCTAGCTTGGTTGTCGAGCTTGAACGATTGTGGTCTAGGTGTTTCGGAGCAATGCTTCGGAAATGCTGGAGCTTCCGTCTATAAGTAATGTATTCCCTGAGGAGGGAAGACTGAGCAAACATGCTAAAACAATATATTTTTCTACAACTGTGATTGAATCAGGCTTGTCAATTTAAGGCTTGGTGTTGGAGGGTATGTCTTTCAAAGTGCTGGGAGTATCCAAGTAGCGATAGTTTCCTCGTCAGTGGGATGGGTGAGGGAAAGTAACATTCGTTATTAGCGTGACTTGGGAATGAATCCTCTGTCTGGTGGACAGGGCTGGGAGAAAAGTACAGTTGTGGGAAAGGGAGTCTGCACTCAGCATTGGCGACTGTGTGGATAACAGTTCGGGGAAGGGAACTTCGTCGGCTTGGTAATTGGAGAGACTTAGTTCGCCAGTCGAAGCAGTTAGGTGACTAATCTATTGCTTTCTTGACAGTGTGAGAGCTTGAATTTGTCTTTGATGTACAGCAGAGGATGTGTTGGTGAATCTGTAAAAAATGTATGGTCTCGAGAGTGGTTTGTTCGAGCAAGCTGTCAGGTGTAACAGACAGGGTGAATCGGCAAAATCTGTGTTCTCGAGCAGGTAGAGTCGTGAGAATCTGGGCTATGGAGGTGTTACTCTTTGTTCTCTGGCGAAAGCGAGTTAGTAGGGAAGATGGACGAGCACTGTCGTACAAGTTGAAAGGCGAGCCTGTGCTGGCCGCGCAGCTGCCGACTGAGCTGTCTGCGCGACTTGCTTCATAGAGTTTTTGGAGGGTGTGACAAAAGACAGTCGTGTCGGCCGATACGACGACTGCTGCTGGGCGCGCATCGTGCCTTACTAGCATGCGTCAGAGGAGCTGGGATGGGCGGTGTCGGACGAGATGGATGGTTGGTCGCGAAGGGTGTGAGAAGAGAAGCCCTGGGCGGCACCGAACATATTGTCGGGCACGCAACATGAGAGGGAAAGTGGCGGCCATCATTTTTTGGGTCGTCCGTGCTGGCGAGAACATCTGTGCGGGGGAGTGGGGGAGTATGCATGCACACACGTGGACATGCAGTCATGGTGGGATGGTGGGGAAACTCTCACTCTTTCTCTCTCTTGTTTGTCTTAGCTAACATCCAGCTCTGTGTTGTCTCGGCGCTGTGTATTCACGTCGTCTGAAGCATTTAGCAGTATCATATATTTAATTTTTCGCGGTGTGGCATTAGAGGCTTGTCCTTGGCGACAGAGCTTCGCAGCAGGCGGGGGTGGACTGGAGAAATGCATGGTTTTGAGCCTCATTAGAACTTGCGACAATTTCTTTCATTCAGTCGACAATGGAATAATATATTTCTTTCTTAGCTGCGTAAGAGTTTTGTTCTAACAGACAAGGCATTGAAGCATTTTGGGGTGAGAAGGCAATATGTGCGGTGTCGTAACTCGTCAGAATTTGAGGCAGTTTTCTGTTAACTGTATGTATTGCGGAGAAGCTGGGGCAGGCGGAGAATTTTTTTTTGTTTTCAGAGAGTCAAGTCCCATACAGTTTTCTGTCGCGTGTTTAGATAATTATTAGACATTTATTTAATTGAAACATTTTTATTATTAATAATTTACAGGAAGTGCATGCGCTAGGCTTAAGCATTAGGCGAGCGTCGGAGCGACAGAGACGATCTGCCGGCATATGCTTTTGTAAGAGCATCAGTACTGCATATTAACATGTGGTATAACGACGTATGCGCGTCGGGTTTTCGCAATAGGCGAACGATTACAACGGTTGTATGAGGTAGTGAAAGAGGCGTTTGTGAAATGATTATACTTACAGAAACAGACGTTTGGGTGATCATTTATGTTTACGTTCCTTGATGCGTGTTTTGAGACTCTGTGAGGGTGAAGTATGTGTGAGCGTGCCTTTGTTTATGTGTATGTCAGTTTTAGAGGGGATTTTCGTCAGGGGGAAATTTTTACGACACCTAGAGATTTGGGCTGTGTGGATCAGTGTGGAATGGTATTACATTAGGGGGGAGATTTTTATTTTGTCTAGGATTGTAGTTGTAATTATGATTTTTAATTGTTTTTTATTGATTTGTGAATTTATTACACCTGTCTTCATAGCCATAAGTGAGTAATTTACTGTGCTACGGTTATTTTGTTCCTGGGTGAGTGTAAAATATATGTTCCATGTGTTCAATCTAATTGTTAACAATTAAGGAATCTCGTTATGATATTAATATAAATTTTGTGTTCCATTCTGTCATGTTAGGGGTAAGTCGTTTTAATGAGTTTGTCTCGTGGTTATTGCATGATTAAAGTAACTTTTAATATCTTGTGTCTATATTAATTCACTTTAATGTTGTGTGTGATAATCCCATAATTAAAGTAATTTTTTAATTATTTTTAATGATCCACACTTGTTTCAGTGGTATATATGAATGTAAATCGTAGTGGTCCAGAAGTGACACGTGTGCCCTTGGTCATAATCGATTAATCGAACAATCTATTATTCGCACCTCACTCGCTAAGTGGTCCAGAAATTCCCTCCAGGTTAAACTTATGGGACTACGTATACGCCTTTTCCCAGCTAAGTGGGCCAGGAACCCGCCACTGGCTCTCGCTCTATCCACAATTAAAAATGCTACTTATACCTCTCTTACACCAATATCAACTCCTATAAAAGCAATTACAACCCAGCCCTATTGTCAGTCGACTCCAGAAAGTCACACAGAACACATGCTGCTCCGCCAATATCGCCCCTAACCCTTTCAACAATGGATATTAAAGAAATTTCATATTTAACAAAAAATTAATTAAATAATTATGTGATTAATTCGATTAATTACACTAATTAATTTGATTAATTAATCGGCAATAATAGACTAGCCGATACATCAAATATTCTATGTATCGATGTTAGATATATCGATTAATCGAGTTGAATATACGCTCCATCAACTTATTCTACAAGTGGGGTCAGGAACGCGCCGCCCCTACTACTGAGGAATAACCTGGAAGCAGAACTTTAGGATGGCTTAAGAAAAATTTGAAGTTAACGTGATTGAACTATACCAGCTACGAAATATGGAGGTGTCCACTCTTGAAATCTTTAATCACTTCTGGATAGCTATGCGACTGCATATTTGTTGTAAACATGCATCAATGGTAGGGCAAAGTAAGCGTTGCATGGTTATTATTAAGTGTAGACATTGCCCTATCCTTGCGGAAAGTTTAGATGCTGCCACTCTTGGGTTTCGAAACATGCTTCGTAATTTACTGGACTAAAAAAACACATTTTATAAAATTGTTTTAAAAGGTGTACATAAGTATAATTTCATTGGCTCATTTATTCGATCGTACTGAAACATTTTCACGCCACCTTTTGTGCAGAAATAAACTTAATTTTTTTGTCTATTTCACAAGAGGGGAATATTACTGGTTTTACTAATTATTTAAGACAAATCACTGGAGAGTGTCTGTGTCTATTACTGAACCCAACGAGTGTATTTTCCAACACGGTCATGGTATCCAAATTTTATGTTACTGAAACTTATAAAACAATACAATCCATTAAAGGTTCTGAAAGCCATCTAAAGTTCTACTTCCAGGACAATCCTCCGCTTCGTGCAAACGAAGCTTGTAAGACACTAGAAAATGAGACCGAAGGGACAGGGACAACGCACCGCACTAGTGCGCACTCAGTGTAATAATGTATTTGCATAGGAACTATTTCTTACTAGGCATTACCAACACGCTTATATTCTCGCTCTTTATTCATATTAATTATATACTATTATTTATAAATCAAATATAAATAATTTCAATTTAACCATAAATACGGTAATTTTATGTTAACACAGGTATACAGCACTTGCGATACGAGTCATATTTAGGAAACAGTCGAACACGTCATACATGGGGTGATTTTTCAAAGGTTTGATTTTTTATTTAAATGTGGATACCGCAAATAGCCTATATACAGGTTATTTCGTAACTTATGTTACAGGCTTTGGGAGGTGACTCCTTGCGAAAAAGCGTTATGAAAATGCAGATCGACTTATGTCCGGAAACTACGTGTAAGTGTGGAAAACACCCACAAAAGCTGGACTTTAAAATTCATATTTACTTACTAAGGTGAAAACAAATTAATTTTAACTTAAAACATTTAAATATTGTAACTTATAGTTTCTTTCCATTTTATTAGGTAAAAACTACTTTTAAAGCCCAACTTTCAGGGGTATTTTTAACCCTTAGACGTCGTTTCCAGACATAAGTCAATCGGCATTTTCGTAATGTCTTTCCATAAGGAATCACCTCACAAAGTCTGTAACATACGTTACGAAACATTCTATATAACTTATTTGTGTCATAAAACGAAAGACAACTGTTTCCCTTCAACTAAAAAAAAATCCAGTTAATAATGGTGTCGGTGAATGTGATCACTAAGTTAGAGTTCAGTTTGGTGTGCATGGTGTCCGGAGGTTCGTGCGCCGGGCCGGGGGTTAACGACTGCTGCGACGCGTGGCGTGAGTGCACCGCAGTCGAGTGTATGCGTATCGCTTCGCCTGGCAGCACGTGACTTCTTACCCAAACCCCGATCATCGATCAACCGCGACGTGCGAGCACGCGCTTTCGCCTCGACGCGGCGTAGCGCTCTACGTGCCAAACACGGCGTGGGGAGCGTCCTCGTAGCCAGCGAAGAGATTTCACCACTCGTCGACAACATTTCTTCGACACAGATCTCCGGGTGGCAGTCCACTCGTCGACCCTCTCCACTGCCCATCAGAGACCATCAGCTGGCCCGACCCGACTGCCGAGTGAGTGAAAAGATTTAGGCGGATCTTAACATCGAGATCTTGAGAGTCGATGAAGCGAGGGAGTATGGAGCAGCGTCGGGAAGCAAGGGCGGGGGAAACGGGAGATCCCCAAGGAAACCCGCCGACCAGCGGCATCGTCCGGCAAGATTCCCAAATGCGAAAATCCGGGAGCGACTCCACCGGGACTCGAACCCGGTTCGCCTAGGTGGAGGCGAGTGATTTAACTATCGGGGGCACCACCGCGCCCCCGATACCGCGGTGTCTGAATCAAATCTGATTATTCGCGTAATTGACGAATACTTGTTACCCGATATCTTTGTTTAAAGTTCGTACACACAAATGAAATGTCCACCTTACTTTTTTGCATAAACGTGGTACACTCCGGAACGATTAATTGGCCACCACGTAAAAAAAAATGTTCTGGAAAACAGTACTTCTGGCGGAGGGAGGGAGTTGATGACGTCCACAATGCCAACCTTGCTCTCAGGAGACCGTCTAACCAAACTCTCCAGTAGGCTACTCCAGATTTTGTAATTTTATCAGCGCGTCAAACTATCTTGAGGTTGGATAATTTACTGGAGCCAATCGCTATTACTACTTCGATTCATCACAGCCGCAGCGTGGTGAGAGAGAGTGTAAACAGCGAGATCTTGAGAACCGATGAGGTAAATTGAAGTGAATATTGAGCAGCGCCGGAATGAAGGGGCGATGGAAACGGGAGATCCCGAGAAAACCCGCCGACCAACGGCATCGTCCGGCACGATTCCCACTTGCAAAAGTCCAGGGACCCGGCCGGGGATGTGTGTGTGTGTGTGTGTGTGTGTGTGTGTGTGTGTGTGTGTGTGAGTGAGTGAGAGAGAGAGAGAGAGAGAGCGAGCGAAAACCCATTTTGTATCATTCTACCATATGTAAAATTTGCATTTCCATTGGCCTGATCATTTGACTCGTGCGTCATCCAAGTCTAACCGTGGAACTGTTATGATGAATATAAATATGTCACCGTCACATATGCAAATTCATTATTTAATGTGTGTAAAACAATAATCACTTCTGTGGTCATAAACTTATACGTTACACTCGCAAAATATGGCAAGCCGGAAGAACTACTTTTATTCATTCCCGACCAACTTAAGAGCCGGCGTCACCCGCTATAGTGAATTATTTTGTTTATTTCTTCCTGATTCAAATTTAGGAGGATTAATTGAAAAATGCACCAATAAAAGCTCTTCTAATTTTAATACAAAATGTTATATATTAATTCGTTCTCACCTTTTAATCACAAGCAGGGAATACCTATTAACTATCAGGTACAAAAATGTGCACAGAACCAGGAAATGTAATGCTTCTATAATATGCATGTTCAGTAATGGCCCTGACTTCTGTTCTGACACTAAACCGAACAATTTCTGTATAGCGGATTATACAGCCACATAACTAACAGCTTGCATACCAGTACGTATGTACTATAGCACATGCGTAGTCATAGGCAGTGATTTTTTCTCAAATGGTCGTTTCAAAAGTGCTCACTTTACCATGAGCAGCCTTCGATCGCTCCGGTGTAGGCAGGACAGTTAGGCCACTTGTGTGTAGGCCAGTTCTGGTAACCCGACAGGAATCACACGAAAAGGTTGCCGACCGTATCGCGTGACCTCGTCGCCCCAGCGTAGATCCTCCAGTACTACGACACATTCAGCGATCCTCATGTAACACTTCCGTAGATAATGGTTCCTTTCTTACCATTTAGAAAAAACTGCAGGCGGACTGCCAGTATATTTTTACTTCAGCAAAGGAACAAAACATCCCGGCATTTACTACATATAATACATTCACACTTACTTCCTACTTTTTCTGAAGCCCTGCTCAAGTTCTACTTCACGGATATTCCTCCGCCTCATGCAAACAAAGCTTATCCGAGATTAGGAAATTACACCAAAGCGACAACGCACCGCATTCGTGCGCACTTCAGTGTAATAATATTTTGCATTAGTAAAAGGAAAAAGATGAGTCAGAAAAGAGCACGGGGGCTCGGAGAGCCAGAGCTGTTCGCCGACAAGTTGGACTTTACCTATTTTCCCTCAAATTTCCATTTCTCCCTCAATACATGGCATATTTAGAAAATAACCAACAACGTCATGCATATGGTGTTCTTCAAAGGTTAGATCCATTGCGTTTTTGAATAAACCGTGAATAGACTATAAATAGTCTGCCAATTTGTGGCAATGACACAGTTTTTTATCACTGAAATTAGCCGCGGTTTATTCTACTAAGGTTGGGAAGCTTAATGCTTTCAGTTTGGCAACTAAAATTCTTCGCCACTAGGTAAGTGCTAGTGTCGCTTGTTTACCCGATTTTCTCAATTTTCAATGTTAAAAAAAATAACTGCAATAATCATAAATCAAATATAAAATAACAACTAAGTAAAATCATTCTATATTATTACTCACGTAGCTTGAATTTTAATTATAGGTAACCTCTTTGGAACACTGCGCACCTAGCGGTAGAAATTTTCCCTATGCCTCTCTCCAATAACAAAACTCGTTTTGTTCCCAACCCAAGTAGAATTAACCCTACGAAAGTCTAGGAAATTACACCAAACGGACAAAGCACCACATTCATGCGCACTCATTTGCATTAAACTACTTCTTAACGAGTATTCCACTGTTTTTATTCATGTGAATTATAAATGAAATATAATAATTTAAACATAAAAAATAAGTAAAAGTTCATTTTAACTAAAAATAAGATAAAAATTAGAGACTTTTATATTAACAGAAGTATAAGACGTATGTAATACATGGCTAATTTAGGAAACATCCCAACACGTCATACGTGAGGTGATTTTTCAACGGTCTGATTCACCAACGAACACCACTTATACCTACAAACCATATCACCCCTTATAACTCTAGCATACCTCAACCATTTGTCCACTTAAAACCATACAAAATAAACACAAGCCTTGCCAAAATTTTCCTATCGCCCATACGATCTTCTCTACCAACCATCATCAGACTAAATATACTAACCACCCATACCGCCTACTAGAATTAAAGTATACCTCAGCCCACACCCACTAAAATATGCCAAAAGTCGTAACTCCAACATGTCTGTCATAGCATAATTATCATCAGACACAAACCGTGAATAAATTAGCAATTGTTACGCTTCATAACGTTATGTACTAAGATACGTATATATTCAGACACCTCGAAGCTCTTCGTCTGCCTCCACAAAGAATATTGTTAGAATTGTGGCTTAACTGAATTAAAAAAAAAAAAAAGTCAAGAGGAAATGGAAAGGTTAGTGCTAACGATCTGCAACAGCAGTTGCATGGGAAAACGAGTGAAAACGTGGGGGATACCAAACCCCGATATACCGCGTTGGGACGAGACGTGAAACCTGCCGAAAGCCAATCAAGCAAGACACCAATAAACAAAACACGCTCAATGTTTTGTGCAACTCTGAAATACTAAAAGTGTCCGCCGAATCTCTGGAGCGTGAAATGCATTGCGTCGTCCTACTTGTACTAAAAAAAAGGTATTTTTTGTGTTAAGCATAAAACGGTTGTGATACATGACACCTTAAAACATAACCAAACACGTCATACATGGAGTGGTATTTCAAAGGTTTAATTAAAAAAGTGTGAAGAAACTGCGAATAGACTATAGATATACATTTCATTAAGTGGTTACTGGTTAATTTGCACCGGTGTCGAAAGGACGATGTTTGATTACAATCTATGTTGTTTAGTTTTAAGCTGTATCAAAATAGAAATATCGGTAACCAACGACAGATTACTACGACAGTAAAAATGACAGTTGTGAAAAAAGAGTTTCCAAGAAGCTTGCCCGAATACTTTATGTCGGGAATAGTAGTTATAAATAATGCTGTGACATCATGACATTAAACTTAAAAACTTCGGGATGCAAAGTCATAAACAATGAATTTAAATAAAGGCTTAGCACACATTGAGAATATTAGCTTCACAGTTGACTTCTTGACAACCAAATAATACTAACTTTCAGAGCGACACAAATCTAGGATAATGAAATAGTATTCCTGAAACAAGTGAGGTTGGTTATATAACACTAGAAGCTACCTACACAAACAAGTAAAATAATAAACTCAACAAAAATATGACAAATATGTATAGGCGTATTGTTACGTGTTGTAGCTCGCACCGGCCGCGGGCTCCCGTTATGCCTCGACCCTCCCCTTCCCAGGCAGACCCACTCGCTGCCTCGTGCCATCACCTTCAGTAGACGGGAATGACTGACAGCGGCGAGACCTGGCTGGCGTCATAATACCTCCTCTTCATCCCTGCAGGAGAAGCCGATAAGGGTAGAGGTTGTGCAAGAATACTCTGGGCACCAACATTCTCGGCGCAAAGTAGATTTAGACAAATTTCTAGGTGATGGCCTAAGACCCTATAAATACAATTCACAGCTGGACTGTTAGCAGTCTTTGGCGGAGGCCATCTGGCTGAGTGCGGGGGCGAAGACTAGTTGCCGAGGAACGGACGGGAGACTGCGAGACGACGGCGGACGAGGTGTTCGTGGTGTGAATGGACCAGAGGGCGTGAAACCCGAAGAGTGAAAGCTAATGTATGTGCGTGAGGGCGCTCGGAGAACTCTACAATATCGTGGACTGGTGGGGCATGGATTAAACTAAGGTGGGACTGAATGAACACACACACACACACACACACACACACACACACACACACACACATATATATATATATAATATATATATATATATATATATATATATAGAAAGGATTTTATTTTAGATATTGGAACTGTCAAATCTAGACATACAATCTATAAAAATAATTGTATAGGTTTTGATACGCTGTCTATTGCTTTTGATTTCTAATTGTTTCATTACATTAATTTCCTAGAGGTAATTGTAAAAAAAAAAGTACTGACTGAATTCATTAATTGTAAACAGCAAGTGATACAATTTATTGTGAAAATTTGGGTCGACAGAACTTCGATTTTAGCTATTATACATAAATTATGGAAACTATAATTAACTCTTTTATTTAAATATGACCACCCCTTAACGAGTATGGTTTAGCCCACAGACTTGGAGATAAAATTGTATCAATAGTTATACTTGCCAGATAAACGAAATTTTAGTACATTTGTGTTGTATTGATCACGAAAGCAAGTACGATTAGTAGTGCACCCTAGCGAACAGGAATGGACGGCTTTGTAAACCCAAGGTACATACAAGCAAAAATTGGTTGCCATGGCCAATGTTTCTGGATATTCTTTATATCGTTACATGACGCCATTTAGGCGTATCCGACTACAAAAGGGATGGAGGTTTTAACAACAATAAAGTAACTCAATTTGATTTTCAATCTAATCTAATTACACAAACTATTATTTTATTACTCTTTATATAGGCTATTCACGGTAAAGTGAGCACTTTTGAAAGCCCTCCATTTGGAATAATAATCATAAAATATCTTTTATTTTAGCCGTAGACATTAACTTCCGAGTGCTGTGGAAAATACACGCTCTATTTATTACCTAAACAGCAATATTTATTTTAAAAGGTGGTTAAATAATTCAATATGGCTGAAAGGAAAAAGTAACTAGGGCCTCGAAAGTGCTAATTTTACCCTGAACAGCCTATATTTCTCAGTGAGCGCAATATTTAATGTCTATCTAATCTCTAAATAAAGTGCTTCTCAAAGCCTATGTTGGGCTATAGTCAATAAACTCACATTCATCATGAACACATGTTCGGTCTGCCTATTGTCATAATTTGTAATGTCTTACACTCATGCATCCAGTTCAATAGTCCCGTCTGCGAGTCGCACTATTCACTGCACTGCACTGATGCTTACAGTCGCAGATTTTATTCCTACTGGTCACTTCCGTCGCCACTCGTCGCTCTCCTGGCTCGTCATCAATCGCTCAAGGTCGCAAAATCGCCAGACTTCCGACTCTTCCGGTTTGAAGGGCCGTCGCGCTTAAATACTATCGCTGGCCTTGGTCTGGAAGGTTCCCAACAACCCAAGCTACGCTGAGAGAGACTAGGTCATTAAACCAGGATATTAATTCAGATAAACGCAGAAATTCTATCTCCTGAAGGTCAGGGGCGTGCATGCTGCAAAGACTCATTACGGCACCATGTAGCAGAATGTGTGGTGGCACGCCTTTAGAAATTAAAACCCAGGTAGGATTATCGCTCGCATGACATTGAAACATTTCTTCGTGACTCGCCGCCCGCTATCACATCACTACTCTGTCCTCACGCACTCTTCGCTCGCGCGATGCAACACGGCAACCCCTAAAGATATAACGTAGGCAGGCGCTAATCAGCTTGGTTGATCCACTCGCCCTTGATACACTGCTGAATGAATTCCCGGAATCGTTAAAACGTCTGTCGACAATCGTGATGGCTGCTGAGCACTCGCGTATGACAACGAGCAACTAATTCAATAACTATTCTGTGTTGGTTTAAATTGCAAAATCACTCATTCTAATATTATTTTAGGTTAGGTCAGGTAACAACATATATTCGCCCATTATCCTGTGTTTGTTTAGGGGTACTATTAGATTTGTTTATTTCGTTCGCATGCAATATTCACAAAATGAGCAATGAGTGCAGTGCTGTTGCGCTGAATTTATGTGAAAGCAAAGAAGCTCGCAGTCGTCACTTAATTACATAGTAAAATTGACAATCGAATCTGTAAATAAAAATTACTCTCTCCTGCTAGTTAAATCTCTCACTGTGCTTATAAATGAATGGCACTGTGTCTAGTGTACTTTTTGTGTTATATATATATATATTGGAACAATACTGATAAAAAATATTTCCCCGCCACCATTCTAGGTATCACTCCCGTATGTATTGTGTGTATTTACATATTTTTTTGTTACGGGCTCACTACTTCGCATCCCGTGCAAGCAAATGGAAGTGAAGGAGAGCAGTTATATGATAGCAGCGGCAGCAAGTCAAAGAATTATTTTGAATCAACTAGTGAGCGATAGGCCGGTGGCAGCGATCTGTTACAGAAGGCGAACCGACACGATAATTATTTTTGCAGCCCGGTGCTTCCTTGGTGTGGGAGGCCACCGAGAGCTGAAGGTCAAATTTGTAGTTAGACGAAGCAAGCAGCTTATCACAAAGGACGCCTCCGCACACGCTCATATTTCTCTGTTTATCACGTAGGAACATCGTCACCATCAACCATTACTTTTCCCAGAACACCTTGGATTGCCGAGAACGTTCTAGACAGCCCCTACCTCTAGTATAAATACCACGTGCGGGCATCTGAGCAGTGAGTGATAGAGCCGAGAGTTCGGCGTCTCGTGTGACTGTAAGCAACAGTTGGGTGGTTCCGGAGCGGCGAGGGATGACTGCGGCGATCTGCGAGAGTGTGTCGGCGAGCTTGTGTGCAGTGAAGAGTGGGACTGATCTGCAGGACTGTGGACCGGATGACTAGATGTGTGAGTGAAAACAAAAGACATTCGAGACGATGGAAGTATACAGTCTTAACTAAACGTGTTTAAGGGGCATTAACAAGAGTAAAGACTTTGATAAGGACTTTAATTTAAATGGAGATAGTAATTAAATATTGCGCTCAATAAAAATAATAAGAGTTAACAGGATGCTCAGACCGGTAAAAAAAAAAAAACAGATGTTTGTTTGTAGCACTGATAATAAATATAATAATTTAATTTAGTTACTTTACTTTTATTAAGGCCTCCATCCCTCACGAACTCAGATATGCTCCCCAGGCATTCACGTAACTATATATATATATATATATATATATATATATATATATATATATATATATATATATATATATATATATATATATATATATATAAAGTGTATTGGGTGCGCGCGAGTGTGCACGCGTGCATGTGTAATCTTACCACACTTTTCCAACTATTTTCAAATGACATGTCAATTGTCCTTGCTGATTTTTTTTCGTTAACTTGAAATGTTTGATGACTATGTTTATTAGTGATAAACTACAATATAAAACCCTGCCTCAAATGAGATTCCAACTCGACACCAGAAAGCCTTTGTTATAAAGATTCTATGCACATTTATTTTTTAATATGTATAATATATTTATACACAAGTTGCAAAAAATGCTATAGGACTAAAATAAAACAAATGGAAGAATTGATGGCAGGAGGCCCCATTCAATCCCTTTCATAGAAATTTCAACTTCATGCTTAAACGGTTCACAATACACAAAACAGTTTCTTGACGCAATTTTCGTTCACAGACAGGCGTACTCTGGCCTGCAAATATACCACCCACTGGCCCACTTTGCTTAAGACAGGTACCCGCATGACAAACTGTGTAGATTATACTTGTCACGTCACAGCCACGGCTTATGCCTATCGCACCGAGTCGAGCAAAGCAACAGACATTTGCACATAAGCCGCGCCCGACGTTCGAGTGCCTCCAGAATTTTGTATTCAAAGAAGCGTCATCTGTCTATACGAAATTTTCCCTTCTCTGCGGAGTTATACATGCTGGTAAAATGCTGTTCGTATTTCAGCACTTTCGAAAGTCCTGATCAGTATCTTTCCTTTTTACTTTGTATCTTTCCGCCTAATGTAACATTAACAATGCCATCGGCTTGATCACTTTACCAAGCGTGATGCGAGTAAAACCGTGGAATTGTTAGGAATGTCAATGTATACAAATCCGTACTTAATGCTTTTAAAACAAGAAACACTTAACTTCAGTGACTATAAATTTAAACATTACACCCCTCGCAAAACAGTGAAAAACATGATAAATATTTTATTAAATCGCTGCCAAATTAGTTAGGAGCCTGCGCCAGTGTGTTACGCAGTATATCCAATGACTCAAAAAAGTATTCTTACGTCTATAGTCACAATAAACTACTTCAAATACTGTACAAAAATAGCGTATGCTAATAAGTTCTGTTATGTACGGTCAGAACACGAACTTTGTACGGCATGTCGACTTTGATGTCAAACAAGTATATGTATAGGCGACATAGTCCCATGACTCACTTGCAGTGGGCGCCTTTAATGTGGTGCACGAGAGAACAAGGCAGTTTCGTTTCATCGCTGAAACATTCCGTGGCAGTCTTTGCCTTAAATAGGATTTTTAAAAATAAGGAAACTAGCGAGGGAAAAAATTGCAGTTACGAGTTTCTATCAGTCAGACGAACAACGAAAGGACTTGCCTATGCTAGAGAACATAAAAACGACGGCTGTGAATATTGGGTGAAGGTTGTATCTACCGATGAATGTAAATGCAGCCATTTCAAGTCATGTGGGAGAGTACTGGTTGAAGGAGAACAAACTGAAATATAGACACAAAACGTTTCACGGCTACGATACATAGTGTGAATGCTAGTTTTGTTTCATCGATAGTAACATGGACAACAAACTCTCTCGTCTATTCACAGTTTCTTCACACTTTTTGAATAGAAGCTTTGAAAATTACCCTAGGTATGACATGTTTGGTTGTTTCCTAAAAATGCCACATACTAGACGCGTTTTGTGATTGTGTTAATATAAAAAGTACCTCATTTTTTATTAAATTGAACTCGTATTTATCTTCTGTGTGTAAAATATAATATCGCATTAATAATTAATACGAATAAAAGGAATATCCTCGAAGTAGAACGTTAGCACGGATTCAGATGAATCTGAAGTAACGGTGAATAGACTATACATTGCAATTCTGAAGTCTCGCCTTCCCTAGAGTGTTATCCCCCTCCAATGATATTGCTACGTGCTGCAGCTGGCGCCGACTCAGCTGCCCTCGCCTTAATCGGAGACCCACCCGGCCCTTCCCTCTTCCTGGAACGATGCGCTCACGGTCTCCTCTGACCCCCCTGCCCCTTTTTTTTCACTTCTTAGAATCCCGTGAATGCAGACGGCGAGACTTTCTGGCGTCACAGACCTATTCTCGCCTGCTAGAGTTTCCTATACGTTTAGCGACGACGCAAGAATGTTCTGGCGAGACTGGCTGGCGCCTCAGCCCTCCGCGACGCATCACGCGAGTTGGGGAAGATTCTAGGTGGCGGCCTAAGACACTATATATATATACTGCCGCAACCCAGCGGCCGGCGGTCTTTGATGGAAGCCGCCTAGCCGAGTGTGAAGTGTGGACGACTGGAGATTGCGGGACGACGGCGAGTGAGGTGTTCGTGGCTTGAATGAACGAGAGGGTGTGAAACCGACGAGTGAAGCCTACTGTGCGTGAGGGCGCATGGAGGACTCTAGAACATTGTGACTGGCGGGATATGGACTGAACTGAGGTGGGACTGGATGGAAGTGTAATACTGATTTTATTGTAAATATTCGAACTGTCAAATATGGACGCATAAATTATAAAATAATTGAATAGGTTGATATACTGTATATTGGTACTGATCTTTGATTATTTAATTTCATTGATTCCTTTGTCGTAATTATAAATTTTATTAATTGGTGTAAATTGTGAACAGTAAGTGATTTCAATTTATTGTGAGAATTTGATTGAGAGAATTTTACTGTAGTTATTGTAAATAAAATAAAGAAATGATACTTAATTATTTTATTTGATTAAGACCTCCATCCCTTAACGAACTTGGTATAGCCCACTTAATTTCTAGAGAGAGAAATTGTATCAATATGGTTATTACTGGGAACTAGTCTTCACCTAGGATAACGATCGTAAACATACAGCTCTAAATACAAACGGGTGTAGTTGCTATACAACACGCCACACTGGATATCAACAACGCCACTGTCGCCGGACATCAATCCCACAGAGAATTTGTGCATATTCTACAAAAAAGAATACAAATGCACATCATCTCAAAAACAACAATTATTTCAAGAAGGTATCATTAAACGAATGGAAACAAAGGACAACTTACGTCAAATCAATTCCACGAAGGTTACTTGCAATCACGAAAAAAGGGAGACCCGCCAGGTATTTAAACTATAGGCTGTTCACGGTAAAGTGAGTACACTTGGAGAACGAAGTTATTTTTTCTTTTCAACTATTTCAACCTCCTTTTTTTAAACAAATATTGCCATGTAAGTAATACACACAGTGTGTATATTTCACCACAGTCGGAAGTTAACGTCTAAGGCTAAAAGCCGACCTCCCGTGGCGCAGTCGGTTGTCCGCCGCCGGTCTGGGATGCTGGAGGTTCTGGGTTCGAATTCCAGGTAAGTCATGGGTGTTAATTTCAGTTAGTTTATAAGTTAGTTCGTAAACCGTCCCCTGACAAGCCTTCAGGCATAACACTGGAAGACGTTAATAAGCCCTTTACATTACAATCTAAGGCTAAAATAAAACATACTTCTTGACTATTATTCCAAATGAGAGGGCTTCCAAAAGTGCCCACTTTATCGTAAATAGCCTATACAAAAGAAGACATCTAGAAATTGTTTTATATGCTGCAGACGAATAGTCTACTTGTTTGGGTGAAATTATATGTGTACTTTATTTCGGTTTATTTATTATTGTTCTCAGAGGGGGGTAAGATATATTTATGCTACTTGTGTTTTGTATGTGTCTCAAATAACCGTGTGTTAATGTACCCACCATACTATGTACTTTTCTGTCAGGTAAACTTTAAGTCTGTGGAAAGACGAATAAGTTTTTGATCCACTGTACGTCGGATTTAACTGTAATTTGTTTCTCAAAGGTTGACTACCATGAACAGCCTTTAACAAGTCGCAAGAAAAAGAAGTAGTCCTGATCAGTATAGTTGCTACAGCCAAAATGCCTGGCCGTGCAGCCTATAGGACGAGAAATTAAAACGTTAACCTTACCCGCAAAATAAACTAAAATTACTACGTACCATAAACAATTAAAACACCACATAATGTTTCGCACTAAACAAAAAATGCCATTACGGTTGCTCAGTGAAATGGGAATCTACAGTTCGAGATATACTGGATATAATAAAAGGCAATCATTGCAGCAAACAAAAACCTTCTTTTTAATTCAAAACCATACTGTCGACAACGACGCCGGTTGAGTGTAGAAAATGTATACAAAATATGACTCTACAGTGGCATGTGTGATTCCAGCACTTCATGTAACAGTAACACGTAAACCTATGTAAACAAAATTAAATTTTTCACGAAGATGTATGTTGCTGTCGGCACCAGAATTCAAACAGCAAGAAGTAAGATAAGGAGATATTTGGGGAGGGGAGGAGAAGATGCGCTTATCTCCCTCAGTATCTTACTTCAAACAGTATTGGGACAAAATTGACAAAAAACTCTACACTGTTGGAAGTCAGTTCAGGCGCAGCGTGCGGATAGCACACGATGGTTTTACTTGCACATAAAATTTGTTCTAGTTAACCTACAGGTAATATTAAACCTTTTCACAGCTCATGGCATTGTACGGTTCACATCCTGTAACACGATTTCCATCTATATTTCGTAAATATCGGCACACACAAGAAATACGCATTGTTTTGAATACCTAATTAATTTATGCGTTTTGCATTATTCTCACGCGTAATATTTTTATTTATGTAAATTTGAATGATTTTCACATTTTTAATATTCAAATGCAGGATTCTCATTATTAGCTTGTATCATGAAAAATATGAAGGTTTAAATGAGTTAGTTTAGCTAGTTCTTTTCTGATGTGTGTGTCTTTCAACCTATTCAGGAGTTAGCAAGTATCAAACGACCGTTTGTCCGTAGGCTGTACGCTTACGTATTAAAGACTTCCCTAAATTAATATTTTTCCTGCTGTGGAAGAGGTCCGCATTCTGCCAGTTCCTGGCACAATAACGCACAGCCCTACAAGAGCGACAGAATTACCCAGATAAGACTGAGTTGTGTTTCCACACTTAAGAATTACAGAACACGTAATTTCAACTGCATTCCATTTGTTCTGGAAGGACGAAACCGGCGCCATTTTGTTTTGCCAAATGAACACGTATCCCAAAAACCGTTTACCATGGCTAAACTAAGACAGAGTTTCGTGCTTTCACTGAATGTAACTGGAGAGTATTATAAAAGATTTTAATTATTTTGAGTACCAGATAAATTTTTGGAAGTTTATTTTGATTTAAGGAGCAAGTTAAAGGCATTTTTAATTTTTTTCACACTGAGTCTTTGGGCGTAGGCGCACATACGAACGGCCACTACTTAACGATAATAGATTGAGCTTGTTAAATTTCTTTTCCTATTGCCATCAAGGATTTTTAAAATAGTACTTCACTCAGCATCTATAAAGGTGAAACGGAAAAGAAATTTCTCATTAAAACATCAAATGCTGAAACTACCCGTGGTTTGTCCTATTCTTTCAGTAGTGAGATGCTTCACCCCACTCCTCTTAAGCATGTTGATAATTTTTCTTGTCTAAAATTGAAAAGTTTATAAGTGTGTGTTCCTGCTCGCATACAAATCGTATGCACAACGACCGAGTGAGTTCAACGGAGAGCTTGTAAGTACCAAAGATGTCTGCTGCTCAACAGCCTGCAGGGTGCCGGGCTGTAGTCACACACCAGATTGTACTAAGACTGTTACTAAGTGTTCTTCTTTACACGCAAAATTTAATCACCTCACAGAAAAACATAGTAAATGTAATAAACCGGGGCAAGGCAGCTATCAATGGAAAAGACACGCACAGCTGTTATGCTCTCTCTACTGAACGGCCTGGTACGGCGTTCTTCACCAAATTGGCTCGTAATGATCTGATCTGTTTCCTCGTGCTTAACACGGCGTCATATGGAAAATATCATGTTCTTGTTGAATATTCGCACTTACAAAGACGACGTTTTGCACAGTGTATTGTTGTACTGTACACCTAAATGCCCGGTGTTTACAGTGTTTGCATCTAATCAGCATATCATATACATCATTTGCATATTGATACCGCCAGCTCATTCGTTTCATAATTGGCGCCCTTCCGAGGGGCCGTTTGCATACGTTACTGCTTTGCGCTTAGCTCATACGCTTCAATTCTTTTTGCAAAATTAACTTTTTAAGGCATCCAAAACAGAAATACAGTTAATTTTTAATTAAAAATTGACCCATTAACTGATATTTTAAAACACTACAAGAAATAAATCTTAGGAAAATATTTTACAGTATTACAAAATATTTTCACCTGTTCTTTCACATGTATACCTAGCAAAAATCTTACTTTTCTAATATTTTTGATCGTGTTTGTACTACATTTTGATGAATTATGCATACAGTTGGGTGCAGTTCTGCATTGAAAGCGACTCTACTTCTGTCTCAATTGACGCAATTGAATTGTGTTAGATGTCGAAAGCCATGCCGAGGAGGATAATTAACTTCACATCAAACTACCTGAGTAGCAATAAATATGCACCATGTTTCACTATGACGTTATAATCCATTCACGGTTACTTCCGAATTTTCTGAAGCCGTGTAAACAAGACTTAACCGGATTTTAGAAATAAACACCCAAGTGACAACGCACCGCATTCGTGCGCACTCAGTATAGTAATATTTTTAATAGGAACTATTTCTTACAAGGCATTATCAACACCCCTATATTCTCACAGTTTTAATTCATATTAACTATAAATTATATATTATAATTTACAGATAAAAGATAAATATTATTATTTCAATTTAGCCAAAAATAAGGAACTTTGATATTAACACAAGTATAAAACTGTTGTGATTTTTCAAACGTTTGGTTTCAAAAATGTGAAGGAACCGTAAATAGACTATAGTAAGCGTTCCCAACATGACTCGAAAACCAAAACAGTTGTGGTAGGGCCCGTCTGTGCGTCAGCTTGCCTCGTACAATGTACACTGCGGCACTGGAAGAAGCAGGCGATGTTGTTTATTTGGACACGGGTCTACCCTCCGCCGCAGATAATGATACTCCTCTGATAGGAAAGCAGACACGTAACCATAGCAACAGCACGGCAGATTTTGCCACAAGCGACGTGTGTCGAATGTCCACATGCAAAGCTAATGCCAATCAACAGTTGAAGTAAAGCGGAATTTTGCTTTCCCTGGATGCAGATGGGTACCGGAAAAATGTAGGTCTAGATGCGTAGCTTTTATTTTGAAATATCCCGTATTCAATGGTACATATCACTTAGCTAATCACAGTAACTTACACACAAACAAATTTTCCAGGAAATTATGTCACGTTTGCTTGCAAAAGGATCTGAATATAGCAATTTGGACAAATATAAAATCGCGCAACTGTTATAATCAAGTACATACTGATTGTCAATTTTTTTTCTGGCATCACTTTTACATTTTTGCGTACAATCAATCTCGCGGAAAATAAAATAAAAGACGGCTCCCCGAAGATTGAAGGTTTCAGTTCCTAATCATGCATGGGAGCATGTCTTACAGTCGTAATTTTAGTTACGCACGAAGTCATATTTTAGCATTAAAGAGCTACGATAACATGTACAATCAAATAAAAAAACTATGTGTTGTGGGAAAAATTTATATTGGCACATATTTAAATTAAAACATAAATAATTTACATGTGCCAAAATGCAGCAAAGTATTTGCACATTTTGTAGAGCAATGTAAATTATTGGTGCCGCGGTTCAACATGTTAATGCCGTGTAAGATTAGCATCTGCAACAAAGGCAATCTTGTTTCGAAAGCCGACGTTTAATTTATGGTGGACAGTAATCCCCTCTCTCGTAATTATAGGCATAAGTTCTGACATTTATAAACTATCCATACATCATTCAAAAACTTCATAATCACTGTAAAACTGTCCATAAATCTTTAAGAGAATGCTATAAGAGCAACGGGAGCCATTTTAAAATGGGGTGTGGCTGTGTTGGGGAAACGACCATTTGTTTTGCGTCAATACGTTAACGCGATCAGATGATTTTTTTTTTTTTTTTTCGGCACCGCTTCACTCGATCATATTTACTTTTATGGACATCACTCGATTGCTTTTGAGATGGTCTTTCCAACCGTATACGATTTCTGTATGTCGACTTAGCTTTTTGGCGAGTATAGCCCGACATTGTATTCGGTTTCCGCAGTCCAGCAGCATCGTTCGACACGATTTACACATACGAAAACCCCGAAGCGACCCCGCCGGGGATCGAGCCACTGTTCACCTACGTGGGAGGCGAATAGTCTGACCACTACACCACCACGGCCCCAAGATATACATTATACTTCTTAATTATATTAGGCCTAATCAGGCATATATTAAAACAAACTGAAGTATTGCACACACACAGTAGATATTCTGCGTTGGAGAGACGAACGCAGTTGTTAATGTGGCGAATTTAAACCCAAATTGTCAGTCTGTTACACAGTGAAAAAATTTTCTTCTTTTACGAAAAAGTGCTAGTATACAGTATACTATGCTGAAAAATATGGGTAAAAGCTCCCACAAACACATACGCAGTTAGTTACCACGAAGTCTGCGGTCCACAGGATCTCGTACAGAATAAAAACTAGAATAGCTAAATGTGTGCTGTGTGGCAAGCAAGGTCGATCTGAATCATTTACTAGAGCAGGAACGTCCACATGAAAGTGTTTCTAATAGGCGGGTTGCGAGCACACAAACTACTCAGGGACAGCGCGCGCACGCCCGCCGCCCACACTGGAAATGTCAAGTAGAGGATGTTACCGTCTCCTATAGGCCGTTCGCGGTGAAGTGAGCATTTTTGAAGCCATCGTTACTTTTTTCTTTCAGCCTATTTATATCCTTCCACAACTTGTTAATGTAAACCCTGTCACGTGAGTAATAAACACAGTGTATACATTCACCATACCCAAAACCAAAAGTCCGAGACCACAATGACATGTATTTTTTGGTTATTATGTCTGACGAAACAACGTCAAAAAGTGCTCACTTTACTGTGAACGGCCTATAGTAGCCTACCGGCATAAAGCGCAGTGTTGGCGTGTCTACTGATTTGTCGGCAGATATCCTGATTTATCTACTGACTACCGCCAAATTTACATAATAATGCAATCTACTGATTTTTTTTTTAAGTTTACACATTTTCTCCTGATATTACAAAACTAAAGCTAGTAGAAATTTGACGCATTATTAAAGCAATAAATAATTTATTTTTTTGTTGGGTACACTTGTTCCATTTTTTATCATTAAACATTCAGGGAAATCACAGTAGTCACATCACCGATTTATACTGGTGCATCGTCTCACGTGAGATTCCCTATAGTATACGTGCGCCTTACGGGACTTCATCTAAAACAAGCATCACGTCAGTTTCGTATTTCAGTGCTCTTGGGGTGTTTATGTTTTGTCTACGGGATCGGGAAGAATTAGTGCATAGTATTTAGATCACCCGCATGCAACTAAGTTGTCGAATCGGTTATAATGCAAATACAAAAACCTCATCTAGGTCCAAAACAATCTATATTCACTACGTATATTAGTTACGTGGTTTGTTGGGAGTAAACCAAATATTTGTCATAGTTTATTTTATATGACATTTCTTCCCAAGTTCGACGTAAAAACGTGCATATTGCGGCAGTTGAATATTTTACATCGGTGTAACGAACTTGTTATTCGATTATACAGGTGTAGTACCATAACTAAAATATAACTTGCTGAATTTCTACTGATATTTGGCTACAGTATCTACTTTTAAAAATTCGACCTACCAACACTAAGCTTGCCTAATCTGTGCCGAGCCTGACCAAAAAGGTACACTCTGCGATTGGAAGTTACAGGCATTAATCTAATTTCCTGCGCCAGTTAAATGTTTCAGACTACCACCACTTTTCATCTCGATGCTCTTCACTCGTAAGATCGTGTTATTTATTGCAACTCTGTTTGAAAATTATGTATCGATTTTTCAGTTTCATAGATTTAAAAATAATGCTGAGCGTTGCTCGGCTCCAATCATAATGGCGCCACTGGTAAGGAAAGCGATTACTGAACTCCCTTGTTGGGCCGCGGTGCGCAACGGCCAGACCGCTCGCCTCCAACCAAGGTGAATCGGATTCGATCCCTGGCGGGCTCACACTCGGTTTTCGCCGTAGATCGGCGGGTTTAACTCGGTTATCTCACATTTCCCCCGCCTCGGTACATTTCGGCGCTGCTCCATATCCACCTCACTTCACCCTCACCGGCTCTCATGACCTAGGTGTTAAGAGCCGCTCAGACCTGTGCGTTTTCACATATGTATGTTATTAAACGCAGTACTCTAACCCAACCCAACAGGGTCCCCTAAACCAAACTTGGACTGTGGGCGAATAAGCGTTTTTATAGTTGAGGCGGAATCCTAGTAAGCAATATTATATGCCTCTATGTCACATCCGGATGTAAGAAAGCACTGCGACGGCGATGAAACTGAGCAGTAACAAGTTTCTCGTGTGTTCAGTTTCCTCGGAATTTTAAGCGGCGACTATGTGATATTAATACAGCATCTGTTCACAAAAGAAACAGCATTGTAGCTATTGTTTAAAACACTTTTTTTACAAAAGAATAAATATCACAAACAGAGGCTGGTTATTTACAGCGATTTTTTCCGACCGACACTTTTCAACGACCACATTTATGTTCCAATAACATTTTTGAATGGACAACAAAATACCGACTTTGATTTCTATCCTAAACATTTACATAACAATAATCTATAATTCTTTTTCTTTTAATTATAACATACACGTTTGCTTAGAACGATACCTTTGTGACAACTAGGGAGGGCCCTTAAATTAACACAACATAGTAGTCTTTACTACTACTTACGTTTTCTGCAGTTTAATGCAGGATAGTTGGTGAATAAGACATTCCTATTAGGGGGCGCCTGCTAAAGTTTATGCGATGTAAACTGAAATGAAAATTTTATAAATACATGTATGTGTACATACAAACCCATGTAAATATATAATTTTTGAATGCCATCAAAAGTATTTTCAGTTCTCCTTACGTACAGTTCAGGTGGAAGTCATCAAAAAATCATTTGTTGAAAGTACTGCGGATGGTGGGGCAATATGTACGTTCACTTATATACGCACTGCGTAATATAAGATATGAAAGTTGTTCCGATTCCTCAGACGCATGTGTCAGTATATCTCCTATGTCATTAAATTATTCTTGCTCGGTAAATTATTTTCTGGTATGTACCACAGAACTGGTATACTGTTATTGTTCCCACAATTATAACCACAGATTTTTAATGTTGTACTAGGCACAAAAAATTTCAACAAATTTTAAAATGGGCATGAACTTTTGGGAAACGAGTAAAAGCAGAAGGGGGGGGGGGGGACTTGCCCACCCTGTGTGTACGCCTATGACATGCGCAGCAAACACGGCCACGACTGTCCACTGACACTTATTAAACGCGTGGGAGCGCTAGGGGCGACCGAGACTTTCGCACCAACTCTCTCTTCGCCTCTACGCGCAAAGCACTGAACTGGCATGCAATCTTGCTGTCGATAACGCGCCTCTACGAGACTTTTACATCCTACCATTTTATGACGCAATAATAAAAATAATGGTTCTATGCACGTCCCTATTTCTTTTTCAATGTTTTGTACCGGAATGTCCATCCTAAAAATTACCGTGAAAACACCCGTTCGAGCCATTTCCTACCCAGGCGGCCAATTAAACGGCCCTGCCTACCAAGACCGCGAATTTCAAATGTGGAATCAATGTTAAACGAAATTCCTTCTCATTTTGTCAATTTTCAAGATAACTATTTCAAACAAAAAAAAAAAAAAAACCATTTTGACGCGACTTCTTTATAGAAAATTACTATATAACATTATTTTTGAAAAAAATTATTTATTCATCTTAATTTTTGTTATATGTAAAACAAAACAATCGGCAAAATGCCTTAACATAGCAATATACCTTAAAAAATTTATCGCGGAATACTTTGTTTCAAATTGTAGCCCTAATCTTTAAAACTGACGCAATGAGAAGGAATTTTGTTTCACGTTGATTCCCCATTTGAAATTCGGCGGCTGCCAGCTTGGTAGGACGGGCCGTTAAGAACTGCAAGACACGAAAGTAAGTGTACGCGTGCCGTAAATAACTCTGGAGAAGACACAACGAACACACACGAAGACAGGCATGTATGAACGAAAAATTGGCAGACATCTGGTCTGTGTTCATGTCTGTTCGTCTTTGTTGTGGTGTCCAGAGATGCACTTGGTTTCCTTTACTTGTTCTGTTGTTTGTGATTGCGGGATACAGTACACTACACTGCACAGTCAGGCCAGCCGGCCGATTAAAAAACCGCCCTCGTAACGATCCTGGTTGAAGCCTTCACTAAAGTGCTAAACGACATATTCTAGTGCCGCAGAAATTCAAAACACTAAAAGCAATTAAATAAAATGATGAGCATATATCAAGTGAATAAAGCTAGGCCTACATCTTATTTTGGTAAGTACATGGCAAAACAGTAATTGATTCAAGATCAGTCATTAGTAGGCAAGACAGTAATTTATTTGAAGTTGATTCATTTACTAGTGCATTAAGATGAAAGTACTTTCATAAGGGTGTTGCGACCTAAGAATATTTTCAACTTATCAGAAGAACGGGTGCCGAAAAGAAGCACTTGTATCAAGGTATAATGAGATTGGGGGGGGGGGGGGCAGGAACCAAGACAGAGGTCGGGTTGCCCAAACTACAATACAGCTGCCGTTATCGGAAAACAATTGACAGCGGCTTATAAAGTCCGCTGGCGGCCTTTAAGACCGCTGCTCTCAATTTGCCATCGTGAAATTATTTTCACCACTACTACTTGGTGCTATCTGTCATAATACCACACAGAAGGTAAAAGGCGTAGACACTTCAGAATGTACATACAGAACGTTCGCAAATACGTGGGGAGTAATCGGGGAGTGGATATTACACTCCCCCCCCCCCCAAAAAAAAAACACCAAATGTTCTTATAAACATATGTCCTAAAGTCCATAGCTTCAGACCTTCCAACTTTGTACTGTATGTATTCGTCTTAGTTTTCCTGATACATTCCAGTTTAAGTAGCTGTGGTCATGTCAAGTGCTCTAAATGTCCACCGTGTGCCTGAATGCACGCCTGCACAAGCAGCGTCATCGATTATCTGGCACGATCAAATACTCCAGGAATTGCACGTATCTACTGGCAAACTTTCTCCACTCGCTGACGAATCACTGCTAAGTCCGGAACTCGAGTTGCCTAAACAGTGGACGGAGATCCGGAGTTCTAAGAGCATGGCATTCGACGTAAGTCGGTGGTCAACAATGCAGTAGGACACATACACAATTCCAGCTGATCACATAACAGGCACAACTTCGTAAAAGATCGACTATTGCCAGTACACGTGGTACAATGTTGGAATGTCTGTAACTCAAACAATCGACTTTCGGACATATGTTCATAAGGACATTTTGACGTGGGAGGCAATCCAGAAAATCCGATGATACGATGAGTGAGGACTGCGAAGCATTGCGCGCAGCCAGGAATTTGGGGGGGGGGGGGGTACAATTTTGAGTTCGTTTCGCCGCGTCTCATAAATACCGTGTAATGTAACTCTTGACTGGGAGAAGCTACGACGCTCGTGTACGTTTCAATCGACAGCTCTCGTCAAGATCAATCGATTGCCTGAATAAAAACATTTGTGTGGCGTGATTTTGGTGAAATGATATAAGTTAAATGTAAAAAATTAAGAAAACTTAACGGCCTATACTCGTCATAAAGCCAAGTCGAAATACAGAAATCATATACGGTTGGAAAGAGCATCTCAAAAGAAATCCAGCGATACCCATAAAACCCCATATGATCGAGTGAAGCGGTGCCGGGAACGTAAAAAAAAAATCAAGGCATCCGAGCGCGTCAACGTAGACGTATTCACGCAAAACAAACAGCCGTGTCCTCAACACAGCCACACCTCATTATTTTAAATGTAATATCTACTCTCCGATTAACTCCCAAATATTTTGGAACACCGTGCATATACAATTAAATCCCTCTACTTGTCACACTATCTCTTTCAATTTATATAAAGTAACTCAAAAAATTATTCGTATTTCCACAGACTTCATGTTTACGGATATATAGTTGACAGAAAAGAGCATGGTACGGTGGGTACATCAGCAGTACACTACTTGTGACATAGATACAATATATACGTAAAATAACTACATTTTTCCTATAGGAACAGTGATGCAAAAGAAAAAAGTACATACATAATTTCATCCCAAGCAAGTATTCGTCTGCAATTTCAGCCATTTCACGGGGTAGTTTTTTTTTTTTTTTTTTTTTTTATCTTCATAGCTGATGGGTCCTCCTTTCTTCTTTATGAATTCCAGTAACATTCGCATCCTATATATCGTGGGATTGATTTGACTACATTTTCTGTTGTTTCTACTGGTACATTCTTCCATTTTTTTCTAATAATGCCTTCTTCAAATCATTTTAATTCGAGATGATGTGCATTCTTAATTTTTCTTATAGAAAATGCTACAAATTCTCAATGGGATACACAGGATGGTCCGCCTAACGTGGACATCCCCAAAATTTCCGGAACGGTTGCAGATCACGAAATGTGGTTTTCTCTAAATAAAATTTCATACAGGGGCAAGTAATCTGCTGCAAAGTGACTATTCGTAACATATATGGACAGAAATAATTAAACCACATATGATTTTTCGCCTAGAAACATACATTTATTTCAACGGCATCTGAAAGTAGACGCAAAGAGGAATTCAGACATATAGCACATGCGGTGGAAAGGAACACACAAACTCCAAGAAATAATGTGCAAATATGATTAAGTAAGGTGGGCCAGTAGCATAGGGTAGTGGACCTGTACTGACACATGTAAACAAGCAACATGTGCCGTGACTCGTCCTGGCGGGATCGCTTCCTTATAGCAGCATAGCACCAGACCCTTGTAATCTGTTATGGTAAGTGGCATTGCATTGTGTGGCTTTACGTACGTAATGAAGTTCAAGAATGAGGAAAAAATTGGCCATGTTACTTATTTACGGTGAGTGTGGCAGAAATGCCAAGCAAGCCATCCAAATGAATCGCGGCAGGTATCCTAATAGGAACGCCCATCTCACGGCAAATGATACGAAGAATTTGCACAAGTCTCTTGTCACGAGGTGATTGGAATTCCATAACATAAGTGCGACGAAAGAATGCTACGGGCAAGTCGCATCAAAACGATGTGTTGGCACGTGTGTTACTGATACTGCACCAACAGAAATTCCACCTGCATCACGTGGCTCTTCATCGGGCATTACATGAAGGTGATTTCCAGCAGTATGTTCAGTTTTGTAGGATCGGTTATGATGTCTGTAAGGGATGACAGCAATTTTCTGAAGAACATACCATTTACCAATTAAGCGACCTCCACATACCACGGGCACGTAAATTTACGAAAAATGCACAACTGGGCGACGGAGAATCCGTGTTGGATCTGGCACATGGAGCACCAGCAACAGTGGTAAGGGTACATGTGGCGTGGAATCGTTGGAGACTGTGTCATAAGGCCAAACTTCATTCAAGGGGCAATGGCTGACTGTACTGTGCGACAAAATCAAGTGTAGTCTTGGGTGGAGGTGGTAAGAGCGCTGATGCTGCAAGGTTGCCTCGTGAAGTGCAGGCGGGAAGACCCTTCCCGTACACTTCGTTCAAAATGCAAGAGACCGTCAGTACCAGCTGGGGAAGACACATGGTTTACTTTAAGACAAAAGCATCACGTCTATACATTATTGTCAAATAACATATAGGAACCATTTTATTTTTTTTATTAATAACCATTATTGTGGAACACTGCTAGAAACATAAAATCAGTTCCTCCTCTCCAGAAATGTTGCCATCATAAGTACTGGCACCAGCAGTCTGTTGGTGAAATAATGCCTATGGCTGAATGAGTCAAATGCAGAATGTCCGAGTTCGCAACATTAGCAACACGGGATTTTATCATGCTCCAGATGTACTTAATTGGGTTTAGATCACAATAGAATGGCAGTAATAGGATAATTGTCTCTCTTTGGGATAAGAACAGTTTATCGACGGCATGAATGGGAGGTTGCTGATGTAACCAAACCTTTACAAGTAGCTCGGATTTTCTCTCGACGGCAGAAAAAAATAATGTTATTTACCAGCCAATTTTGTGTGTTGGTAATAGGAGACATTTTTGGGGGATTGTTCTCACACACGCTATGGTATGGAGCATTATCAAGAACAATAATGCTTGGAGATGGAATGCTAGGAAGTAGTTGTGTTTCACATCATCTCATGAAAGTGTTGCTATTCATTTCATCATGGTATTCTCCGATTTTAGTTTTGGCTTTAAAAATTAACTTGATTCCCTCAATGAAGCCATTTTCACTACCTGCGTGAACAATAATTCATCGCTGTCCTGGATTTTTTTTGTACACCCCTTCTACGTCATTGCACTGTCAACACTAGTTTAGAATGTAATTAGGATAATTCCATGTCTCATTGAGGCATATTACAGGCAATTCACTTTCTCCTTGGCTGTCAATTTCACTTATAACTGATAATTTTCCCATTTTTTGAACATGAGACCCATTGCTTTGATTAATTTTCACAAAGTTTCCCTACTACCTCAAAGTAATTTCTTTTATCAACACTGCCCGCAAGTTGTTTTTAGGGTGAGTATAGATTTTTTCATCACGTAAAACTCTTGCACTTTTCTTCGCACCACTCGAGCATCAAATTAATCTAACTGGCTGTTGATTTAGCAAAGACAACGATTTTATATATATATATATATATATATATATATATATACACACACACACACACACACACACACACACAGAGGTGAATACTTATAACTTATGGGTAAATAAGTGTGACACGAAACTGGATGGAAAACAACACAAATTGCCACAACAGTTAACACCATTTTACAACTGACTTGGCTGAACGCACAGGTTGTAGATAAGGCAGCTTGCTCGCTATTGGCTGGAAGGAGACGAGGCAAACGTCAGTGCAGGTAGGGGTGGTGTGTGTGAGAGGAGAACATTATTTCAGATTTTACCCAGGGCTTCACTAAAACTTCAGAGACCTTACCGGCACTTCTGGAAGACATACCGCTCGACATACGTCGTGATATGTGGTTTCAGAATAATGGTTGTCCGGCGCATTTTACTTTGGTGGCGAGGCAAGAATTAAATTTAATGTTTCCACACCGGTGGTTAGGGCGTGGTGGTGTAAGATGACCAGCTCGCTCCCACGACCTGACATCTCTCGAAGCTTTACTGTGGGGAACACTGAAAGATAGGGTGTACAACAGGGTTCCTACGAAACCAGATGATATGCAGGAATGCATTGTGACAGCTTGCAGAGGCATTACGCCAGAAACACTTCAGGCCGCTCATTGCTCGCTACATGTACGTTTACATATGTGTATTACTGTCAATGGTAAACACATCGAGCATATGCTTTGAAAAGACCTCATGTGAAGCGTTTCAATTATAACTGTGTGCTTTTGTACTATGCATGTGGATGCGATTGCATTTCTACTTAGGTTGGTTTGTTCTATTTGTGTTGTGCATCTGTATACACTCGTTACTCAGTACAGTTAATGACTAGGAAACTAACCTCCTGAATAACGTTGGTATCTGAATCAAATGTAATGTATTGGTAATATACTTGCACTCACATAGTCCGTCTTCCCTCCGCTGCAGTGCTCTCGTTCGTCCAGTATCGCATTCCGTGCTGCTTGCCATATTAAGGTAAGTGCTACGCTGCTATAAGGAAGCGGTCCCGCCAAGATGAGTCACGGCGCGTGTTGCTTGCTTACAGCTGTGAGTACAAGTCCCCTGCCCCATGTTGCCGGCCCGCCTAACTTAACCATATTTGGGCATTATTTCTTGGTGTTTTTGTGTTACTTTCTATTGTGTATGCTATATCACTGAATTACTCTTTGCCCATACTTTCAGATGCCGTTGAAATAAATGTATGTTTCCAGGGGAAAAATCATATGTAGTTCACTTATTTCTGTTCATAGGAACACATGTGGCGAATAGGCACTTTGCGGCAAATTGCTTTCCCCTGTACATAATTTAATAAATGATGTGGGTGTGAAGGTTAGGTGGACCACCCTGAATGTCCGGCAACTGAAGTGGTGTTGCCACGTGATGTGTTTTATAGCAACAACAGTTTTGTGTTTAGGGCTGTATGTTTAGATCGTTATCTGAGTGAGGATGCAGTCCTCGGTAAGGCCCATATCATTAACTTTTGGAACGGTGAGACTTCAGAATGTTAATGTAGAGCTTGTAGTCCATGGTACCATCGATGAAACACAACTCGCCTACACCACTCCCAAACAAGTACGGTACCAAACCATAATTTGTTGTATCTATGACCATTTTTGTGTCTAGTTCACATTTTTTCTCCGCCAAACTATTACTCGCCATCTGACTTGAAAATATTGAAATTAATTTAATCTGTAAATACGACCCTCCAGTATTCATAGCTGTTGTTTTTCTGTTCCCTAGCATAGGAATGTCACACCTTTGCCTATTTGTCTGTAATAGGAGTTTCTTCTGGCTGTTCGGGCGTTATATCGCACTTCATGAAGTATATTTCGTATCGTTTGTGCTGTAATGTGCTTTTCTAATTCATGTTCAACATCAGCTGTAATCTTTGGAGTACTGGGTTTCGGGTGTACTTTAATTTTCCTATGTTACATTGTTCTCTATACGGGAGAGAATTTCTTACATGTATTTCAGCATCTATCCAACTATTTCCTCCTATCTGTCTCTAATTTCTGTAACTTTATCTTAAAAAACTTTACCTCAATCTTCCTCTTTGCTGGGTCTTCCAAAGATAAAGCACCCAACAAAGTTTTACACCGCATCTATGGTGTCTTCCCGCAACGTGCAACTACAGTAAACTGATCACTATAATTTTACAGTGATATGCGATTAGAATAATCCAAATAGGTGTTTGTCCAATCGGATTTGGCAGTATTTTACTCCATTTTTACTTACAAGGATTTGAATTCCAGAGATTTTTATCACAATATATTTTATTCGTTAATAAATTTTTTCATTACTAAAATAACTAAAATTTGGCTTGAAACGTTGTCTAAAAATATAAAATAAAATAGGTAAGCTAAATATCTATAAACATTTTTTAAGTCCTCATTTATAAATCTAGCTCAAACACATGTGCCATTATGGAGTGTGAGGGCGGTAGTAGAGGTGAAGGCGCGATGGCTATCTTCAAGTTACTTACATTGCAGTGCAATCGCGCCAATATAATAGTAAAACTAATGCAGAGCTACTTTGTGTCGGGCCATACAACTACCTCCAAAAATACGGAGAAAATATGTTTTTGCTTCATTCTTTCTGGAGTGTTACATTCAACTGCACTAGTAAGATAATTTGCAGGAAATCACAGACACATATTCAAGGGAAGTAATAAACATAACGCAGCACCAAAGGGCCCCACTCCCGCCTTACTCCAGCCCATACAAGATAGGAAAACAATTTACATGGCAAAGTGAGCACTTTTAAAATTAACCTTTGAAAAATGTCACTGCCCGTACCTGCATACATTTAAACATGCACACTGACTGGCATTGGGCGCCCAGTAAAGATAGTAACGATGGAGAGGAAATAGTTCCACGTCTTAACGTTGAATTAAAAGTGTTATAGGCTATTCACGGTACATGAGCATTTTTGAAAGCCCTGCTAAGATATACTTGTATGCACGTTGTGTATTCTTCCACCTTATGTAAGATTAAAATTTTCATGGGTCTCATCACTTTATTCATGCGTCGGTCAAGTGAAACTGTGGAATTATTATTAAAGTAAATATTCCACAAATCTGCTCATTTTTACACTTCGATGCATTAAAAAAAACGATCAAATAATTTAAATGAACAGAAATTGTTACCTAGCCCTTTTTATTCGACGTTAATATACGGAATATTCCCCGTCCGTCGTTACCAACTTGACTTTGCACATGTCACTCAGTGCGCCCATTAAAATAAGCTTGATTTCAAAAGTGCTCACTTTATCGTGAACTAGGAAACCATCTGCGAACACCGAAACGATTTCTTTTATTTTATGTTTCTTTAATGCATATTAAATTAAGAACAAGGAAATGTGTAACATTTTATTTTCTAACAATTCTAGAGTTTCACTTGAACGACGGATGAATAAAGTGACCAGGCCCATGTTAATTTTACATATACATATACATTTACAATGTGCGTAGAAGGAGAACTTAAGCAAGGCTATCGAAAACGCTCAGCCTATAATGAAGTTCACGTTCCATGTAAATCTCTTCAGAGGCTGTCCGAGGAAATCTTGCACAGTAAAACTTCTCACATACAAGCCATAACTTGCCCTATTTATAAAACGTGCTTTGAAACACTTCATTGTTAGCGCAAGCAAGCTGAAATATATATTTACATACGAGTCCAATCGTCAAGACGCAATAATCTATGGGAACAGTGTCACTGTGTACATTCGAGTCTGTTGGTCATTCTCTTCGTAGTACTTAGATGCTGTTTACACAAGCTCTCAGTTTCAACCAGCAGGAACAAATTCGATGTGACTTTTTCATTTATCGACGTGTTGCGCGATGTTCACTGGAGATTCCAAATGGAACATTCCCCTACCACTTACTTCCCCCTCCCCGCCTTAACGTCGTTCAATTCTTTCCACGGCCTCGTTAAATAAGTAACCGCCAAAAACGTCGCTTCCTCGTACACAATACATCACATACAGAGTATTCCTGGAAATGTCCAGACCCCACCTACTCCGCCGCAAAGGGAGAGGACGTGAGCGTGGCGACCACTCATAGGTAACCTGCGCCAGTTCACTTCAAGGTTACTCTTCTGACGCTCAGCATCTAACCGCAATGCACTGTACACATGATTTTTCCTCTTGCGTTTCTTCAAGCCAACTGCAGTTTCGATATTGTTAAACGACTGCTAATTAACACTTTGGGACCTAAATCAAAGCTAAAACAGATTTTCTAAATTTACCAAAATTCTAGGGAGAAATACATGTAAGAAGAAGGCATTTTGTAAGGTGCAGTTATACGACGGCGAGTGTTTGGAGAACTAGTTAAGCTAGAACATTAATTCAAAAGAAAACGTACAAATATAAATCTCTAAATATTTCTCGCATATCGCAGAAATTATTTTGAACCTTACATCAGTGTCATTTTCATACTGTTGTAGCTGGAGAAAAATACTTATCGAATTTAAATTGCAAGGACGAAAATAATTTTGAAATTTTTGCGAAATGCATTCCACAAAAAAAAAAAAAAAAAAAAAAAACTAAGGACATTGCTCTGTCCCATGGTTCGAGATGAAAAAAGAACAGGTTCAGTGACATGCGCACAGAGGTGGCGCGTCATTTCCTACTCGTGAAAATGTCGCCCCAAGCGTGGCCCCTTTTTCCTGTGCTGTCACACACGCACTTCAACACTGTGGTATGCGCAATGCCTCGTAATTGTCACCGCACCGCCTCCTTTGTTAATTATTATCTCACGATGAAAATTTGAACCAATACAGGTTGTGTAGCGACAAGTGAAAATCCACACACTCCAAGAGTAATCGAATCTTCGGTTAGTGTTTGGGCGAACTATTTCACTCGCATTACCAAGCGAAATCTCAATTTACAGTAAGCCAACTATTAAATTGATTCCAATCATTTATTCAAAGGGATGTTCTGCTAGCCAGCTTTCAAGTTTCGATAACGATGCCAACGGATAAAGATACTTGTTGAAAAATATTTAAGATTGATCATTACCTGGGGCGCGATTCTCATTAACTATTCGTCTTATCGGGAGTCCAATTTCATACGCATCGCTAGCCGGGCGTAGCGAAGTTGACGATACTCTGATAGGTGGGTGAGCACTATACGTGGCATAGCCACCTACACCCGCTTATTGTTTCCACGGCGTAAATCGGCTTCCGATATGTGGAAATGTGAATGAGAATCGCGCCATTTATATTGTCAATGTTCCATAGGCCTATTATGACTGCCTAAGTTTTACTCAATTTCCCTTACTTTTCATGTAATCACTTACGCAACATGGAGTAATACGTCATGCCAACAATTGTGAATCCTCAAATATTAGCTACTTCTAAAAATTGTATGTGCAATGTTGACAATTCGAATGAGATTGCAACTTACATTGTTAAGATGTTGCTAACATGCGACACATTTATGGAAAAAAATAGTTTTTTTTTTCCAATGGCCACCTGAAACCGCAGGACCTGCCTGTAACACCCCGTGACCACCAAAACAGCTGTGTAACAGAGTTCAAATCAGCAAGTCAGAGTCCGCTACCGCAGTGAGTCGCTAATTCAGCACCGAATTTAACAAGACTCCATCTACACTACGAAATTGTTTGCAAATTTACCACATCACTGAGTATGCGTTCTGAGAAAGCTAGAAAGGTAGAGCTTGTTCACATACACGTATGGTAGCTTCCCTACATTTGTTAAGGAAAGAGTCAAGTGTATAGAAAATTTCCCATTGTATTGTAGCATTCTTACATTTGCAACTTGATGTGTATTAAATTTCCCATGCTGTGTATAGGTTGAAAACTTCCATTAGAGCTTAGAAAGTTTACTAAAATGTTTTGCGGTGTAGCAGACTGGGTATGGTAATTTGAAGAGACTGCCTCTGTAAACGCAGAAGTAGTGAGAGGCACTCAACTTCGGAAGAACGGGTAGAACAGATCCACCTGAGAAACTTTCCTCCGAAATCCTAAAAATACAACACCTCGTGCCAGTCTTCAGATCGGCATTCCACAACCTACTTGTATGAAGGGTGTTGAGAAAACTTACAAATATAAAACCATCGGCCAGTCCAAGTCATCAAAGACGACGACAAACGTCCGAGTGAACATTTTGCTGTGACATAGAACACCCTACGGAGGAAGAGAGACTTTATAATGACGAGGCTACCTTTTATCTGAACAGCGTAGTGATCACTCACAACGTACGAATATAACGGATAGTCGACTAACCCACGCACGGTTATAAAAACATTCACATATTGCCAAAGCCTTTATCAAAGGAAAAACATGTACTGGCCACGACCTCTCTTCGTAGAATCTAGTCACTGGACATACCCGCTTGGACATGCTTTAACTCTGCGTCATTATGGTTCAATTACAACAGAACAGTGAGGAATTCATTTACGAAGACGATACGTCACAACACTTTCACCGAGATGATTATGGCCCCCTAGATCACTGGATTTGACCCCATGCGATTTCTTCCTATGGGGGTTTGTCAAAAACTTTGTGTATACACCTTCACCTCCTGAAAGCATACCGTAACTGCGGTAGCGTATCTGGACAGCTATGACAGAAATCGATGCAGACAGTTCGAGTGTGAGTAGAAATTGAATACAGCATGGATGTCTGTCGTGTGACGTAAGGCACCTGTGAAGGTATTTGACAAAACTTTAAGAGCTTATATTTCATTGCATGTATGTCGTTACGTATTCTTTAGGAAACATATTTTTAGCAGTGCTATTACTAATGTTTCTATTTATTCATGAAAAATTCCATATAATTTATATATTTTATTGGTGATTATGACCATACCAATTCTGCAAATTATTACGTAACAAGTCACTCTTGTATCGTTACTTCAAACACTGTTCGCGCAAAGACAACGTCTTGCTACGAATTTTCTCACGGCTCCGGTGCGACGAAGATAGCGGATAACATCAGCAACCTTCACTAAACCAAAGCAAGCAAATACAGAAGTTGGATTTCTTCTTACTACCAGCATTGTAGTTCGGTAGCACTTGAATGCAACAACGACAAATTGGGAGGGGGGAGGGATGTTCACAGCTAATAGTTATCAAAAGCAGCTAGGTTGAAGCGTGTGTTTGGGGGGGGGGGGGGGGGGAGAGAATCCACTCACCTAGACACATTTGCCCGATTTCGTCACCCAAATAAAGCTGACGCCACTGCGATTTCCGGAGTAACTCAATACGCGAATCTTTCCGTCGGCGCTTCACCTGAACATTACTAAGCTGTGACCCTATTTTTTTATGGCACGCTAATAAAGATAAAAGTATGATTCGTGTCTGAAGATAAGTCTCAAGTTTCCATATAGACAATTTTGTAGTTAAACAGTACTCTGGATAAAAAATCCCTTTTTCTCATTTTAACACCTACAGACGTATAGGATGTTTCGACACTAAACCGACTTATTTCGGTCGCGTGTTATACACATAATTGGCAACAAAGAATGTCATACATAAGTAGGCTATGTAGCCCCATTTCAGAGTTACAGGGACGTAAATGCAATAAAAACACAAATTGGAATTACTGAATATCTTTAATATAATTGACTACGTTTATGTTGTAAGTAGCACACCCATCGCATGTAATAAATCCCACTGTTACAGATATTATTTGGACAGTACAGCATTACGGCGGAAAAAACAGTACGCCTTGCGCGTAGGAGCGATGAGGCACTAGGTGTGCGTGTTAGTGTCGCCCGTATCGCTTCTTCGCTTCTTGACCTCGGACGGGAGTTCCCACGGGGGTCCATCCCACTTTTAAGGAAATGCGCAGCCAAGACCTACAAAATGCGATTTTATACCATTTTCACGATTTGTTGTGAAACAGGTAACAGGATAGTCTGGATTTCGAGATAACAGTATGGTGTTCCTTGTGTCTTGAGAAGCTTGGATTTTAAACTATTTGATCTGCGAATCAAGTTATGGAGGACTATACGTAAATCCTAGATGGCGCGAATCTCTCCCCTTAATGGTAAGTGACACATCAATGACCATATGCCACAGTGTTTCCGTCGTGTGGTAGCATGTCTGTGATAGGTCCTCTCAAGGTCATAGTGCCCATACTAGCCGCCTCCACTAGGGGGTGGTTCTTCTCTGGTTGGACTGTCATCCACACTCCGAATAAATGCCGATCTAATTCCTTCGTTAGAACCTTTCAAATTCCTCATACCACTGCATTCAGATTCTAATCAGCCCAAATACATACAGTAAAAGTAAATGAATATTGCTATTATTACAATATATACGTGGTTACTTCCGAATTATCTGAAGCCCTGCTAAAAGTTCTACTTTTGTGCTACTCACTACGTATCCTCCCGCCACACACAGACAAAACGTAAAGAGAGTATGGAAGAAACCGCCAAGAAGTAACCATTGCAACGTATTTGGGCGCTGGACAGTGAATCAAAAAATTAATATTTTCTTACAGTGATAAGTATGTACTTCCATCATTACATTATTGAAAACCTAAATACTGCAGTAAGAAAAATTTGCTTATATTTTGTGTAAGAATATCTCTTATAAGCCATTACCAACATACCTCTTTTCTTGCTAGGCAGAATATAAGTGAAAGTTCCATACAGATGGTTATCAAAATAATGGAAATCCCTGTGTTCTGGAACAAAGCATCTTTGTGAGGTGGTAACACTGATCATTCATGCGCTGCGACTGTCGTTTGGTATTGAAGGGAAGTACGTTAATCTGTAGTTTACAAAGTGGTGTAGTACGTATACGTACGTACAATCGGCCAGACGTGGGTAAGGCGAAATAGAATACCCCGCTAACTTTTAACGGTCGATTGTTGGAGCAAGTGTATCGAAGACTGCTAAGTGTCCAAGATGATGACGGCATACACAACTCGTGGCAAGACATCAGCTAAGAGTAACAGCGGACGAAAATCCATCCTCAGTGATCCGGACCGCCAAACATTGAAGACGATCATCTCAACAAAGCGTAGATATAATGCGGCACAAGTAACGTCAGAACTCAATAAGCATCTTTAACAACGTTTTTTCCTACACAGTCCGACGCGAGCTGCACAAAACTATGTTCATTCAGGTGTTTTTATTATTTGGATAATTATGACCATCTGTATGTCAGAACTGTGAAGAGACAAGCCGTTTACTTTTTTTAAGAACAGTTTCAAGAACTTTGCGCAAGAAAGAGAAGGGGAGTGGCAAATTCGCCACATGTAAAATGTTCCCGCATCGAGAAAACTTGGGAGTTCCCGAGAAGGGATCCGGACTAAGAGGGGATGATCTGTGTTCTATAGCAATCCCAGCGAAGTGGCCGGACGATCGCCGGGATATTAGAAGGGGGAGTGGGGAGGTGAGTTTCCCGGATGCGTGGGAAGACACGGAAATTAATAAGGGATATCTTGCAGAGGCAGCGGTGCCGCCGGCGCGGCGGGGGCGGAACAGCCCTTGCCGTCACAACATCCACGAAAATCCATATCCGTCGGGGGCTATTATTGACGGGCAAGCGTGGATTGGAGCAGCCATCCCGCCTACCAGTAATCTAAACGTTCTACCCTGGCTGTTTCCCGCGAAGGCGCAAAACTAGCGCAACGCTCGGGATGTGTTCGCATTGACAATTTAGTATAACGTTTTGTAAAATGTTCGCGGTTAATTGAGCACTTTTGATACTTTCTCCTCATTTTGTACCCTACCGTCGTATGTAAAAGCAACATTTTCATGGGCTTAAATCACTTTATTCATGCGCCAGCCAAATGAATATACGAAATTGTTAGGAACCTAAACGTGTTACTAATATGAAAATTCATTTTATATATATCTATATATATATATATTTATATATACACACGCACGCGCGCGCACACACCTAGCGCGCGCACACACACATATATATAAAGTAAGAAACCGGTCTTGAAAAATATGCCACAAATTTAAACATTACACTCGTGAACGCCAAGACTTACAACTATTTTACTTAGTTCGCTTTAAGCTTAACTTGGAGCCTGCACGCCTAAGCGTAAGGTAGCACTAAATTAAAAAATTAAGTTTTTGTAATGTCTTGGTAAGATATAAAACCGATTACTACCAAATTTGGTTCACAGGTAGTATTACGGTAAAACTGATATGTTTTAAGTAAGTCAGGCACTTTTTTTCCAAATGGAGGCCGTATAACAATTTAGTTTAGTATGATATATCTATGAAACCATGTAATCAATTTCAACCTAACTCGGTTTACTGTCAGTACCTATTACAACATTTAAACGTGTCAACAAACATATTTTTGTCCGTCATTTTGTACGATAGCATAACATTATAATTAGTTTGTCATTTGGTTGTTTACGATGGATTTACCTCAGCGTGAAGGAAGTATTGCCTACATGCCTGGCATATTGTATCGTCGCCGCTGAATACATCGTATGCGTTTTAAAAGGAAACGGATGGATCATATGCACTTGCAACAAGAAGACCCCTTTTGTTAAGTACGGCGTATTTCTCAACAAAACGGTATCAAAATCCCATAAAACTTGAAGGTAATAAAATTGTACGCAATAAGAGAGTAGCTATATCCTGTTATTTTTATGAAGGCAGCACGCCTTAACACAAGTTTTTTTTTTCTTCACAGGTTGAAGATCTCGACAACACTAAACACAATCCAGAGAATCACGGCGTCTCTGATATTACTCTATTTTCAAGGCCGTATATATCACTTAGGAATTGAATTACGCTATAAATTTTATTACATGTGTCTACATCATTTTCCGAAAAGAATCGCCTCCCGAAATATTTCGGGTATGTTACCGAACATCCTGTATATGCATACCTACATCAAAATACACGAGCATTTTTCAGATCCCGGATATAGTATCACTGCATTACGACTCCAATGTGAAAACAGGTATAATTTTATAAGAGAATGCACTTAGTTAACGCAAAGTTAGCATAACGAGCCCATCGAAAACTGCTAACTTGAATCGGCCTCTAAAGGGCCCGTCTACCTGTCACTTGAATATCGTTGCCGTATGTTTCCACGAAAATATTAAACATGCATCCAATTTTCTAATCTACAAAAAGAACACACTTCAAACGAGTCCTATCGAGTGCTTTCAAAACGTCGCACATTAGAAACACCATTCCAGAACACAGCTAAAAAAGTTTTACAAAGCGCTGCAGCTCAAAATGTACGCGTCACATACACACAAAACTACTCTAAGGTCCTGCACTGAGCTTTGTACACGCATTCAGACAACAAATTGATAAACGAGACGTACATGCAGCACGACGAGAACACTGCATGCCAGTTTAAAGCCTTGCGTTTAATGGCGAAGGTGCAGTTGATGCGCGTGGCAGTTTAGCCCTTATCAGCGCTTCTCGGCCTCAAACGCGGGGGCCGCAGTGGTGTAGTGGTTGGACTACTCGCCTACCAAGGCGAACCTGGTTCGATTACCGTCGGGGACGCCCCCGGATTTTCGCATGTGAGAATCGTGCCGGAAGATGCCGCTGGTAGGCGGGTTTTCTCGGGGATCTCCCGTTTCCCCCGCCCTTGCATTCCGGCGCTGCTCCACACTCACCTCGCTTCACCCTCATCGGCTGTCAAGACCTCGATGTTAAGAGCCACCCAAATCTCTTCACTCATTCGGCCTCAAACGCGGGAAATAGCAACAGGTAGGTGGGTCCGGAAAGCAGGATACTGGCACTGCACTGCACGGCGCGGCAGGCGTGGGGGGACCGGCTCGCACGCCTATATCGGCTGGCTGGCTGGCAGCGATGGTCTCAACGCGCGCACTGCCACTCCGAGTTGTGGAGGAAACGTTGCAGCATCTTAAAACAAACGCCGTTAACAATTTCCGCAATGGTTACTTCTACGCCAGCCGAAGGACAGTGGCTTCCAATGGAGCACTGCACCCGACTGTACAACATCGACAATTCATTAGAAAGTACTTCAAACACTACCAAAATCGTCAGAAAAGTAAGATTTACATTGCGTATGAAAGAACAGTTCTTATATTTTATAACACTGTAAAATATTTTGATAGAACTTAAAAATTATCAAAACCAGTTAATAAGTACCTTTATTTTTTATTTTAAGCGTATTTCTATTCTTGCAAAAAGGAAACCCCTTCCTGAAACAACACCTACCCTATTATAATCATTACTCCGATTGTAAATAATGAAAATTAGTAATAGTGTTTACAAATATTGTTAATAATAGATTTCCTGTACATCCATTTCAGTCAAGACAGTTATCAATTTTGTAACTTAAAGAAACATACGTAAAATCAATTATTAAAAATATTTTTAACATTGGTACCAATATTTTTACAACCATGGTACTATTATGATGGATCTTATTTCAAAGAGGAATTATTTTTTTGCAAATGTGCTTTGAAATTATCCATAATAATCTATTCACGGTATCTTCACATTTTTTAAATCACCCAATGGATGACGTGTTTGGTTATTTCCTAGATTATTGTACCGTTTTAAAATACGTCACTACGATTGTTTTTATTGTGTCACTGAAATGAACTAATTAGTAACTATTTTTGAAAACATAATTTTTACTATTTTGGTTAGTTACTGCTATTACGAGTATTATAATTATTTGTCTCACTGCTAATTATCTTCATTTTAACTGTTTTGAGAACATTTGTGTAGTATTATAGCCATTTTGCGTTTTTTTATTATTTCTCTCGTGATCTTTATTATTTTATTTATTGCTGTTATTGATTACTTTATGCTCATTTTAAATTATCTGAGATTCATTTCATTAATTTCTTAAGTCGATTTCGTCGGGTAAATAATACTTATATTCTCAGTTTGAAGTATTTACGATTTATGTAATTAGTATTTTAAAGTCCATTCTTCCTGATATTTATTTATGTCAGTTTTAATTTGAGTAAATATGTAATATATTTTGATGTTTGGTTTATTTGGCCATATAAATTAATTTATTTAAATATTTCTGACAATCTAATTATTGTTTGTTAATATTTTATAATCGGAATATTATCTCGTAATTTTCTTATGAAGTCAGCTCAGGACTCGTACTTGCGATACTATCAAACCTATGTTTTAAATCTTATTAGAGGCTGGCTTCCAGGTTTGCGTTCCTTGTTTTCGTTTCTTAGTCCACCGGATGCACGCTGCGTGGTTAGCAGATTTTTTGCTTCAGCGTCCATAGCTACCCTCCCTTCACACACTATTTTCTCTGAAGCTGTGTTGACAACTTCTTCATGTAATCACACTCCCAACGCGTGACATCTTGTAAAAATAATGGGGCGTGGCTGTGTTGGGGACACGGCCGTTTGTTTTGGGTGAATACGTCTACGTTGACGCGCTCGGACGCCTTGATGTTTCTTTATGTTCCCGACACCGCTTCACTCCATCATAAGGGGTTTTATGGGTATCGCTGGATTGCTTTTGAGATGCTCTTCCCAACCGTATACGATTTATGTATTTCGACTTGGCCTTTTGACGAGTATAGGCCGACAATGTGTTAAGTTTTCTTAACTTCTTACATTAAACGTGTACAATGTTACCTTAACCACGCCACACAAATGTTTTTATACACGCAATCGACTTATCTTGACGATAGCTGTCGATTGAAACTCAAACGAGCGTCGTAGCTTCTCCTAATAAAAAGTTAAACTACACGGAAGTGATGAGACGCGGCGAAACGAACTCAGAATTGTGACCCCCCCCCCCCCCTCCTAGCGATGCTTTGCAATCCTCACTCAACATAACATGGTCTTTGACTCTTTGTCAATCGAGTGGTGTAATTTAATTTTGAATGTAGGCTATAGATTCCGAACTGCAATGCCAAACTGTATCTCCCGATTATGTTATCATTGTATTTTCTGAATTGCCTCCCACTATGGTTGCAAATTTAAAGACGTATTCACGTCAAAACAGCAAATGTCCGTGTGATTCTGATCTGTTTCTGCTGTGTTGTTTTATCCTCTTGCGAACAGCCTCTGCCACCTAGTGGGAAGTTTAGTCTTACGTCCTTCAACTGTCCTTGCACTCCACGTGCCGTTTTGTACTCACTTTTCGTCTACGCGTGCTGCCGTTATGGCGCAATTGCGGCATACGACAGCCCCGACAACTACACTATCGACCAAAAAGCAATTGCGCACCCGTGAAGATAGGCAATTCAGTGCGTCAGTTTCAGTTGACTTGTGTGGCCGCCATACGCTGCAGCCCGGTGTAGAACCAGTTGACAAGGAGATGGCACGAGTTATAGAGCTATAGGACTTCGATAAGGGCGTGATTGTGGGCAGCCTACTTAGTGAGCTGTCTAGACGGGCGATTACACGGGAGGTAAACAGGCCCAAATCAACGGTCGCATTCGTCCTGCGTAAGTGGAAGGTCGGTGGGCATTGTGCCAATGCTGCACGTTCTGGGCGACCTCCAATATTAACCGACAGAAATCGCAGAACCCTGAAACGTGAAATTGTCAAAAATAGGGCACAACCCATGGCTAACATCCGACAGGAGTTTCATTCAGCAACAGTAGTATCGGTTTCCATTGGAACATTGCGTACAGAGGTCCACCGACTTGGACATTTCGGAAGCGCAGCTGCACATAAGCCCCATTTCACGACAAGTAATAAAGCTCGGCGACTCAGGCGGTGTTTGGACCGTCGCAACTGGACACTGGAGTAGTGGAGAACGGTTCTGTGGAGTGATGAGTCAAGGTTTACATTATTCCGGTCCAATGGACGTGTATGGGTGCCACACCCTGCCTGTCTACCTGGGGAACGGCTTCTGCCGGAGTCTATAGTGCCAACTAGGAAATTCGGTGGTGGTGGAGTGATGGTGTGGGGCTATTTCACGGTCTTCGGCGTAGGACCGCTGGTATTTGTCCGTGGTATGAACACAGAGAGGCCTATTGTAACATTCTGGATAATGAAATACTCCCAACATTGTGGCGTTTTTGCGGAATGGACCCGTGTTAATTCCAGGATGAAAATGCCAGGTACCATGTTTCAAGGACTACTATGCAGTAGTACGCCGACAACAATATTCGCCGATCGGACTTGCCCGCCCAGAGCCCCGACCTCAACCCTATAGAACATCTTTGGGACGAATTGGATCGCCGGGTGAGGGCTCCTCAGGCGCAGCAAAAATCCATTACTCAACTTATGGAATGCTCTGATGATAACCCTTTTATTATTCTCAAATTGCTAATTATATATGTTTATATAACTTTCTGTTTATTGATTACAAACTACTTATTTAATTACTTGTTATTTATGAACTCCGGTGTGCTTAATTTGTTTATGTCTTGAATTTTATAATATGAAAACAGAATAACAAGTTTAACGAAAAAAAATACTAATTTTCAGCACTACCACAAAACAAATACTTTTCATTTTAAATATATTTCCTCTGGACCAATCTTGACTATATTATATTTTAATTACATATGTTTAAACCTCTTTCTTTCTCTTTTGTTCCATATACGATCACCCAGCATCATTTATCAATTAAGTTCGTCTATTTCGCTTCCTTTCTTTTTGCCACTTCGTTTACCTTTTGTTTGTTAAGCATACTTAAGTTTAATTAATTTTACTGCATAAATGTTATAAACCACGTTTAAGTGATGTGTTTGTGGTTTACTTTAAGATGAAGTGGATATTTTAACCTTAAATTTTCTTATGGCCGTACATGGGTAGGCCTACAGTATATCATTTATCACAACCATTTCATACTTCTGTTAAAATTAATGTATCTAATTTTTGTTCATGTGTGTGTTGGCCTAGTGTAATTTTCTAGACTTGGTTAAATTCTGCTTGTATGAAGCGGAGGAATATCCTGAAAGTAGATATTTAGCAGGGCTTCAGAAAAATTGAAAGTAACCATGACTGGACTATAATATGGGAGACTATTAAGCAATGGGGTCCAACAGTCTTATTTTTGCAAAGAGGCGCAAACCCTTATTGTGAACTTGTGCGCAGGCTAGAAACACAAAAATCACAACCAACTGAAATACATAGATAAAAAATATATATTAGCCAGTTCTTATTAATACAACTCAATATTTCATCACATATACTACATAAATTATTTAAAATACCACACAAATCGAGAAAGGAATTGATTATTCTTTCTACATGTGGAAAAGTTTCTATATTTCACACACACACAGGTCCGCGGGCCGCATGACAAACAGTAGATTGCATACGGGCTGTGGGTTGAAAACCACTTGTCTGTGTTCAAAGTGAGGGTGAACATCGGAGAGAGTGTGAACATATGAGTGAACATGAGAGAGAGTGAACGAGAGAGAGAACATACGAGAGAGTAGACATAGAGAGAGAGAGAGAGTAGACATAGAGAGAGAGAGAGAGCGAACAGGAGAGAGAGAGAGAGAGCGAACAGGAGAGAGAGAGAGAGAGCGAACAGGAGAGAGAGAGCGAACAGGAGATAGAGTGTGTGAACATGAGAGAAAGGGAGTGAACATTAGAGAGAGTGATATTTTGGGGCATGCGATATCATAACCATCTTTAGAGAAGACATCATAAACCTCCAAAGGAGTTGAAACAACGGCACGAACAGACAATGGAAACCAAAACCAGACAAAATACTTCACATGAATAACTATACAACAAAAAATATGCGCAAAAGAACATAAAAGAAACATGTTCAAAAGCCGCGAGTGAGACACATGCAATCAACACAAAAGGGAATATACAAACTAAAAAAAAAAAGTCACAACATAAAACAGAACATACAGAAATAAGTCACAACACATTACAGTCGATGCAAGTCACCACTAATATGAAAAATGCGAAGGGTCTGATCATACCTGGGACACTCCAGAAAAATGTGGTGAACAGTCAAAGAAGGGTCACAGGTACCACAAGTAGGAGAGGGTTCACCGCGAAGCGGATAAAGAGGTGTAACAAAGGTGTGCCTGATTTTGAGTCTAGTTTACACCATGTCATCTCTATGGGTAAGTGGCCGAGAACGACAAAAGCGACCAGGCATGGCATAAGTAGCCTGAAGCTTGGTCAGTGGGGGAGAAGTCCATTTCCTCTCCTAAAAGCCCCTAGTTGCAGGTACAGGGACCCGAAGGCCACAAGGAGGAAGGCTGAATGCCTCCTTCGCTGCCATGTCGACCACCTTGTCAGGAATACCCTTACGACCTGGGATCCAAAGGAATACGACACGAATATCCTTGCTTTCGGCCTCCACCAGTTCCGCTGTATCAGAGGGAGAACTGGATGGAGCGATTAGTCGAACCGAATAGCGAACAGTGCACTCTACTAATTGGAGCACACTAACCACCTACGGAAATTATTCCCTACCAACAAAACACAGAACTTTACAAACAACATAGAGCTCTGCAGTTCAAACCGAAAATAATGAATGGAACCCAAACAATTACTTCAACAGTCCTGAAGGCATGTCCAACAAAGACACCTGAATGAGACACATCAGTGTAAAAAGATGTAAAACATAGAAAAACAAAATACACAAGATCACGAAATAGGGCTCGATAAATGAAAGTAGCAATTGGCTTTGTATCTCCAACAAGTCTAGTCGTATGACAGTCTGCCCCGTCGACCATGGACATTTGTGTTACAAAGGTGACAAGTCAGAGTGTAAATCATACAGCGCCCAGGCATGCTGAAAGCAGACACACAGTGCAAGTAGCTTGAGGCTTCATCCTGTACATCTGGTGGTATAGCAGGTTCAGAAAAGCAGCGAGATGCAGATATCAAATGGTCAGAGTGAACCTTCACCCCATATGACACAATAAGATGTTCACGCCTGTATCCAAGTTTAGGTTAACCAGCCTCTGCAATTACACTTACAACTGGGCTTGTACGGAATGCACCAGTCGTGATATACACACCAGCGTGGCGAACACTCGAAAACAGATTGAAAAGAGGATGAGGTGCAGAGTACACAACATAGCCATAGTTAAGCTTTCTGAGGATTAGAGCACGATACAGTTGGAGGAGGGAATCACAATCCATCCCCTGTTCCGACCACTCAACATCTTCAAATGGCTGAGATCCCAAACGCATCTTGCTTTAAGGTGTATGGCACATAAACCCCATGAAAACCTTGCTATGAAACCCGAGGTCTAAGAATTAAGCACTTCGTGATGCCAGCAAAAGTGAACCACTCAAACGCACATCAGGAGGAGGAAATAAGCCATGTTTTCCACGGAGTGGACGACCCATGTTGTGGCAGTCAAAGAAATAGAAGCCATAGTTAGTCGTCCAACTGTTCAATCGCCGCACATCGAGCTGGATTTGTCACTCTGTCATGGCAAGAAAAGCAGCACGGCATAAGATGGCAAAGTCATCTACATAAAGAGCACACTGCACATATGGTCGAACAATGGAGATGATACTGTTGATAGCGACAGCAAACAGCATAACAATGAGAACACTACCTTGTGGCACACTATTCTCCTGAATTAAATATTGGGACAAGGAACTCCCATTGCGAACCTGAAAGGTACAACGAGACAAAGTTAGCAATAAATATGGAACATTGCCACAAAATCCCCAATTAAGGAGGCTATTTTAAGATGCCATGGTGATACATCATGTCGTATGCTTTCTCCAGTTCAAATAACACAACAAGGTGTTATAGCTGCAAGAAAACATACAGAACAGCTGCCTCCAAGCTGACAAGATGGCTCACAGAAGAACAATTCTGGCAGAAATCACACTTGAAGAAAGGAGGTGCCATGATTCCAGGTAGCGTGAGACCGACATTTACCATCCACTAGTATCTTGCAGACACAACTGGTAAGGGATATCATCGGGCAGTAGCTGGACACACTTCCCTTATTTTTAAATTGGGGTAACCACCCCTGATTTTCTGCTGTTCCCATCCCGGAACAGCAGAAAATCAAGGGTGGTTAAAAAGTACTATCAGATAAGTCTTCCCTCCAGAAGATAGTTGTTGCAAAATTTCATCATGAACATTGTCACGACCCGCAAAAGACTGTTTCGAGTGAGACAGTGCCCGTTCAAGCTCAAGGAAGGACAACGGCTGGTTATACTGCTCTTCTCCTAAGTAACCAAGGTCAATGACACCTCCCTCAAAGTGAATCTTGAGGTCCTGAAAGGAAGGCAGGTAATACACACTACTCGAAATGATGGCGAAAACATGGCCTAACAAGTTAGATATTGCATAGGCACCAGGAACATGTCACTGTTGACATGGAGGAACCAAATCTGCACACAGAAGTTATGTCCACGCAGCTTCCTAACTTTTTCCCAGATAACGTTGCTGGTAGTATTAAATGTTCTTGTCGATATAAATTCTCTCCAGGATGGCTATCAGCTCTCCTATATAAGGTGTCATGCTCAGGCCCAACAAACATGGAACAGCCAAAAAATCTCCTCTGTTGGTAGAGAATGCAATCTGCAAAGTGCTCTATGCTGTGCATAGAACGCATTCCGACACTGGCCATTCAACCAGGGGACATGACTGCGGCAACTGGAATAAGATGTAGGGATGGCTGCCTGTCCAGCAGAAACTACAAAGGCAGTAAATTCATCCACTGCCACATTGATATCAGGAGAGGCCTCACGTGGTAAGTGAAGTGAGAAACTGTAATAGTCGCAAGTAAGCTTCTTATCACTCACCATGAAGGAAGAGATGGTTCAACATGCGGCACACCCTCTAAAATGATGGGGTAGTGGCCACTACACTACAAAAGTCGGGGTAAATGGACCATTTGAATTGGTCAACAAGAGTAGGACTACAGGAGGCGAGAGAAATACACGAAGAGTTCCCGTGAGGTGAAGAGTGTAAGGGTACTTATGTTTAACAGAACGAAGTTCGCATCTGTTAATAGCTACTCAAAGACACGACTTCAACAATCCCTGCGAGAGGAGCCCCATAACTCATTGTGTCCACTCTGAACACCAACTATGAATGGAGCTGGGAACTGTGAGGGTATCATGAAGGGATCTTGAGATACGAGGGCAGATTCTAGAGGTCAACAAGATGCACATGCAAGTTGGAGGAATATAAAAACTACAAACTGTGAAAACTATGCCGAGGAACGCCCTGTCAGCCACAGCTTGGAGAGTGGTGATAAGGGCGACAGTTTCATTATGCTAACAATCCCGAGCAACAATACTGTTTCATGTTAATGGTTTACATCATTTCCCTTTCGCCATCTCGTTCGAACGAGCGAAGGAGTTTGTGAAGGCCCGGCTAGTAACCTGAGGAGCACGCAGAGATTCACAAAGGCAGCATGCAGTTACAGTACCGCCGCTGCCAGATAACCCTGTCGGGAGTCGCGTGCCCCTGACCTACAGCGGATTGGATTTCTGGGGTTTTCTCAAGAATGTTTTGGTCATTCTCCCAGCCTCTCAGCATGACTCGGGGTGCAGGGAACCTTCTGTATAGGGACAGCGAGACTACTTAAGCCGCGATGGGCCTCGAACCGACAGTTTAGAGTTTGGAGGATCGTGCGACGATAAGCAGCAGGTATGCGAAGACAAGCGAAACGACGAGCCGTGACGGCGAGAGTAACCAGCGGGAGTGGAGTCTGCGGACTGCGAGCAGCGGTACAGTGAAGAGTGAGACTGATAGGTGGAACTAACTGAATGCGTGAGTGTAAGACATTCGTAATGATGGCAATAGACAAGATTGAACACGTGTAAATAATGAGCGTGAATTAAGTGACTGTAGCCAATATATAGACAATGATAAGAACTAATTGTAATTTAGATATACATTAAATATTGTGCCCACTGAGAACAACAGGAGTACTAGTGGAGATAGGTAGTTTAATGTTGTAAGTAATACCTGTGTGAAAAAATTAAAAATAAAATTTAGTTATATTTTTATTATGACCCCTATCCCTCACGAACTTGGATACACCCTTTTGGTATCTTGTAATACAGGCACATTATCTGTGCGATGGATAGAGTAGCCTCGGAGCGAGATGGAATTAGTAGGGCGAAAGTGGATTTCATTGAAGCATGCGACAGTTCCTGTATATTAGTAAAGTAGTCTTGGGGAAAAAAAAAAAAAAAAAAAGTTCTAAATATGCGGAAATCATATATTATGTGCACGTAATATAAAATACACATTCAGAAAGAGAGACAACCGAGAGAGGAAAAGGCTTATCCACTATCGGAAATATTCTGGTTAATCTGCATGTGCTTTAGCTGGTATCGCACAATGACTGCATTAATAATTGCGGGAAATTTGACTACAGCTGACGATGGGAATACTTTCCAAATTCATTTTCTCCTTTTCATCTGTCATGCATCGTTCCTCCGCATGTAAAATTAGCATTGCACTGTACCCAGTCACTTTTACTCATACGGCGATCAAGTAAAACTGTGAAACTCTTTCACTCGTAAGTACATAAAACAAACTAACTAATTTGATAAATTCTGTGTCTATATAAATTTAACCATCACAATGTTAATACGACGTATGGAACTACGTTTCCTAAACTGCTGCCAAAGTTAGTAACAGTTTTCCAGTCAAGGCCTACATTAAAATAAAATTATGGACAGTATTTTTTTTATAATATTTATTTCAAAACTGCTCATTTAACCGCGGGCAGCCAATCAATGCTTGTCAATAGCAACAAAATTGTGCGTACTGCCAACTTTCCCCTAGTTGCTAAAGCTTGCAAGTGCGACGCACGACAGGCAATGGAGGTTCGACCTTTTCTCGGGTACCAAGAATTAGTGGCCTCGGAGCTGGGGTGAAGGCAATCCTCCCATACCAAGATTAAGACGAGGCTGTAAACTTAGCTGCATTGCTTCATTTCTCGGCTAGTCTTTTACGGCCCTCGTCCACGATCCTTGGAAAGCTAGTACAAGTGTAAGTAAGTCTTCCATATACGTTCTCGACGTAAACTGGCGAGAACGGCGGCGTCTCAGGTCTCATTGTGTAATCCACGCGTGTTTCTCCACAGAAACGTCCGTGAATCTACATTTGGAATGTTCACTACAAACTATTCAATCCAAAAAGAAATACTATTCCATTAAATGTTGTTAAAGTCACACCCCTGATTCGAGAAGTATCTTGCAGACCAATTCCAAAAGTAGCGAAATGCCGATGCGCGAACTTCATCACATATGTACTCCACAGCCAAATCTCCGAATCAAGGCACATATTGCAGTGGCAGATCTTTCATTAAAGTACGAATCTAAAATGGTGAAAAATAGCCCAAAGTTCGAATACAATAAAATGACAGTGTACCATATGCAGAGACTTTCCTTCTTCGTGGTGTCCTTAAATCAAATAGGAAGCCTTAATTACATGGTAAGAATCTCCCTTAATCGATCCTTGTTCAATTAAAGAGCAATTGTGACTAATACTACTTTTAAATGATGAACATTTATTGTAATTACAGCATGGGAATGTTTTCACTGCGTATTTTAACCTCTAAAAAATGTATATGGTAATCTCATATGTATGTTCAGTGTAACGTGTTATGTATACTTCTATTTTTATTGTAGCAAATCCTCTTCAGCTTTGTGCTTAAAAAAGGATGCATTGAATAAATTAATCAATAAATAATTAACATAACTTCCCGACCTTCTTGTTTCTCACATGTCAACAATTCCAAGCTACAACCTCTAACCGAATACGTACTGTCAAACGGGTTTGCTTAATGTTGATGTTAATGATGGAGTACGAAAAGCCCACGTTATTTGACGATGCTAACAGCTACTATTCTCTCATGTAAATATTTATGATCCTACAAATATGAAGAGATTTGGGCGGCTCTTAACAACGAGGTCTTGAGAATCGTACAATTATGGTAACATAACATGACACGTTTCCCTCAACACACATACGTACACGCAATGAAGCGTTTACCATTGTCTGTAATTGTTTACATTAAAGATTCTGCGTATCAAACAAATGAACTCAAATGTAATATACTCCCGTACCTTGGTAACGCCAGGATGCGAATTGCATTCGCATTCTATTTGGGCCGATGCCACCTTTTTGGCGGTCCAGTTACTGTAATCAGTCTTTTAATTTCAATAACCTTCGCCCAAGTACAAACGAACCCAAAAAAATGCCTCGCTCATTCTTTGAAAAACGCTCACACTTTCCAGCTGATGCCATTTTTCTGATCAAAACATTATATCATCACAGACCATATAAGAACATTAGGGTACACACAATATTGCACTTCTTCCTACTGACTGTTAACTGTGACGTCACTAAGGTTCGGGTATCTTTGGTACACAATCGACCTTCGACGCTAAAAGGACGCGACAAGCATTTCCTTCGGTAAAGAAAAGAAGCCTTGATAAACAAGAAAAGGCAAATCTCTGCATATGGCTGAATATGTTAACAACAACCACTTTCAAGTAATATATTCAACAGCGTAGACAATTTATTCATTCTCTTTAAAATGTGAAATTTTCAAATCTTGTATTGAAAGGAAACTTGGCCTCAAAAAATTTTTACTTAATACAATCTCCCCTACACAACCGCCTTCCGATTAAGTACAATTTCTTTCAAAATGGGTGTTATATTAATTACTTACGTGTGCCAACATTTAAACAGGAAGAAATGATTTATGCTAGGTAGCGTTAATCAATGGCCGTGACCTCCACAAAGGAACTGGGAGGTAAAATGAGAACTTGGGCGTTGGTCGGGCGAGAAATTTGTCACCCCGTCTCGAAAACTACAAAAATATGGCAGATGTTTAGATTTTTGTTTGATCACCTTCCCTGCCCCTTCCCAAATATTCATGTGCGTTTATATTCCGAAAATAAATTGTCCGCAATTTTTTTATTAATGAGTATAGAGCGAAAGACTTAGTTCACAAATCATGGGCATAGCCAGTAGATTATTTTTATGCATATTGTGGGAATAACAATTTGCAAAACGTTTACTGTATTTTTTGTTTATAATCTACTAGCGGTTTCTTAACACTTTTTGAATAGAACCTTTGAAAAATCATCCCATGACTAACGTGTTTTGTTGTTTCTAAATATTCCATGTATCACAAGTGCTTAACACTGTGTTAACATAAGTCTCTTAATTTTGGTTAGATTTACCATTTAGTTATAGTTTGTCTATAACTTACAGTATTTGATTTATAATTAATACGAAGAAAAAAACAGGGAGAAAAAAGATGTGTTGGTAATGCCTAGAAAGAAATAGTTCTCATGCAAAATTGCATCACAGAAAGTGCGCACGAATATGATGCGCTGTCCCTTTGGTGTAATTTTCTAGGCTCGGTTAAGCTTTGTTAGCATGAAGCGGAGGGATATCCTGGAAGAACTTTAACAAGGCTTCAGGAAAGTGTAAAGAAAACGTGAATGGCCTATAATGTAAATTATTAACATGCAGTGACATAGCAATGAAATAAAATTAGTTCCCAAATATTTAATCTGCGGCATGGGCTCGGTAAACAAAGTGGCATCATCTGTTCGCCTGTTCTATAGTGTTAAGTTAAAAGGAAAATAGTATTCCTCTTCACCGGCTGGGTTATATAGTAACGGTGGAAGATGAAAGAAATTTAGACCCCTACTGATTGATTGCGGCAGGAATTTACGTCAGTTAATTATTTTTAAAAACGTCGTAGGTGCACGGCACAGCCTCCGTAGCCTATCCAATAAACGTGAAACTTTTCCGGAATGTATTTGCAGCAAATCATGAAGACAACGCAAACCCCTGGGGTTACTGAAGTTTCTACCACTACACCAAACTTCTTGGGACTTATGATCGAACATTTTTTGCATAGCTGACGATCGCCAACTCGATATCCAGGCCAACGTAGGTATTCCCGAGGAGCGCTTGCAAGTCCGCAGATCCGATCGACACAAATAACGGCAACGGCCGGCGAAGATCCATTGACATTCCACTTCAGCGGAGGGGCGCCACGCGGCAAATGCCACGCATTCTTCCCAGTGCTGTATCAGTATCTATTCTCCGAGCCACATCCAACCCGGATACGAAACGTTATGCAGTAACGTGCGGTGCAAGAAGCATATGGGGGGGGGGGGGGAGTTGCAACTCAACGGCAGACCGAGAGAGAACCTTATCTCATTCATTTTTTTGCCGACGTAGGTTCTACTATACTACCAACGTTAGAATATACAGTAAACTACAAATATTGCGCATGAAGTTGCTAGCATGTATTTTATTTTGATTTTAAGACTGGCCTACCTTTCCTGGGAAATATCGTGTCGTTAACTAGCAGTTGGCAGTTATCTAACATGCAAATATTCATGAAAATACGTGTGGTACGAAATACCAGACGTGCTAGTCACACTGGCAAAGAATACTGCGCTACCACCACCAGAACGAAAATATGTATCCACGCACGTGTTTCTACATCGTCTAAAGAGAACGGCAGTCCATTCACGGCTACTTCAAACTTTTCTGCTAAAGATTGGTTTCCAGAATATTCTTCCGCCTCATACAAACAAAACTGAACTAAGTCTAGAAAATCACACGAAAGTGACAACGCACCGCATTCGTACGAACTACAGCGTAACAATATTTCGCATAAGGACTTCTTACTAGGAATTATCAACACACTTATTTCCTCTCTGTTTTAATTTATGTTAATGATTAATTAAATATTATAATCTATGTATAAAATACAAGTAAAAGTTCAGTTTAACCAAAAATAAGGCACTATTATGTTAACAGAAATATAAAATGGATGTGATACATTAAATATTTAGCAAACAACCATGCACGTCACAAGTGGTGTGATTGTTCGAAGGTTTGCTTCACAATGTGTGAAGACAGCGTGAACAAACTATGCATAATTTTTATATAGGCTATTCATGGTAGGGTGAGAGCACTTTGGAAAGCAATTTCATTTGGAATAATAGACAGTAAATATATTTTATTTTTGCCGTAGACGTCAACTTCCGAATGCGATGGAATATACACACGGTGTTATTACTTACGTAGCAATATTTATTTTAAAAAGTTGGTTAAGGATTTAAAATGGCTGAAAAGAAAAAATAACTAGGGCCTCAAAAGTGCTCACTTTACCGTGAACAACATATAGAATATTTACGACGCGATGCGTAGGTAGTAAATCATCTGTAAAACCGTAGAACGTCGACTGCGGGTTTCTTCAGTAACGATTCGCTCTCCTCTGCTGGAGTTGCTGGGGCCTGGATAGGATCAGTAGCGTGCGCCCGCAGCGGCCGGCAGGCTGGCGAAATGCCACCGGGTAAGCCAAGGTCGCGGCAGCTCGCAAGTACCGACACCAGCGCATGCTCTACCTGGCCCATGGAAGCAAAGCACTCAGTAGTCGAAGGACACGCGCTAATGCCTCATTTGTATTTCCACGCAACGAGTTATTTTTGTCGGCAGCCCAGGCTCCCAAACAAAATCTCTCCCACCGGTGTTTGTCTAGCATGCGCGCGCATGTTTCAGTTTCGTTTCTAACGAGAAAACAGCACACTTTCTCTCCGATTTTCGCTAATTCATAGGTATAAACTGTTCACGGTAAAATGAGTACCTATAAAATCAAGCGTTGAAAAGAAAAAAATAGCTGCACGTTATAGGCTGTTCACGTTAATGTGAGCACTTTAGAGCCCCTAGTTACTTTTCCTTTCAGCCACTGTTATCGTTAAACAACCTTTTTAAACAAATATTGCCATGTAAGTAATAACACAGTGTGTATATTCACAGTACTGGGAAGTTAACGTCTAACACTAAAATATAATATATTATTAGGCATTATTCCAAATGAGAGGGCTTTCGAAAGTGCTCACTTTACCGTGAATAGCCTATACTGAAAAGTATGCTCCCAGTCAAGTTGGCCAGGAATTAAGTAGAATAATTCCAAATATCGATGTCATTCTGCGAGTGTAATATTTAAAGTCATAGCGAATCGAGCTGGTATTTTATTTTGTACATTACATATTACAGATCGAATTGGCACATTAGTAAAATATTTTAAGTCACTAACAATTTCACGTATTCGCTTGGCTGGCACATGAATAAAGTGGCTCGTGGCCATGTGAATTTCGTAAACGGAGGAAGGATGTAAAATGGGAGAAATACATATTGTGGAAGGGTTTCACAGGTGCTCCATTAACCAAAAACATACTATAACTACGCACTCTTAAAATCCACTGAAACAAGAATATTTTAATCAATTATAAGTATAAGGTGGGTCGTAAAGGATTAAAATAACATTTGAATGATACGGTAAGCCATTTCGCCACGAAACTCTAGTTTCCGTACAAAAACTGCAATTTTACGTCGTACGGCTAAAGATACAGGCTTTAATAAAGTGCAATAGAGTTCAAATTCAGCGCCTCGAACCTTTATTCCATTCTTTACACTCGCTTCCATGACAAACTGCCGAGAACTATTGAATGTTTTCGACACCCCGACTGTTATTTCGTTGGGGTATAGATTTAAGGCAGCGCTAATGAAACGTTGACCAGCCCGTCACATAGGCATAAACGCAAGGCACAGTATTGCTGTAGTACAGGAAGCGGCTATGGACCGAAGTGATGACCGTGTAAACACTTCACGACTCAATGTATCGAAATTAACTCAGGTGAAGCATTTATTTACTGGTAGTTACAAGCGGAAGACGCTCAACAATACTTAACTGTTAAAAAATGACGGCTGTACTAACAAACCTATGAACAAAATTCCGCCGTCTACATAGAAGTGTCCACCACCTTGCTGACATGCACATAATGCCCATCAAATAACAAGCCATTTATAAGAAAAAAATTGTTAAACGTAACGGAATGTTTGCATATTTTTAATTTTTTTTAAATGTATGAATTGTTACTTGGTGATTACATATGTGTCAGACAATGACATTAGTTTACTTTGTACATTTTTTTTTCATTTGCACAACTTAGTATTTATCATTGCTGCAGCAAAACAGAAAAATTTGAATCCGACATTAAAAAAACTGTAACGTTTTTTTTATTTAGGGAAAACGTCATCACATATGTGTACAAGTTGAACAATCTTGGCTACAAAAATAAAATTATTAATTTTTTTGGGGTCCAACATCGTTAATGCTACTGCTGTCATGATAGTTGTATTAAAGTTAAAACAAGAAAAAACTCATAGTTACTAAATGTTAAAAAGAAGAAGAAAAAAACCCCGGGAAAATATTTTTGAGGTTTATATTTCGTTTCGTTTGGTTCAGTATAGATTTTCAACCAAAAACTCTGTTCGCGAATATGGCAGTCGAACGAATTTACAATAAACACATTTACACTACAGGTTATTCACGGTAAGGTGAGCACATTTGAGGCCCAAGTTACTTTTTCCTTTCAGCCATTTTTTTATCCTTTAGCCCATTTTTAAAATAAATATTGTCAAGTAAGTAATAAACATAGTGTGTATGTTCCACCGCACTCGGAATTTAACGTCTAAGTCTAAAATAAAATGTATTTCTTTACTGCTATTCCAAATGAGAGGGCTTCCAAAAGTTCTCACTTTACCGTGAATAGCCTATACTTGTGTTTCGTAGCTACGTTTAGATTCGTTTCAGTATACAAGCCAGCCACCAGTTTACCAATGAGGACAATTTTTCCGTGTATTGGAATTGCAGCACCAATAGTTTCGCGAAGACATGTCACTATAACCACAAGCAGGCCCAGTCGACTGTCTGGATACTTGCCAGGCCGATCTCCCTTGTAACACGACGCATCGCTCGGAGACAGGATAGTGCCCATTGTTTTGGAAGGGTGAGACGGCGAGATAGCGAGACTCTCTAAGCTGTCGCAACTGGTTTGCGAGGAGGAGAGGAGAGTTTGCTGACTTCCCGCTGTCTCGATAGAGAACGTATTGTTCCACCTTAGGCGCGGCACGTTTTCAAGTCGGAACCAAGTGCTCAGTGTAAATTTAGCGAGTGCATTTCTACCTTCGAATTAAAACGGAATTATCAAAAGATTCTAGACTACGCTCGCACACAATTTTAAATCTAAAATATACGTGTGTCTGAACGTTGTGATAACAAGGATGGTATAGTCTATTAGCGGTGTCTTCACACTTTTGAATCAACCTTTGAAATATCAACCCACGTATGATGTGTTTGGTTATTTCCTAAATATGCCATGCACCACAAGCGTTTTATGTATACTTGGGTTACCATAAAATTTGCTTATTTTAATTAAACTGAACGGTAACTTATATTTTATCTAGAAATAAAACCATTCTATTTATTTAAAAAATATGAATTAAAGACAGGGAGAAAATACATGTATTGGTAATGCTTAGTAAAAAAAAAAAAAAAAAAAAAAAAGTTCCCATGCAAAATTTTATCTAAGCGAGTGCCGACGAATGCGATGCGTTGTCCGTTTGGTGTAATTTTCTGGACTCTCTGCTTCGCGCCAATTTTGCAGTCTTGGTTACTGACGAACCTGAGCGTCAGGCCCGTTTCAATTCGTGATATGTGCAAAGTACGTTCTTGTACATAAAAGGCAATAAAAAAACGTGTGAAAGTAGTCCACATGAATATCGTGGAAGTATTATTTGCGCAAGCTCAGTTAAGATTAATAAGAGTTAATATGACGCTCAGACTTGTAGATTACAGATGTTTGACTGATAGTAGCATTGAGAATAGGTAAATATAATTATTGAATATAGTTATTTTATTTTTATTAAGACCTCCATCCCTCACGAACTTGGGTCCACGTAACACTATGTTACACGGCTTTATATGCACGCTTTGCAAGTTGTAATAAGTTCAGTCCGTTGGTGTGCCTCTGTATATGTGCTTGAAGAGTGGAGCAAATTACGGTTGGAGAAATGTTGCAATGTTTTGTTGTAGAAGGCCTGCTGTTTATGGTTTTATCGCCATACTGTCCTACTCATACATGTCCCTTTTTGCAACTGCGTCATCCTTTTTTTCATTGATTTTTTTTCGTGCGGTTGTATATGCCGTCCTTGATCGTTTTGTTAATTACTCGTCGTGGTGTTTTGTGTCTAGTTTCCTTTGTTACTAAATTTAATTCTGCTGCGGAATGATGTGTGTTTTGTTCACATATTCATTAACAGGTAACCTTAAACGTTTCTGGTTTTTTTTTATACCTACTTTGTCTTGCCTACGGCGTAGGACAAAACACCCTGCATTAGTGTATATCTGATAACTATAACATATACTAAATAATATATTGCCATTTCCTGCCCCATTCAAGTACTATTGAAGGGATTTAATAAGTGTATCTGCAGGTGAAAAATAACGTTGCGCAGATCGGATATTCTCGTCGAGGTGACCTCGCGATATGTGCAAGAATATTCAGCTGCGGCTTCTTTCTTCTTATCAAGAGCGAGGGTGCATCGTGCAGGTGAATTGTACTTGCATGTTTATTTAGCTGTCCGCGTGGCACCGCCACACAATAAATACATCAAAAGTGAAGTGGAGTGTCGGTGTCTTTGACGTAAATGAACCCGAACACTGATTAGCTGTAGAGATTCTGCCATTTACTTACTGCGTTTAAATGGAAACAAAACGCTTTTGGTAGTGCATTGTATTATGCTAGTTTTGTTTATTTTGTGTAACCATTTTAACTGGCATAGCAGCAATTAACTTAATATAATTTGACGATTTTTGTAATTAGCAGCTTGTATAGTAATATAATACGTTGTTTAAATCTGGAAGGCTTATTTTTAAGCAACATTCACTTAAGGCATTCATTATTGTTTATTAGTTAACCGATAATTGACTAACTCATCTAATAAGTTGAATTGCCTTCTGGAGACAGGCGATCCCGTTGTAGGGGTTTTGGTTTGGGGGTCTCGGGTCCAATGGAGGGTCGAGCTCTTGTATGTACTGTACAATAATATTCGGCTGCATAGCATACCTGAAGGTTAAATACGCACCGAAAATTTTGCTGTTACACGGAGTCATTCACAAGTATGGTAGTTTTGTGTAAAAGTTGAAAGTTGTGGCATGTCAAACTTACTAAATTCCCAGTTATTGGTCGTACAGTTTGCCCCAATTTACTGGGCATTGTTTTATTTTTGCCGCGTTTATGAATTCAAACATGAACAGAATAACATGTGTGGTACACTTAACCCCAGCAAAAAAAAATTCTTTCAAAAAAATGCTATTTTGATGTGTGCTTTAATGCCATGCTTTTTGTTGCAGCTTCTTAGGTTTTGTTTTTAAAATACTTTCACAGGTTTCTGAATTTGTGTAGTTAACAAAAACATATTTTGCGCCTAGCATTGACTACTTTAGTATTCAGGGTTTTTTTTAAATTTTGTTTAACAGTTCTTTCCATTTTGTGTATTATGGGAGTTCTTTTAGCCTAATTTGTCTTCATTAATTTACTATTTGTGCAACGCGAGTGTTCTTAATAGTACATACTGTTACGTACGGAATCTCTCTTCCCCCCCCCCCCCCTCACCCGATTTTTTTTACTGTGCTTCGGACGCTCGTCATCTCTCCGTGTGACAGAGGTATGGTTGTCGCGTTTTGGTAAAGACTGGTGTGTTTAATTGTGCTAGTTTCTATGAGGTAAAGTGGAGAGATTTGTGCAGCTCTTATCGAGATCTTGAGAGCCGATGAGGGAGAAGCGAGGTGAGTATGGTGCAGCGCCGAAATGCAAGGCCTGGGGAAAACGGGAGATCCCGAGAAAACCCGTCACCAGGGATCGAACCCGGTTCACCTAGGTGGGAGGTGTGTAGCCGCGGTCCCTCTATGAAGCAAAGAACAATTACGTAATTTAGTTTTGAAATGCGTGCGATAGCCATTTTTGTCTACATATTAATTTTGGAGTATAGTCCATGGTTACTGCCAACTTTTCTGACGGCTTGCTAAAGTTCTACTTGCAGGTTATTCCTACACCTCACACAAACAAAGCTTAGCTAAATCTAGAAAATTACACCAAAGGGACAACGTACTACACTTGTACACACTCCGTTAAATAATATTTTGTATGAGAACTATTTCTCATTAAGCGTTACCAACATACCTATTTTATTTCTGTTTTTATTCACGCTGGTTAAAATTTGAATATTATTATTTATAAATACATTTTAACTAAAAATTAATTGCAACCAAAATAAAATACTTTTGTTTTAACAGAAATATAAAACGAGTGAGATACACTATGTACCTATACAGGAAGCAACGAAATTCGTCATACATGGGGTGATTTTCAAGGTTTTGATTCAAAAAGTGTGAAGATGCCTTGAACAGGCTATATGTTTCGAATTGTTTACAAAAATCAGAAAAGTAGTATTAACTCTTCTATTTAGTTAAGGCTTCCTTCCTTTACAGAACCTATCTGTGCACAGAGACGCACAGTAGACTAATTGCAACAATACATTAAGGCCCCCGCCTACCTGTAGTTTATCCTTGCGTTTGGGACAGAGAAGCACGGGACCGATAAGGGTGGCATTGCCACTCTCATCAAGTGCGTCATCGCCGCTAAGTGCAAGGCTCTGGACTGTCGTGCAGTGCTGTCGTCGAATTGCGCGTACCTATGGGACTTCCAGCGGTGACAGCTATTATTTTACTGGTGTAAAGTCTGCATGAAGGTCAATGCAGGGCCCTTTGAGTAGGTTTGTATGGATTTGACGAACATAATTTAAGATCCAGTTCGTTTAAAATGCTGTTGTTAGCAGTTTTGGAGTACTATGAAATCGTGTTTATAATGCGCGTGACGTCTTGAAAGCACTCGACAGCCCTCGTCTGAAATGGAGGTTCTTTTCGTAGATCAGCACATTGGACGCACGTTTAATAGTTATACATGTCGCCTGTATGGAGTATGAGTTCGTGAGCTATAGAGGTCTTAATACAAATAAAAGAATTAAACTTGATTTTTTAATTTATACCCACAGCTAAAATTTACAGCATTAAATTATCTATCTCCACTATTACTCTTTTTATTTCTCTGCGAGCAAAATATTGTCTATTTCAACTCCAATTACCATCCTTAATCTCTCTGTTTGGTTATAGTCAATTAACTCATACTCATTATTAATGCACTTTGTCTGTTGCCTTCATTTGTAATGTCTTTCACTCACGCATCTAGTCCAATAGTCTAGCCTGCCAGTTTCAATCAACACTGCTGTGATGCTCGCAATCGCAGATATTCCTTCCGCTGGTCACTTCTCTCGCTCGTCGTTCATCGCTAAAACTCCAGCCACTCATCAACTCCAACAACTCCCGGCTCGGAGGCCCGACGCGCTTTTTATAGTCACTGGCTTTGACCTGGAAGGTTCGCCGCACCCCCAAACTGGCTGAGAGAAATGAGGTCAGTAATCCAGAACATTCTTCAGATGTCTCAAAGACACCCGATACCCAAGGTCGGGAGTGGCACGCGCCCTGATAGGCATAACAGGCAGGCTTTGTAAACATTCCTTTGTAAAAAGATGCTGCGTCCTCGGTTGCTACTGATAGCGCACGCACGCATCAATAAGTTATCCGTGTCTCGCAAGCTCGCAAAGCGACTGCCTGTAACAATAGTTTCGTGAAAAAAAAACGGTTACGTACTTCAAACACTGCAGTGCAGTTCATGCCTTGCGTAAGAGGGACCTTCATTTAAATATCCAAAGCTACTGTGTTCATTTATCAGAGGGATGACGAGAAGTAAGGTGTTTGTACTCAAACTGTATTGGCTGCAATCTTGTGTGCATTCCTGTAATGGGCTTGAGGTCATTTTGGTTACTAGCAATAATTGTATTAAAATTTACGCTAATATTCATGGATTTGTTATAATGTGTTACCAGCAGCTTGTGGAAAAACCGCGAACGTTTTATATTTTTACTACGCCAAGAAAATTTTTTTTTTTTTTTTAAATCAAACCAAGTATGTTTTGGCGCAACCAAGGAATTGTTTGTATAGGGGCAGTAAAATATTTTGTTGTTGAAACCTAATTATTTCGTTGTCTTTATTGGGTAGACCCAAACTGTAAGATTTAGTTGTTGCAACTAAAGATTTGTTTGGCTCCATGTTAAATAAATAATTTTAATTTCAACAAATTGAATACTCGACCGCAATTCGAACATGGATGGTTTGCTTCCGAGCGCTACGCCCTAGTAACCTTTGCTGCAGTGACTACTAATGAAATGTGAACGCATTTAAATACATACATTTCAAATACTGGACATTATGCGTAAATAAATACAGTATTTACAGTTTTAAAGCTTTGCTTTTTAGCCTCTGGCTATACTTGTTATATTAGAATTTTATACCATTATTTAGCAACAGTAAACGCTTTAACAAACACTAACTAACCTAATTGTCACAAAAATTACAAACTCTCGAGCTGTAGTTTCGAACGAAGACAATCAAATGAGTGGCAAAAAAAAAATTACCCATACAGCTGATTCAACTAAATAAGTTATCAGTCTGGTTTATTCTGGCCTACACGCGGGTTTTTGTTATTCAAGCATTAATTTTGTTAGGTGAACAAAATTAATTTTGTTGCTTTTGAAGTTTTGTTTATTAGACAGAATTTATTGTTTGGGCAACTAAGTATACTATTGACCCTATAAAAACGAGTATGTTGTTGGCAGGCGTAAACCTTTCTCATAGTGTAGGGAAAGGAAAATCTGGGAAGTAAAATGAATATCAGCGGCAACCCAGTAATGAGACTTAGGCCGCTTGCACACACACTGCAGAGCTGGAGACCGCACGCCGCTCACAAGTCAATTAGTCCTTATTTTGATGTTTTCATATATATATATATATATATATATATATATATATATATATATATATATATAATATATATATATATATATATATATATAGTTTAAAGAAAAAATAAAGACACTTTAAGCTTAACCACATAAATTGCATTTCAAGTAGGTATATGAAATATCATATTCATAATTATGATTAAAGTTGGATATTTTGCTATCATATTTGTAAATATTATAAGTCATTTTACGAGTCTTATTTTCTTTTTGGTATTAAGTAATGCTATATAGCAAAGTATGCATTCTTTTAACAAACGGAACCGCCCGAAACAACTAGTTACTGCACTAATTCTCTGCGAATTATCGAAGTCCCGCGAATATGAAATTTAAACCCACACGCACCGTCCCCGCCTTAGATATTTTTGTATTTTTTTTTAAATACAAATTGGACAGAACCTGTTATCCAGCGAAAAATATTTGTGCATTAAAAAATAAATTTTCCTGTCCCAACACATCTAACATGATTGGTCCAGTGTCGGTGATGAGACACGAAATGCGACCATACCAATTTGGAATATCGATTCCTGAAAATCCGATACATTTCATTCCGACAGTCGCTTCGGCTTTCTCAAAGATACGCATTTTGTCATTCCGGCACTGGCTACCGGAATGAAAATATCGGAACAATCCGCTCGCGTAATTATTTCGATAGTTTCAAAAATTTTGCCTCGGGGCATATTTCCTCCACGATTTCTGAGATTTAACTACTGACTACGCCGACGCTGGCAGAATCACTTCGTGCCGGTACGTGCGCAAGAACCACTCCCGGCGCCCGGTACCTCCAAGACGCCGGCGCGTGTCCAAGCGCCCTTAAAGCAGCTCTAGCTAATGTCAATTTAAGCTTGTCGGCCATTATTACAGAAAGTGTTGATATTTGTACAATCCATTCCCTGTTACTTCCAACTTACCGAAGCCCTGCTGAAGTTCTACTTAAAGGATATTCCTCCTCCCTCATGCAAACGAAACTCATCCGAGATTAGGAAACTACACCAAAGCGACAACGCACCGCATTCGTGCGCACTCAGTGTAATAATATTTTGCATTGAAACTATTTCTTACTAGGCACAACCAACACACCTGTTTTCTCGCCGTTTTATTCATATCTATACATCTAAAAAATCAATAAAATAGAAGAGTGTCTGTGATTTTCGAACTTTCCACTTTTAATTATTTTTTTCATATAGTATAATTGATTGCGAAGCCATCTCTAAGGTTATATTTTTCATGTCTGTCTGTCCGACCAGATTTAACTCAAGAGCCACTGAACGTATTGACATGAAATTTACAGTCTATGGATAATAACATCCGGACTAACTTAGTCTTTGTTTCATCGAGATATATCAAACGGTTCCGAAAAAATGATGGGTGATTAGGGATGTACATAATACTGGATTAAACTTTTCTTAGGATTACTGCATAAAAAAAGCATTGTTAAAAAAAGTCCCGTAATTTCTCCTTTCCCTCCCAAGAGCCGTAGTGGCCCAGTGACTAGGTATTTAGGTATCCACATCATTAACACCATAAAACATGTGCGAAGCGATGTCAGGGTGTAATTTAATAACTCCATCAAACCTGAAAGAAGCAATATTACTATTTTAGACATAAAACTTAGTGAAACTATGGTGGACTTTATTTTAATAACTTCATAAAACCCAAGCGAAGCGAAATTTCTGTATCAAAAATAAGAAAAACAAGTCCAAAATTTCATGCGAACGAAGTCGCACGGGTCAGCTAGTTAATTATAAATGAAATGTTATAATTACGTTTAATTTAACCAAAAATAACGTACTTTTACGTCATCATAAATATAAAAAGTTTGTGATACATGGCATATTTAGGAAATAACCAAACACGTCATGCATATGATGATTTTTCAAAGGTTAGATTCATAAAGTGTGAATAAACCGCGAATAGGTTATAAATGGTTGGCCAATTTGGGGCAATGAGTTTTATTTTCTGGAATTAACCGCGGAATTAAATGCAGCTTCTCAGCGGTAGTTAGTGCGCAGTTTCGAGTAGCATTGTTAATGTACACATCCCTGTTATGCAAGTTTTACTTTTTTTCCAAGGGCATACTCCACATATGACGTATGTTACTGACAGTGCTCGTAGCGTCTTTTTTGCATTGCGTTTAGCGTATGTCGTATTTAAAATTTTGATGTACCCTTTGTCATACAAATATACGGCGATATTCTTCCTCATATTTAGTCGTTTCGTCAACCTTAAAATATGCGAATGACTGGTGTGTAACATTGTTTAATATTCCACTTTAGAAAATCGACCCAATCCGGTTAATCTCGTGTCCAAGTACAGGATAGGGCAGAAGGACCTTCCTGATTTGGGAAGCTAATAAAAACAAAAATAAGCCCTATACAAGAAAAAACCTGTTCGACACGAATAGAATACTTAATGCCATTTCACATAACGCACTTTAAAAATCACATCAGTCAAGTGCGGCCTCCATCGTTGATATAGGCTGTTCACGGTAAAGTGAGCACTTTTTAAGACCCTTCTAAATTTTTCCTTTCATCCTACTTCCATATTCCTGCTGCTATTTAATATAAAATTGCTTTGTGACGAATAAACACAGTGTGTACATTTCACCACCTTAAAAATGTAATGTTTGATGCTGCAATAAGATATTTTTAATAGTGGTTTAAACCCTGTTGGGAGGGCCTTAAAACTTGCTCACTTTACTATGAACGGCCAGTACACATATTGAGCCTTTCACGGTAGTTTTCCATCACCCTGCCGGTAATGTCTATGTAGAATGGCAGCGACTTAGTGGGTTACGCCACCTTCAGTTCATCGAGTGTGTGGGAACACCGCGTTGATGCACCTGGGATGCCGGTGGCCACCCGAGGTCACCATGCATGGAAACAACATGCCCAGGAAACATTTATCTCAAAATCCCGACGGAACAACGCTATGTATGTGCTGGTGCGCCATATTGTTGGAACCAGGGGGTGTTCACAGGATAGGGAACAGGTCGCTTATTTTTTCAGGCCCTCTCCACGCATACCCTCATCATAGTGAAATATTTTGATACCCATTAAAGATATTGCTAATTGTTTCCTAGTTGTTACACTGCGGGAGCTTAAGTATTTTATACATTTTAAAAAAGTATGCATTCTCACAGATTTACGCAAAAAAAAAGTTTGCCTCTTAATTTTTATTATGTTGCCTGGCCATATTGTTGTTGACGATAGCATAACGCCAGGATAAGTTTGAATTTCTGAAATGCGTTGCAATTCATGGCAGAACATCGCAATCTTCTGATCCCACCAACAATTCATTTTATTCCACTGTTGAAGGTGGTCCACAAGTGTTCAAATTTCCTAAAGATATTGAACGCTACGTGTAATTATAATAATATCGTACTGCAGTTTTAAGAAGTTCAAGGTATTTTCGCCAGAAGCGCTGTAAGTACTCAGTAGCGCCAACTTCGTAGTTCGAAGTAATGCAGTAGTTGTGTCGACCAAGTTGATATGCATGGAGAGGGCTAAAAAAAATTAGCGAACGCTCAATAACATTACTGTTGCCACTGTGGTATACGCCTTATTTACTCTATGATTGAAACCTCACATTTTCTTGCACATGTTCAGTGAAAAGATAACCAATTTAGGTCTGAGAAAGCTGTCTAGCATTGCACAATGCCGATCGGATGTCACGATTGCAATAACACCATCCTCTTCAAAAATATACGGACCACACACCCCAAACTGAAAAACGGCGCACCACACCGTTACCTATCGAGTGGTCGTTGGTGGAGTTCCCGTGGGTTGTCGTGTGACCAGTACCGGAAATTCTGTTTACTGCTCGTGCCTGGAAGGCGGAAGTGCGCCTTGTCACTAAATAGCACAACATCCGTAAGGGGAGTGTTCTGAAGAAGGTCCCGGCTCTTAAGTTGCATGAGTTTCGAAATTTCATGCACTCTGTTTCGTGCAATCATAATTTTGTAGGGGCACATTTTGAGGTTTCTGTGTAGAGTTCTCCTAACTAACAAGTTTCAGCGTGTTTACGGGCAGAACGACATGGAGACTGCAGGCGCTCTCACATCACAGCCACATTTTCCTGTCGTGTTGCTGTCTGAGGTCGTCCAGGACATTTCCTTTTCAATGCAGAACCGGTTTGTCTGAAGTTCGACATCCACTTGTAATTTTTTTTTTATCGGGAACAGGATCACAACGACCAAGCGCGAAGCAGATGCGAAACGCACACTGCGTTGTTATCGGCGAACGGCCATTTCAAACGAACTCCTCGACAGCAAAAGAGCTGTGTTCTCCCCACCAAGCCATGACATCAACCGAACACTACATGATGACAGCTGTCTAACGCCACCCGCGTCCATCCCACCTCCTGCTACGCCCCTCACCAATCGCGGAGTGTAAGACCGCTATCTGACTGATGTAATCTTTAAAGTGCTTTGATGTAAAATGGCAATACGTGTACTATTCATGACGAACAGATTTGTTCTTGTATTTGGCTTATTTGGGATTTTATTAGTTTCCCAAATCGGGGAGGTCTTTCTGCCCCATTCAGTATAATGAGAAGGCACTGGCGGTTCGTTGAATTACCCAAAGAACTGAGAACTGTGGGAGCTAATACAGTATGTCCCAGCGTTCACCTACCGATTAGACTCGCCTTGTACTCGTGCGTGTCTAGGGTGGGGATGACGTGACAAGGACAGACCTGTCCGGCGAGTGACGCCATTGTCAGTAAGCATGGAGTGGTGGTTACTTGCACACCACGCGTTTGCAGTAGAAGCGTATTTCAAACATAACGATTCTGTTGTCATCACACAGCGATTGTTAGGCAACACTTCAATATTGAAGACACGGAAGGGTACCCAAACGTCACACCATAACGAACTGGGTGAACACTAGGACATCATATATATATATATATATATATATATATATATATATATATATATATATATATATATATATATATATATATTCAAAATTTGAATTATTTATTGAACAAAATTTAAATTGTTTCATGAGAGTTCATTCAAACACTTAAATTCGTAAGCTTGATTATAAAAATGCATAAATTATGGTTAAATAATACTGTTACAATTTCTCAAAGTCAGTGGGCAAAACCAGTTCCGTAAGGGATGGAGGTCTTAATAAAATGAAAGAGTTAATTATAATTTCCAAATTTTATTAATAACTACAAACAAAATTCTCTTGACACAACTCACAATACGTTGATATCACTTTCTGTTTAAATTAACGATTTCATTTAACACAATTAGCTCAAAGAAAGTAATTTAATTTTGTATTTTAACATCACTCCCAATGGACTTAATTAAATTATTTTATAAAATATATGTCCATATTTGACAGTTGTAATATTTACAATAAAATCCGTATCACATTTTCATTCAGTCCCCCCTCTGTTTAGTCCAAGCCCCATCAGTCCGCAAAGTTCTAGAGTTCACCGAGCGCACTCATACACAGTAGCCTTCACTAGTCGGGTATCACGCCCTCCCGTCCATTCACACTACAAACACCTCACCCGCCGTCGTTTCGTATTTTCCTGTCGTCGCGTCCCCTTGCCGACGTACTCTACTGCACCACACGTCGCTAGATTACCACACTCAGCCAATTGGCTTCCAAGAAAAGACTGTCGACTCTTGGACCGCTGCAATATTTATAGGGTAGTAGGCCATCGGCCAGAAATTTATCTAAATGCCGCGTTGCGCTGAGGTCCTAGTTCCCTGAATATTATTGATCATCCTCTATACTCGTCGGCTTCTCCAACAGGGCGAGGAGGGACTGTGACACCAGCCAGGTTGCCGCTATCATTTATTCCCCCGGGCGAGCGACGAGGCAGCGGGCGGGTCTGCCTAGGGGTGGGTAAGGTCGACGTGGTCACCCTCCAGAGAGCCGGACCGCGCATGGAGCTCGCGTCTAGTGCGAGCGTCAGCGTGTAACAATACTACGCTTAAGTCTTCACACTGAAACTTAACTATTTTAAAGCTAAATAGATTATTACATGCACTTAAACATTTAATACACTAATGCCGTAGGCCTATATTTTATATATCTTTTCAACGGTTGTCTTGCTACTTGGTCGTAGAGTGCGCTGTCACAGCGTTTTATTGAATTTCTTCAAGATTTGCATATCACCATTCGCCATTCTTTCGTCTTTCTTCGGCTCGCTGTAGGATATACAGAATTTAGTAGCTTCCTCTGCCTATTGAACATTATCGATTTTTTCTGGTTAATTAAATCCTGTTCACTCCTGAAATTTTGTGATTGGTTAGATTAGCAGATGACTTTCCTTCCAGTATCGAACTCCTTAGATCGGCCAATGAATTATTCTCATCCTCGTCTTGAATCTCAAGGAGAGTTGAAGAAATTAAAGTAATACATTTTAAACTTTATTTACAATATACAAGTCGCAGCCATCTTTATCACTCTTCTTAGAAGGAATCGGGTTATAAGCAAAACCTTTTCCAAGTATTCCAGAATGCAGAGAAGGGAACTTGATTCAGGCATTACATACCTTCCGAACTTTTTATAGGCATTACTTGAGTTCAGAAATGTATTTTGTTTTTAATCATGGACTTCGCTGTCATAGTGACTGCGTTTCATAATTTTGATTAAGCTAGGGAAAGAAATGTTTTTTGGAGGGGGAGGTAGTGGTTATATCATCAACGAAAACGCTCTTTTCAACAAGTAGCTCATATTAGTCATCAATATACCCGGAAGCATTGCCCAAAAACAGCAAAGCCTATTTGTACTAAGTACTTAGCTGACTAAACAGAGAGATTGATTCTTGTATGTAACCGACAGTGTTTCAGTATTTAAATTTTTTTATCTAGAGTTTTCATATTTATTTATGACAAGCAGTTTTAATTCACGTTCGCATGGAGCGTACGCTCCCCCATTGACCATATTTTCCACTCGTTACCATACATATTGAAAAATTTAGTTGCCATCATTGCAGAGTGGTCTAATACGAGTTATGCACTTATCAGGGCATGTTCCAATCCTTAGTAATGTCGTTTTGAAAAGTTGCAATGAACTTGGAAGTCTCATATTCGTTGGCATATGTTTGCCTTTAATTTACAAGTATCGTATATCGTGTTTTTTCTTTTCTTTTTTAACATTTTATTCGCAAATAAGATATTGTACTTTTCTTTGTTGACGTAGGAATTATCAGTTGTGTGAGAGATTTTCGGTCCACAGGTTCATATTTTTGGGATAGTTATAGTAATACGTAACGGCTAGTATGTATCGTCTATTACGTTTGATACCTTAGAAGGGAAAGTTTATACCGTCCATGTCTTACCCTGGATCTCCATACTGAAAACCAATGCATGAACCAAGTATGGTATGGAGGAATATGGTCTGACGTGTTTCAACAGATATATTTTCTGTATAGAGTCTCCAACTATTTCATAAAAGTTACTAGTTACAGAATTTTTCAACCAGTATTTTGACAAACGGATAAGTTTGTGCTGATAGGGAAGCCCGCCTTTCAGCTATTTTTAATATTGTGTATTCCAACGAGTCTTTCAATATTTGTCAAGCATTCGCTTGAATTTGGATTTTAAGGTCTATTTCTTGATTCTAGTGATTTTTACTAGTCTTTTCAGTGACCGAGACTTATAAATCGAAAATTTTTTGTGGACTTCAGTCGCTCCTTAAGACATTTTAATATTTAGTGAGCTTATCTTATGTTGGTTCTATTCTAATATTTGGTATTTGCGGTTCTGAGTCGAGAGATTCTCCATTCAACTGTTTAACATTGCGTTAAAGACAACGGCATACCCCGTGCATGCACGCGTTTTGGAATAAAAAGCGAATAGCAGGGTGCACTCTGAAACCTCGAAGACAAAGTGTTAGATATTGTTTTAGATTGTGTTTTCAGGGTGTTATATTACAGACTGATTCACGTTTTCCTGTAGAATTAATATACAACGCTTGAAAATTCGTATTACTGGTAGTATAACATTTTAGAAATTCTATTCATTCAGACGTGAGTGTGCCTTAGTATTTGTTCTCGGGGATTTTCCTCTTCCATTAACACACTCATTCGCATAAACCAAACACTCGTTCACAAGAATCAATCTCTTTCAGAAATTTTTAAACCTGTATAACAAAATTTTTAGAAAGTTTCTTTTTATTAATAAGAGTAATACGTATTTCTTAAGGAAACGAATGTGTTTTTTCGTACCGAGATGAGGTATATAAAATATATACAAATCCATTAATTTTAACACACACATTAATTTACGAATTATTACAAAAAATCATATTCTTCTTAACATGTTTATTTACAGATCTTTATATACCAGAGTTTCATAAACGTTCTTAATTCATTTAAGCAATACACTTTGTATTGATATAGTGACGTTCATAACTGGGAACGAGGCTGGTGTTAACATTTTAAGTTACTGCTGCAGGGAGACGAACCCGGGATTCTCTCAAATATGTGAAATGGTTTTATTCACAGAGAACCGTTGGTTCATTAACTGTAAGATTAGATGTAAGGCACTATGGTAGAGTTATAAAGGTCTTCAATATCTGTGGAATGTAGAATGGGGAAAGATTGAGTTAGAAAATAGAAAGTTTCTGTAGAGGATTCCTGAGGTGTATTGGATTTCAGATATTTACAGGATATATTTACACTAAGAGATATTGGTCAAGGCGAGGTTGTTAATTCTAGCAGAGGCTTCCCACACCTTGAGAAGAATCTTTGTAAGTCTATATCAGTATCTGTTTGGTCGTTACATATCCTAGTGTTTGTCAATCTGCCTGCATCAGCAGTGCTTAGTTTTTCATAATTGAGAGGTGACAAACTATTATCTGACGAAGTGAAAAGTGAATTATTTCCCAATCCTGTATAAATGCTGCAAGCTTTTGGAAGAAATACAGAGGGAAGGGCAGGAAATTTCAACTGTTGAACTGATTGTGGAGCAGGTGGCGCAAGGTGCGGTGTTTGTTCAGGTTGTGGAGCTGTCTGAGGAGCTATGTGAGGAACCTTAGGAGCTATGTGAGGAACCTTAGGAGCTGTGTGAGGAGCCCGAGGAGCTCTTTGAGAAGTCTGTGGAGCTATGCGAGGAACCTGTGGAGATATGCGAGGAGCTAGTGGTATATTCTGTTGAACTGATTGTGGAGCAGGTGGAGTAAGGTGTGGTGTTGGTTCAGGTTGTGGAGCTGTCTGAGGAGCTGTGTGAGGAGCCCGAGGAGCTCTTTGAGGAGTCTGTGGAGCTCTTTGAGGAGTCTGTGGAGCTATGCGAGGAGCTAGTGGTATATTCTGCTGGACTGATTGTGGAGCATATTGTGATGCAGTGTTGCAAAATTTATGATGTCTCATAAAATTATCACTTCGAGAAAACTGTTTCTGGTAGAAATCACAACGAAACTGCATTCTTGATTTTTTCGTTCCACAAGATGTTCGTTCATGTCGTCGTTAAGTTCCTCAGAGCTGTAAATATTTTACCACAAAAGTGACAGAAAAACCAGTTTCAAACAATTTATTTCGCTACAATGTACGTTTTCATAACAATAGAGGTTTACAAAAACACACATTTACATCAGTTCTTCCCTTTGATAATATTTGTAGTATTTCCATATGTTTGATTGTCTTGCAGTAGTATTACACATTCTGGTATAAGTTCGAATACATTTCTTCGATGGTAAACAGAACGTTTTGTCAGATCTGGATAAGATATTAACTCAATACAATTTTTCACCCTCTAATGGACATTTTTGAAATGAAACAAACAAACAAGAGTTCCAGAGACGTACATAGAGCTGAGTAGAAAAAGGACTTGTTTACAAAAACAACAAAACCATTACTTTCTAAAACAATTGATAAAAGGTTTACTCTAATGTTTAAATAATTTGGTAATAATCAACTTAAATGAAAATTTTTGTGTAGAGAAAGCTAGATGCAATTCCGTAAGAAAATGTAAATTCTCGGTTATAAACTAGAAATCCTTTGGAAATTATATGTTTGTTGAACATACTTTTCGAAAAGGTGTTTGGTATAAATATGAATTAAGTATCAAAATGTTTGAAGATTGTATGGAGGCTGGAAAACTGTTTATAATCGGTACATCTTTATGTAATATTTGATTAACCGAATAGAAGTACTTTCACTTTAGGAGTGTGTAAAAGTTATGCGGGTTTAGAAGTCTTCTGTTTTGTAGAATGTATTCGGAGAGTGGGTATCGATTCGATCTTCGTTCGGTTATAGCTATTAGTTTCAACAATGCTTTGAAATATGTTGTTTTTAAACATACACATTTAATACGAAATTCGTTTTCTCTGTAAAAAAAATTATATTCTATTCTGTCAGCTGTATAATTTATACAAGATATAACTATTTTGTTGGAGGTCGGAAATTAATGCCTTACTTATATAGTGTTCGAATCCAAAATGTTTGCTTTTTTCCTTGAATTTTGCTTAAGATGTAGTTTTTTGGGAAAAAGTTTGTTGAAATATCATTGATTTTGTCACTTTACAAGTTCGGTAGAAGCAATTTCAGGCTGGATATGTGGTATTTCGTTAGTATTTTCTCAGAATGTAGTATTATTAAGTAAAATACTTTTATATTTACCCAAATGTACACATTTCTGATAAGTATGACGGTATAAATCCAACAATCTTGGATGCCATCATTTGTCAAAGCAAATTTGTTAGAGATAGTCTTTATTTTTTCCCGTGTATGAAGATTGGTTTAAAACTCATAGTTTCTTAAAGAAAGCGTACTTTAGATATTATACGTTCGTTTATTATAGCTCCCAAGATCCTATCAGGGTAGAAATGTTTAAAAATATGGTTTTTTTTTTGCTCAAATATACACATTTATGCTAATCTTAGTCGGGTGTATTTGTAAAAAAAAAATTAATAGAATCATTCTTTATTTCCACGCATATGAAACTTTGCTTATAGCAAATAAAAGTTAAATTTCGTTTCGTAGAGATATCTAGATGCAAAAAACGTCTCTGCTATCCACAAATATTTAACTGTTTGAATATGTACCTTTTTACCTATAAAAAACCTTTGACTTGTGTAATGGTATTTTAGTAAATCGAATAATACGTATTTTAGAACGACGTTCTTCGAAAACATAACTTATATTAAAAAAGTATTTGAATTCTGTAAGATTTATACATTGAAAATATCTCTTATGTGAAATTATTCGTAGTTGTAGTTTCCTGGAAATATTTTAACCTAACTTTTATTGAAAGTTTAGTGGAAATTGGGATAAAACTTTTGTGGATGAAATTAAAAATTTCTTAAAAACTGCTTATATGTTCATTGAAGTTTTTTTTTTATTAAAGATATTGGGAACGTAGTTCTTCGTGATTAGGAGGTAAACATTTTGGCGGGACTTGTTAAATTTTTATTCACTGGGATCAAATGTTTGGACATTTGAGACGTGAGATGCCGAAATTTTTCAAATATTTACTTTAAGTCTTGAGAAGTGATGAGTTTGAACCCTGAATAACATAATATTTATGTAGATAGTTGTAACTATCTTAAATCGGTTCACTTGCAAGAGATTTCTTTGAAATTGGCGATAACTGCAGTGCATTTCGGTATTTTATGAAACTCGACAAAAATTACAAATTACTTCCCGACCCCTGCTCTTAAGCTTTGACCTGATGAGAAAATGTAAATATTTCCAATATACTGAAAATGAATAATTCGGCACGAGTGTAAAAGTGATATAAAGCTAGTGAATTTACGGCATTTCATACAGCAATTACAATTCGTAGATATAAACAGTTTATTTAAAAGTAAAGTCAACATCCTTTCAAAATGCTACGGCTGTAACAATATTACTAGGCTCTCTGAAATTGAAAAGAACTGCTGATTCACATAACGTAAAATCTACACCCAAATCTTGCAAACTATAGGGGGCAACATGTCATGTTCAAATTTATCATGTGGCATTTTGCCAAAGGTCCAAGTTTAACACGGTTTTTTTAACTATAGCGATCGGAACAAAATTTAAAAATTTAAAGGTATTCTAACAAAACCAAGTTGCGCTAAACGACGGCAGCAGATAAGTCTGGAAGATATTAATTATGCCAGAATTCTCTCTTATACATACACACGTGTTTTTACAGTTGATCACATTAATATTCAGTATTTTGGTGTCTTACAAAGTGTAGACGAATGTGAAACTATATGGTGCAAATAAATTGAGTGTAACAACTGCGCGTTTTTATGCATTTAGTATGTACATGTATGAAAATTATACTTTTGAATATTATATAAGTTACATAAAATAGCATTTCATTTGTTACCGCATAAATCATGCCCCGTTACCTTCCGTTTTTCCCGATAAATATTTGGTGTTGCTTTATCTACGTCACACGTATTGAAGGTTATCACTTCAAGGCCAGGATCAGGCTGTGCAATCGCTCAGTTACACAACTTAGAACTTCTGTTTGTGAGGAGAATCGGTAAACAAATTAAGTAGGCGTGGAAATTATAAGGCGTGTTCTGAAAACTAGGTAGTTAAATGGCCGAGATGCACGGACGAAATCATACGTTAAGTGTAAAAAAAAAAAAAAAAAAAAAAAAAAAGCTTCAGTTTGTTTCCAATGAAAAATACTATGTATGGCGAAAAGTAAATGATCATCTAAATAGGAATAATCTGCTGCCAACAGTGAAGTATTTTGTGTGGGGTTGCATAACTGCAAGTGGGGTTAGTTAGTGAGCTTGTTTTCATAAAAAAAAATCGGGGGGTGCTGTGTCGGGGCGCATGGACGTTGGTTCAACGTGAAACGTCTACGGCAGCGAGTCACTTTTCACCAGACTATGGCAAAGCCAAAAGGAAGGGTTATGAATCTCACAGTCTATGTATGTTAGTTTGTAACTTCGTACAGCCTAAACTACTGAACCGATTTCAACAAATGAGGTGTCGGATTCGTTATGGTCCAGAATGCCACCACATTTTCGCCGGGGACTTTAGGCAGAATAAGAGGAATGTTACGTGCTTTCGCCTTCTTTAAATCTCTTTCGAACCAAAGTCGATCACAAACGCTGCAGCGTTCGTCTGCTGCACGCCAATGGTCCTGCATCGCATTGTTTCGACTGATGTTGATATCCATCCGCTCGGAGACGTCTTCTACAGATCTATGGGTGTTATCTTCACTCGCTATGTACATGGGGTCGGCTACAGCGGAGGCAGAGGAGCTCGCGCCGTCGTTCACCGAGCGCGCCGCGTCAACTTTGCGACGCTCCCGAAACTGTCTCGCTCCTTCGGCGCCGGACATTGGGGTACCTGTGAGAGGTGATTTCACACGAAGATTTAGGAAACCTGGACCCATAAATGTGACCATTCTACATCTTGTCAACAAGTTCAACAGCACAAGGCGTGTTAAGGACGAAGAGCGTTCAAGCAGGCCATCTTACCTGAAGACACCGTGCAAAGGATTTAGGAAGCCATTGAACGAAGTCCTCGTGCATCGACTCTGTCTCTCAGTTGTAAGCTTGATGTTCCACAATCCACTGTGTGGAAGATTTTACACTCCCAGTGCGATTGAATTTGTTGACAAAATGGCGAATGGTCACATTTGTGGGGCCAGGTTTCTTAAATGTTCGTGTGAAATCACCTCTCACTGCATCGTACGTTAGTCTTCTCAGACGAATACGGACCACTGTTATTCTCTCTTCAATGATGACCATTTTCAATACCTAAAACAAGATATATTAGCGATTTCTCAAAAATGAATAGGGACTTTATTATCATACTGTATATTTTGGACATTTTGAAGGCTAATTTTCCTGTGGAAGCTACAAAATATTTTGTGTTCGCCGCAAGTAGTTTGGTAGGGTGAATACCAACAAAACACTGTAGCCAACACAAAAATATTTTTCCCAGTGTAGGTAAAATCCTACAATTACGAATCTAATTTGCGAGAAATTCAACTCCACGGGGATGTATATCGCATCCTTGGGAGATCGAGTCCGTCACAATGCTTCCTTATGGACAGACGTGACCTTGAAAAAGCGGTGTCTGGATATGCGAGACTGTGCAAGAGTTTGAGTGAAAAATATGAACTTCTCTAGGCCCTCCTCTGCCCCTTTACCGCTGGGACTATGGATCAGCGAAGCATTTACTACGCTATGGCCAGGGTGATCTGAAGAACAAGGCGTAGTGAAGGATAAAAGGCTGCTTCAAAGACAACACATTCACATTCTGCCACGACCACGTATAACACACCGGCTGCAGGGAAATCGATAATAGACGGATCATGCGATAATAATGCATGGAAGCAGCACGCAGACCTTCCCCGTGAGGACAATGTCGCCTTGCGAACTTTTTTCCACTTTCCTGGTTAGTAAGTTACACATTCCCGAATATGCTAGATGTCCTCCAAAATATGCTGAGACAGTATCGCAAAAAAAAACATATAAGACCCAGAGTGAGGGACTAAAAACCATGTATACGCTGTTCACGGTAAACACTTCTGAAATCTACCTTTGGAAAAAAACACTGCCCTTCAAGTGCATAGACAGTAGTGTACACACTGGCATGCAGATTCCCAGTATAGTTGGCAGACAATTAAGATAGGTAGTTTCAAGTCTTGGTGCTTTATTGCAAGTGTAATGTTTAAATTTAAGGCATCATCGGCGTGTGAGGCCTTCATCATTAGGGTGTGCCACAAAGTCAGGTCCGGGGCCTTCTGTCCCAGAACATTGTGGGTTTTAATGTTTAAAATATGATCGTCACTACACAAAAGTTGTACCAAAATAGGTTATAACAAGAAGACCACTCCCAATCATTTCCTAAAATATTTATTGAAAACTCATTAGTTAAAGACTAAATTTTATAAATTTGTAAAGTGAAATGCATGAACTATAGAAAAAATTTTAAAATAATTATTTATTTATATTGCCAAACAAATAATATCGAATATATTTTTTTTAAATATTAAACAAAAAACAAGACACTTTCATGTAAGTTATGTACTACGATAAATGTGTAAAAATTAAAATTATATTTGAAATATATAAACTGAGGTATTCAATAATGCTGAGTACACATTACAAAAACACAGGTAATTACTTAGCATGTTGACATTACACTTATACACCTAAACCATGTTTTATAGAGATTGAAATTCAAAACAGGACAGTATTTCCTTTGTTATATCAAGGAATCAAAATATCTTAAATAAGTTTTCACTTCCATTTCCTAAAGAAAGTTACATTATTTTACTAAATGGAAAACCCGAAAATTCCATTAAGGACTAAATCCGTGAAATCTAACTTCGATTCAAAAATACAAACTTAAAAATTTCATAGAATTAATATACATTACAAATATATTGCCAGGTATATCAAACTTATACTCAACCATCTGTGGATAGTCCAATAAAAAAAACAGTTTCGGTAGTCCTTAGCATCTCTCATACAGACCAGCATTCTCTTGGGCAAACAAACTCGAGGACAATAAATTAATTTCATTAATGTCACTGACAAATGTGACACACTCACTTGAATGGAGCATAAACAAAGCGATTAGATCCATGGCAATGTCTATTTTACATGTTGCAGAAGGATACAAAATGAGCAGAAAAGTGAATAACTATAAACGTTTTAGCTAGCGAAATAACTTACAAGACATGTATTTATAAACATACAGATAAATATCTGGGGCAGTGTCTCAGTTTTACTGTGCTAAGTGATTTTCGTCACTTCCGTATGGTGTGCGCAGTTGCATACATTTGGCGAAACACAACGTAAACGTATAAAATTAGAATAATAGTATTTTATGCTCCCACAATTATTTCGGTACTTAATATAATATTTATTTGGGAAACTTTTTGAGTTACTGTCTCAATTTGACAGAGCGTGAGCGGTAGGTTGTGCAATCCCAGGGGTGGACTTGAGTGACATGTATGCCGCTCCAGTGATGAAAAAGAAGACCATACAAGACCTTATGTCTTACATGTAGCTTGGAACTGCATTGCAGTGTGTTTGAAATATGTACACATTTTCCACGAAACTATTAAACGTGCGTCCACTATGCCTGTCGACGAAAGGAACACACACTTCAGACGAGGACTGTTGAGTACGCACGTTACAAACACAATTTCAGAGTAGTCCAAAAAGGTTAAAAACGACTTTTTTTCAAAACACTGCACGCTACACACTGCACGCCAGTTCAGAGCCTTACACTTAGCTGCGATGGCGCACTTGATGCACGTAGCAGTGTTGCCTTTATGCCTCCCGTGCTTCTCGGCCTCAAACTCGGAAAAAAGCTCCAGGTAGGCTGGAGCCTTATAGCACTGTATGCCGGTGCAATTGGGGCGGGTGACAGTACCTCAATGTTTCGGGTGCATACCTAAATGGGGGTCTTTCTATGTATACCTAAATACCTCCGAGGAAACTTATACGGAACAACCACCCTTCTGCCAAATGAAAAGTCATTATAACTTGAGACAAAATGGGAAACAATGACAACATGCTCTACAACATACTGCGACGCTGGAGTCTAAAAAGACTAAAAAAGGATCCATGTATATATTTCGGTGACTGTTGATAGCTAGTTGTTTTTGTGTATGTTTACGATCTAGGCATAGGGAGAAATTAGAATGGGTAAAAACAAGCCTGGCTGATGCCATTCCCGGAACGGCAATGGGTGAAATGAAATGACATCCTCCTTGTCCTGTCCTTGAACATTTTATTTTATATGGCGATTGTCATGTTAGACCAAACACACTACAATGACAGACTGCTGAGCAGATTCGAGATGTCAGGCGTACAAGGGAAATAATTTCCGGTGGAAATTAACTAAAATGATTGAACAGGGACAGGCTCCAAAAATTTTGATGGAAGGTTGTATTGCATGGCAGCTGGTAGTTTACGTCATCTTTCGCAGACAACTCGAACATAATTTTTTATAGCAGAAATAATACCACCACGGCTAAAGATGGATGTGCGTAAATTAAAAAAAAGATACTGATTGATAAATATGTGCTACAAGATGTTTTTTATTTCAAATTTGAATAATTAATAATTGAAAATGAGGAATATATGGAGGGTCTGATGCCATAGTGAACCTAGTGCAATTTTGCCATTTTTTTTAGTTAGAACCAAATATAAATTCACAAAGACACTGTATTTCATGTGCCACAGTGAACCAGGTTGTATTGTAAATAGAGAGGGAGAAAAAGGGAAAACTTGTTATGGCATATCGGATAATTGTGATTTGTGTGGTTGGTAAAGTGATCCAGGTCTGAGAAAAATGGTGTCTATGCAGGGCAACAATACGATGAGTTACCTGAAAACAGTGAAATACATGTCAGCGATGAGTCATTAGGTATTTGTGATGCAACAAGTGATGAATATCTTCCAGACACGGAAAATAGACATAGTGAAGGTAAGCAGTAATAGTTTATTTCATTATAATAGTTTTCTTATGGTTCATTTTGGGAAAGGTTTTACTGTTTGGTTCATGTGCCATAGTGTACCAAGTATATTACAGAAATGCATTGCAGAGTGCTCTGTTGGTGTGAGGCTTTACTAGGCATATATTGTTTCTTACTGTGCCTACAGAACGCAGCATGTGTTTGTGATACCTGAAAAATAGCCATCAAAGTTACGTACAAATGTTGATTTACTTTGGGACATGAAGTAATGCTCGTAACTTTAGTTCACTTTGGTTGAAGAAACAAATCGTGATATTATACTTTAATGTGAACCAAAGATTTTATTACTGTAGGAAAGACAGTAAATATAACAAAAATTGTCAATTTATTTGTGAATTGTCAAGCATTGTCTACATTTTCACAGACCATACACAGTAAAAAACAGGAAACCTGTACAGGAACAGCACAGACTGTCGCACCGCACTATATTCGCAAGACACACACAAAGGGCGGGAATAGTTTTAGTACCTAACCGATTTGTCATATAGTAAAAGTTAAAAATATTAGTTTCCTCGCTTAAATTTAATTAAATAAGTTACAGATCCTGTAATTTACAGCTGTGCAATTGTATTAGATATGTGACTGGTACAGTCTAAAATATCTAAGCTTAGTATCCATTATAAAAAAAACTTTTGGCCTTTTAAGCATTCATTTAATGGCAAAGACACAATCATAACATTTTATTACAGTGTGAATTATTCTCTGTAACAGAATAAGTTAATGTTTTATGGTTTTGTAGGCTGCATCCCAAAAAAATTAAAATAGAATAATAAATGTGGTGAGTGGGTAACTATGTAAAAAGGTGTTCAAAATTCTTGCGTGTTTCAGTATGCCTAAAAATTGTATTAATCCTCTGAAAATTAACTTGTGGCAAAAATATTATAAATATATATGGCTTTCATGCACCATTCACCATAAGGAGCCTACTTAGCTGCCCTTGAGGTATGCGGCAATAAGTTGAGAATAATGACGAGACTATTAAACACGGGTTTATCAACTTAAATAGATAAGAAACTGATTTTTAAAAAAATTTGGACTCAGGAAAGCTATACAAAAAGTCTTAGAAGTATGTATGTAGTTTATTTTTACACAAAAGACAAAAAAATGAAACCATGTTTGGCAGCAAAGCTAACTAAAAATGTTTTGACATCTTTATTAACATCTGCCAAAGTTGACAGAACTGCATTAAAAGAAAATTCCAAACACTGGAAATCTTTAAACAAATGTGTTCATTTCTTTACTTGAACCCCCCCCCCCCCCCCCCCCCCAGGTTTGGTGGCATGGGGGGGAGGGGGGAAATTATTTAATCTGGCAAGTGTTCAAGGTGGGGTTGAAAATATTGCTGCTTTTAAACTACTTTGAAAAGATTTGCACCGAAAATGCAGATTTTCCTTTACTCAAGACTGCATTGAAAATCTTTTTTCTGTTGTCAGATACAAGGTCGGTAACAATATCACTCCGATACGAAAAAATTCAAAACAAATTAAGAAGTGTTACTAGGCCTACATATCAGATTTGAAAACATCAGAAGATAAACGTTTCAAAGCTGATTTAAGTAAATTTTTGTTACAAAAAATACGTAATAAAGAAAATTAATTTGACAGTAGATCCAAAATCAAGCACTCTTGATATAAATGGATTGGTATTCTACAACACCAAGTCTGAAATTTATATCATAAAAGCAAATTCTAAATCTTATGTTGCAGGGTAGGTGATTTCCAGGCTCAGGCATGATAGCTGCAGAAGAAAAACTTTTATCCCTGAATGCTGGGATCCTTGAAACTAAAGTGCACATTTATTCCAAGCAGTATGATGGAGCAAATTGTTATGGTCTATCCCAATAAAGAAGAGTCCGATTTATGCAAACATATGATTAATTCTGACTCAAGAGATAAGGCCTATTTAGCAAACGTCCTCAAAACTTATAACCTGGAAAACAAAGTTTCTGGAAACACATGATGCACAGCAACCTCAGGTACAGCTATTGATTATGTAATAACGAAAACAAATATGTACGTTGAAACTGTAAATATTGAACCAGGTCTTTCTGATCATTATTTGTTACAGTTCACACTGAAAATAACATACTGTCCAAAAAACCCATAATAACCCATAAAAAGTATATAATTGAAGAAAATATTAAAATGTTTTAAATTAAGACTAGCAAATGAGAATTGGTCTGAACTTAATGAGATGAATGATGTGAATATTAATTTTAACTTATTTTTAATTTTAAAATACTTTGAAGATGCATTCTGGATAAAAATAAATGATTCTAAAGCCAATCAAACAAACTTAACTAAAATGACCGACTGGCTTAGTACGGGCATTATAGTGTCAAGTAATAAAAATGTAGAAATAGTCCTAGGCCAGTGTGGAAAATAATATGTAAATAAAAAATGGGCAAAGAATGAACAAGATATTGATGTCAAACTGAAAATTACAGATAAATTACTGACAAATGATAGTGACATAGCTAATGCTTTTAATTGATATTTTAAAAATGTAAGTTCAATATTGGCCCCATCTAACATTCAACCTGATGAAGCACTAAAGATACTACAGGTCAATTTCCCTAATAGTGAAATCTAGTTTAAAACTGAATTTAACAAATGAAAAAGATGTAAATGATATAATTAATAATATGGAGAACAAATAATCAACATACATATATATGTATTAAATAATAATATCATTAAATCTTGTAGAATAAATATAGTTAGACCTTTAACCAATTTAATTAATCAATCATTTGCAAAGATTGCTTCCCAGATAGACTCGATTTAGCTAGGTCTTGCCGATCCATAAGAAGGGAGATAAACTCTTAGCCAGTTTTCTCAAAAATTGCACAATGTCAAAAACCGAGCACATGACTTTATGTGAGCTAGCCATGTAAAGTTAAACCAATGGGCATCAGAAAACACATACTATTCAAAACATTAATTTTTGCAATGAGTGCACATTTTGTTCTTAAAGGTGCATAACAGCCAGATACAGATTGCTTATCACGGAACTCCCCAACTGTGTTTAAATTTCCTGGCATCTCCCCAATTTTCCCAAACTGCTTTCACAATTCCCTGACATTTCACAGTTTTACAGGCAAATGGCAACCGTGTTAAATTTGTATTAGGTCCTATCTACTACTGCATTTTGAATATTGAACAGAATAATTTGAATGTATAATGTCATTATCAGTCATACCAAGTAAACAAATTTTTTTAAGTGTTTACCCGTACAGACATCAGAGATTTTATAATTTTTCTATCCACACGCCTACGTCAATATTATGAATTATGTAAGCTTCTTAACTGTAGCTCAATCATTAAATATACAATTTTAGATCTGTCGTTCTTCAAGATGATAAATGCCTCAGAATTGTCCACCAAAATTAATTGTGCAAGTGCTTGTATCTTCTTGTAGGTAACAATAAAGGGTCCTGCCTGCATTGTTTTTCTCCTTTTCTGGCACATGCCCTACCAGAGCACCATCACTGCTACACTCAGAGCTCTGAACTGGAATGCAGTGTTCTCTTAGTGCTGTATGTACCTATTGGACTTCCAACAGTGACCCTATTAATGAAACATCTTTAGCAAAATTCAATAAAGGTGCCTATCGTAGTTTGGCTTGTGTCCTGCTTGTTTTAAGATGCGGCAGTCTGAAAAATAATATTTACAGCATACGTGGTTTTAAAGTGCCATTCTGTCCTCGCCTGGGATATAAGTTACTTTCATGTAATTTCATGGGTACACATACTGGGGCACATGTAATAGTTTCATCCAGAAAACCAAGACTTCAAACACACTACAATGCAGTTCAAGTGCTGGGCAGGTGGAACCCTCAACTTTTCTGGATGCTTAAAAATATACGATTAAACATATTTTACTTGTACTGAACACAATCATTACCTTAGGTGAGTTTAGGATGCTTTGTACTGCTAAACTGTAACCTACTATCACAGGTTAAACTTACAATTATTCATGTACTAAATTGACACACTCCAAATCTTTATATTATCTGAGACAGGTCAAGGGGTTGCTTAAATTAGTTGGCAAATAAACAAATCCTATGTTAGTAGACCAGTTATGGGGTACAATGTCAAATTACCTATATAATATTTATGGAACATTATTACTTTATGATACTTTTAACTATTTTTCGATTTCGAAGGAGAACTGCTGATAAACTGTGTTGAGGGAGTAATTGATATCTGTGAGGGGTTGGTAAATTCAGGAAGGAAGAGTTGAGAGAGCTTGCCACCGGGCGGTAGCCTAATTGCGAGTGTATGTATAAATTTTTTTTAAGGAATATGTTGAAACTATGGCTTATTCTAAGCAATAATGACTTTCGTGAGGAGGATAATGAATTTGGTCATTTAGTACTTTCATAAAGAACTGTATTGTTCTTCAGAATTTGACCTACAATTTTCTGTAGATTTATAATAAATCTCCATGACATGAAGATTTAGACTGAATTCACAAACTCACTTTTGGGGAAAAAATTCTAAGCAACTTCTTAATCGTAAAAATAATATTTTCTAGATTTTTTCAAATATTTTTAATGCAGCTATGGTAAAGATATAGGCCTACAATGAAACTACGAACTTCGAAATAAAATTTGCATGTAAAATTAATGTTATTCAATCATGATTTCAAAGACACCACTAGGCCCTACCGGTACCAATGAACCTCGGGTGTGAAACAACTTAGGAGGTTGAACACCTTGGTAGCAGAGCAAAGCCATTAAAACCCAGACATCCTGGGTTCAGATCGTCCAGGTTCACATTACTTATATGTTTCAGCTATCACTACAGTTAATTCCCAATGGCTAAGGCTATTTTTATATGTTGTATATAAATGTTACTGCATATATAGAAAACTGATCTTCTAAGAAGCAATTTGCTTATAATGTTTTGTGATCAGTACTTGCCACGTGCCTAGAATGTACTGTTGAAGGAATATTTTCAGACTGATTGCCTCATTTATGCATTTTTTTGTTGTACATAAATTTTCTTATTTTTTCTTCCCTCTTTATACCTTTCTTGTCTGTGGAACTGTCAAACTTGGCTCACCAAAACACCGTCTCAAAGTTGAGACATTTTATTTGGAATTTTGTACCTATATGAACTCCCACACCCTAAAAAAACCTTAACCAAAATTAAGGATGTGGGAGTGGAGACACTGCAATTATACAGCAAACTATACACAAAAGAAGGTGCAAAATTGCTTGGCTGATGAGGGGATTAATTTGGCTCCAAAGCACTGCATGCATTGAATGTGAAAAAGTAAACATGGGATGAAATAAAAGTAAACATGGGATGAAATATGTTGTAACGGCGACTGGAGATGCAAAATATAAAAAGTAACAATGCAACAAATATGGGTAGTTGACTGGAAACTGAAAATAAAGTTTAACAACTAACGTCACTCAATTAACCTGTGTATCGCCAACATACATCACAATTTACTCACACTGTTCTATGTAGTTATGAATATACATAGCTTCAGACATTATACTAGAAGAGCACTTTTTGGAATAAAAAAACCAACGTTATAGATTCTAAAATAGTTATCAAAATTTGCTTAGAATTAATTGTGTTTCAGTATGTTTTTATGTAGCAAACCTTTAAATAAACAAAACTATTCCGGGCCGGGTAAATTTATATTAACCAATAACTACTTCATTTGTATCAATATTTGCTACGCTATATTAGGTTTTATACACTTACGCATATTATGTACAGCTTCGTGGTGATCAAGGTACTCGGCTGCTGCTATATGTTTCACAAACACACAGTAAACACTCCGTACGCGCCCTGCTTCTTTGACACACAACACACGCCACTGCAAACAACTAAATCACTACTGCCGCCAATCACCAGATTTACAAGTAAAATAAAAAAATAAAGTTTCACTTGTTCTTATGTTGGTGCAAATGTTAGATATCATAGAGAATTTTTTTTACTCACAAGAGCTTACAACAAAATTAAACGATAGCAGTAAGAGTTTACTAAACTTAAGATACTCTAAACTACAATTATTATCACCACGTAGCCAATTTATCAGCAGTTTATTCTAAAACTCAAGGTAAATTATTGGAAAATACCCAGCATCAAGTTTTAATTGGAGGAATTTGCAGAAAAACATTTGATGAATATATTTAAAGAATTTTGCGCAATATAAGACAAAATATGTTTTATTAAGTTATTTTGAATTTAAAAATGTTATTATAAAGAACTATCATTAGCCCACAAAATTTACTTACTGGCGCACTTGTAGGTGACTCGAACAAGTGCAAGGTACAGTCAGTGTAACCAATACAAAATGAGGCCATTTGGCTACACCTATTGTAAAATTCCACTACATTCGGCTACACAACAAATTTATTTTAACTTTAAAACCCTTATACAATTGAAAACTTTAACATTTTACTTTACGTTTGCTTTCCGACATGTTACTTCTTACGGACCTTGAAACAATGGAACTGTCAAGGGTAAAGTCAAGCACTCTTAGCTTTGCAATTTAGAAAGGTTGACATTTAAAGTAAAAAACTAACTGTCATTTTACCGAGAATCTAACAAAGGTTATTTGGAAAGTGCGTTATTTTACCGTAGGGCGATTTTAATCTCCGTATAATAAGCAAACCACGTTTTAAATTATATAAATGGCAAACGAATATAATGTGAAGAGGAAAAATACGTATTTACATATTTTAATAGAGTAAACAAATGAGTACTTGTTTTAAAATAAACTTCTAACAGAAATTTTTAGGCTGTTTTTTTTTTAAAGGTATGTAAAATGCATTCCTGAATAATAATCATGTTTGTTTTTATAACATGATACAAATTTTTACGAAGCTCGCAGAACCGATGTTCAATTGTCTTAACTCTGACTTTACATTCTATTGTGTATTTGTCCTTTTGCCAGAGGAAAGGAAACGTAAAGTCAAATGCTAAGGTTTTATATTGTGTAAGAAGCATAATTTTAATAATTGGGTCAAAAATGTGCCTGGCATAAATCACGAAACTTGTACAGCCAGAAATATGATAAATCTCGAAAAACAACTAAAAGTGTGAGCAAACATGACTACAGACTCTCCAAAACACAAAGTATCCAAAAATCGTAACTTCAGAAACTCCGCCAAATAATCAAACGGCATTTACGCAAAATGACATCACAATCAAGACGCCGAAGTCCAAAAATCCTAACCGCCACAGACGGCCACTGGATAAGAACCGCTTCTCAACTATTAATTGGCGGGGGGGTGGACATTTATTACAGGTGATAAAATCAGAAAGGTGAAGGTATCAGACATTCATTGCATAATAAAGAGGAATTCTCAACATTCAGCTGCCTCCAGCCTTCAGCACAATGGTGATATTGATGGTAGCAATAGTAAGTAGTTAGTGACAGGCGCTGAATTATGTGGTCGTGGAACAAATTGTATGTTCAAAAATATGAAAAAATTATACATTAGCTAATAAAAAATAATGTTCCAGCATCAAAAAGTAAACCTCACTCTATTGCGATTAGTTTTAAAAATCACCAATGGAATGAAATTTCGTGGATGCCAGCAGCATGCTAGAAAGTCGCTACATTATGAATGTTTATCACTTTTCGCCGCTTTGACGCCCCAAGGTTTAAATTTCGCTATGTGTAGCGGAATTCTGCTACTGTTGGTAACACTGGGTACAGGGGAGAGACACTAGATATGGCTTACAATAACATTATATGAAGTTAGTACCTGTGAAAATACCAATATAGACATTTTACGACTAGAATTAAAGATTTTACGGAACAGATAGGTTTTGAGTCAAAACTATGAGTGTTTTGTATCTCAAACATACTCATTTAACCTACATATATTTCAGGTGCTAATTTAATAACTTTCTAAAACGATTAGACATATTTAATCGCTTTTTGCACTGTTTGTGCAAGATTTATTCTCTTCTGTTGGTCACATTTGGAGGTAATGTAAATATTTCAAACATAGAGGTAACACAAACAGCAGAGGTATATTTAATTATTGCCAAAAACAGCATTTGGCAACTAAATGGTGTTAGTCAGGTAGGGTCTAATAAAGCAATTTTAAAACTTCGTTCAAGGAACTCTCAAGAATAATGCAAGCTGTAAACACACTGTAACTGTAAAATGCTACACGGCTCTCTCTCTATATATATATATATATATATATATATATATATATATATATATATATATATATATATATATATATATATAGTGAATAAACTATTTTATTAAACATTCAACACAGCATGATTATTAACTAATTCAATGAAGTGTGTTTTTCACAAAATAATCATTTAAAAACTATTATTTTTGTTTTATTATACTAGGTGATTAATTTTTTAATGCGTGTTTGCTGTTGGTATTAATCCAGATTCCTACCACCCACCCATCACCCCTGAAAAAGACTTCAAAATAAGAAGATCGTTACAACATGGAAGTGTCCGCTCTTGACTCCTTACTTGCTCTGTGATTCGGTAGATCGAGAAGAAGAAAGACACGATCAGTGTAACATTTTTCTCTGTAGCTACCTATGTATGTTAAATATCTTTCGCGCTAGTGTAAAACCACCACATTGAAGAAAGATGCAACAATTGAACAATTCCGAGCTGTCATGGGATGATCATCGGGCTCGTGGATGTTCTCTCCGGGATCTACCTGTGTCTTGAGGACCAGCGAAGGCTGGTCTGGGAGTATGATGGGACCATGGCAGTTGGGGTGTGGTGACCATTCTGCAACTCGTCACATCCCCAGGTGGTGGATAGGGGATCCCCAGGCTCTGGGGTGGCTGGGAACATTGCAATACCAGCCCGACGACCAACTGGCTGGTGCGAGAGCGCCATCGTCGTGGGCGTCGGGACCCTGGGCAGCTCAGTACGAGATGGCAAATTGTGTCAAGCCATTGAGAAGATCTCGAGGTACTGAAAAATGCGAAGTGTAGAGATCTATAGTGTATAACACTGCTCTTTGAGCAATACAAACTTAACTGAACTGCTGGATTCTGCAGGCTGCCGACTGCGGATGCATAGTAAATGGATTGTAATGCAACGAACCTTGGAAGTGCCTGTCAGCCTTCACTCATGAGCCAGTAGATTCGCCACCACCACTGGTAGGTCCTGGATGTCTCACATTTCCCAGACCGAAGGACTATTTTTGAAGAAGGGAGAGGGTGACTCCCGAAAACGTTCTCCTCCTTCATCCACGGATTGGAGATCCTGGTATTGTCATGGAAGAGCGAAGATGAAGTCAGTGTCATGACTGAGCTGTCCAGTTTTCTGATGCACTCAACAAGAAGCAGTTCCTGTTAATACTGCAGTACTCGTTCGCCTACAAGGCAGTATTGACAGTAACTCAACTTCAAGGGCACCCGCACCCACACAATGACTGGCATCGGCATGGGGGCTGTTGTGTCCCCCATAATACACACTAGCTGCGGTCTCATTTCATTTTACCCCACATCAAACCAACAGATGTATTTCTTCCCGAACTAACAAACACCCTACTTTATCCAGCCTTAATCCAGTTAAAAGGAATCATTTTTATCATCTGCGATTGTCGCATAGATTTTTCACTGCCCTCTCTGCTTTGCCTGGTTTGCTATGCTCTTCCATCGAGACCTTTCTTCTTCTTTCGAGGTGTGCACTTGGCTACAATTGCGGCCGGCTTAGCTACTAACATGCATCCCGAAGGGCACACAGAACTGTGAAGATGCTAATTCTGGCATAGTGAGATGTGGAGGCTCACCAGAAAAAAAACCGCATCAATTGAGAAATGCTTGGGCAACAATTTTTTTAAGGTTATAGAAACAAAAATTTCAATAAGCCTTTTTAAACATAAACTATGCCGAAAACTTAAAAATTTGACATGGTGTCACATTTTCCTCCTTAACAAAGTTGTGATGAAAAACTGGACTGTACTTACAATAGAACATTAAGCAATAATTATGCTGACCTACACACCATAGATCAACTGATTTACTGTAATACTTACATATTGAAGTTGATTAGACACCCATGATGCTGAACAAGGATGATAACACTTCTGGCAGAATTCTTAGCGACCTGTGTCCTGAAGTGCCTGAAGCACTGGCATTGTAAAATAAGTGAGACCCCTCATAATCATAGCGTATTATTCAGAACTGGTATTGATATTTATTTTATTTTAAAAGCACCCTCCAATGCGAGTGATTACTTGCCGAATTGTTTATTTGCTGCAACACCTTCTATGAAAGTTTGAGAGACGTTCTGTTTGTGCCGCCATCTATATACACTTGCTAATGTTTAGTTTGTGATCGCTCCACCAGTTCAACCTCGGTTACCTATCCCTTCTCCTTTCTGCATTTATCTTTGGTTCTACCTCTACCTCCACACATGTGCACTGAGCAGAAGTTTAGATTGAAAATCGTGTAAGTTTGTTAGGGCCTGGGCTTATTCGTTCACCACAAGCTCATCGAGTAACTTGTTTCCTGAGTTAGGTGGGTATGTTTCCAGCAATTCTGTTTGCTGTGAGTGGTTTCCGAAGAGGTGGGTTTGGCAGCTTCCGATTTCAAGCATAATTTAGCTTCTGTTTTAATTCTCTCTAGTCTGCTGTTGAGGCAGACTGGTTTTCCAAAATTAACTTGGACAAGGATGATGGTCTGGCCAGCTATCATTATTTTCGAATTTCCACCTGTCGCGGGAGTCGACTGGATTTAGCCAACATTCTGTTAGCATTGCCGTATGAACTCTAGAAGTTATAATATTTTAAAGCCTTTGACTTGCATTGCCATTATCATTTTTTATTTATGCTGAATACTCCCGGAGCATTTTCCCGGTGTGAGTTTAATCATTGTGTAATGGGGCATGTCAATCATGGTGCCATTTTCAGATTGGCAAATCCTTCTTCAGGATTTTAGTTTGCAGTTGTGGACACAATTCCTAATAAATCGCGCCCAAGAATTTTAAGGAATCTCGGTTTGAGTTTTAAATGGTTCAATTAATTGTGTAAGAAATAAATATTATTGAGGACCTGGACCATTGTAAGAATGTATTGCGGTTGAATACTAGAGTTTTTAGTATTTTTAATTTGTGTCAATTTGAGCATTTTAGTAGGTTGAGGCAGGACCGCCTTTGATTGGATTTTTGAATGTGGTTCTGTTATGTTCCAGTTTTTTAAAGTATTATATTTTCATGTTGTTACTTTTAGTAACGACCGCGTGAGAAAATGGGTCTAAATGCTGTGGGTTATTTTATTATTAAAATATGTTATGTTCCAGTTTGTATTTCGGAGAGTACCGTCCTCTGTTTATGTTTGTAACTTATTCACCTTGTAATAAAAAATGCATTTAATGAGTATTGATCACTGTTTGAAAAATTATTGGGAAGCTGCAGAAACATTCAGGAAAGAGACAAGTTGGCAGTCCCGACTTCCTGCTATGTATCAAATGGGACAGGTATGTGGTGTCAATTGTATAATTGGTAGCCTGAAAGAGGGGTGTTTGAATAACAATAATAATATTTGTATGTAACTTAATCTCTTTAAGAAGAATTCTTGTAAATGGCTGAATGCTAAGAAAACCCGAGATTGCAATAATTCTGATTTTGAAGGGTCTTTACATGTTTTATATCATATACTGTAATTGAATCAACAAAGCTTGTTATACTTTGAATATTGTTAGTACAATTTGTTGCCATTCAGCTTAGGAACAGCACAAAATTACACTTCCCAAAGCGATCCTATTACTCGGGAAGTGAGAGGCGGAGTAGCCGAGTGGCTAAAGCGAATGACGTTCCAGAAAACTAACTTCTATTGCAAAATTAAATGTCTAATGAACAAAAAGGAGCGTGCGATGTAGACATGACACACGAGCGACCCTTCCAAATACATTGCATCTGCTGAATAGCCCTGTGTGACATTCTGTCTGGCTTGGCATGATCAATTATAAAAAAAACAACAAACTGGTAATTTAACACTCTCATAAAATACTTTGCATTATTTGAAGGTAAACAAAACACTTTACAATAAGGTGTAATGAAATTGGGGTGACACACATGAAATGTAAACACAACACCCTTGCAGATAAACAATATGACAGAGAAGTAACAAATGATAACAACTGGTAGGGCCATCTATCTGGTCCATTTAACTAGGATCAAATTGGCATGAACCATTACACCCTTTTATTGTGGCAGCCTACTTGCACAACATACTGTGTTACACTATTCAGCACTATGGTGCACAAACCTGCATTGCACTCGATGCATCGCACTCATGCATCACTCGCACTGCTGCACAACACTTGGTTGAGTGTGGATGTTTGCTTCGCAGTGGAATGGTGTTCGACAGGCAAACAGTTAAGCTAGAGGGGACCGCAGCATGCATCAAGTGTCTACCCCCTCCCATAAGAGACAGTTTGCAGGGCACTGCTTCTTTTTTCATTCTCTCTGACATAAAACTTAGGGGATCTTGTTATGCCCCACAAACTGCTGGAATGGCTGCTGCTGCCCTGGGCAGCCTGGCCCAGTGTGGGACACTACAGCTCCCTGCGCATTAGGCAGGCCGGTGGCAGTTATGGTCGCCATCGTGATCGATGAAGGCAGAGTGAGCCAGCCGCCTCGCTGCCCTCGATATCTCCATCACTACTGCTGTTCCTGATCTTTCTTCAATGTCCCCAGCTGTGCTGCCACCAGGAGTGACCCGGGCAGGCGGCAACTGGAGGGAAGTGATCGTGGTGTAATGTCCCCTCTCAGCTGGCCATAATGCTCTTGCTCTTGGTATGCTAGTGATGGCCTCTCCTCTTGCGAAGTCAGCACCATGACGGTAGAGAAAGCATGTTAATCCTCTTCATCTGAATCCTCCTACAATCGATGTAAAAGTGCATTATCACAAAAAAAATCTTGTGTAACATTCTAGGCTGTCCAAATCTAACTTCCTTCTAATAAAATACATCGCGAAATGCGAGACGAAAACAACTGCGTTTATATTTCGCATCGATGGCAAACTGCCAAGAATAATTGCACCAGTGAAAAATATAATCTACTCCAAAATTCATGATGCCATAGATTCAAGCCAATGATATTTCGTGTAACATATTAACTTTGGAGACGGAAGTATCAATCTCGAGAACGAAAGATCTGGGATCACTTTAACCTGGTTCAGCTTGGTGCAACACAAATATATTTGAACGAGGTTCGTGCATGAACTCAGTTTATGTGAGCTAAGATTTTCTACAGTGTTGTTGCAACCGGGTATAAGTGCCCGATGACTGCCCAAATGAAGATGCAAACACATTCTAGCATGAATAAATGGGTTTATTGAAAATCCTTCTATCAAGGCAACTTTTATGGTTATACTGTGAAAATGGTGCTAGCCCACAAAGAATTACTGTAAAAGGAAAAAGCCTCCCCAGGCGATGCAAACCATGGTGAGGATGAAAGGTGGAGAGTCCCAGGCGGCAGACGAAAACGGTTCTGGATTAATTTAAACTATTGCAATAAACATGATTGATACAAAAGTAGCTGGCCGTCTGGGCACATGAAAATGTGATGATGTCGGTCCGCACGTCCACACTCTCGAGTCACCAAAAACCAACTGTTAGCGCCACGCGGTATGCCAACTGGCGAAGGCAGGTAGGCAAACTGCAGGAACTACTTTCTTACACTGCACAAACACAACATATAACACTTGCTCCTCTTACATTGCTTATTTTAACATGTGAATAAATGCACTATAACAAAACATCATTAATACACAAGTGGAAATCGAGAACACAACATTACACAAAATACCCTTGTAAAGGCTCGCAGGGACATAAAAACACTTTAGTGTAGCATTGCATGTTATTGCGTGACTTTGCATTCATGAGCATTGCGAATATCTGTAATGTTACTGCAAGGCCCTTTTTGGGATCTTCTTTCATATCATTACATAAGAGTGCACATGGTTCCTTGGTCACGTCGCACTATTGCTGTGCCTGACCACACTGGTCGCGCTAGTGGGTGGAGTTTAAAATACACTTGTTCGGGCACACTGCTAGACCCAGTGTGCACAAGCAGTCGGTAAAGTTCTGAAATGAAATGAGGGTGAAACACTTGAAAATGAAGAACACAACAATACACAAAATAACTTTGTAAAGGCCCATGGAGGCATGAAAACACTTTACGGTACCATTGCATGTTGTTACAAGGCTTTGCGTTCATGAGTGTTGCCAAAATTCACCATATTACAAGCAAGACCTTTTTGGGAATCTACTTCCCAAATCATTTCGTGCGAGCACACGTGGTTTCTTGGTCTTGTTACATTTGTTGGGACTCTCTTTTCCCTGCTCTGCACTACAATTTGCTGCACTTGACCACTCTGGTTTCACTAGTGGGTGGCATTACAAATGAACACGAAGTAATGAACTGCTGGACCTGGTAGACTTGAGCAGCCAGTAGAGTGCTGATGTCTGCTGCACAAAAAAACTATAGCGGGCAAATGGGCAAGGAACATGGACGGCGTCAGTTCATACATTCAATAAAAGTTTCATTTTTTGTTATAAATGTTTATTTATTACGTATTTTTTCATGATCAAGCACCAGAGCACAACCAATGAGGGAGTTCGGCACAAAGGGAAGTTAGTAGAGTCTCTGGCACTCTGTGGGGAGAACAACGTATCGGGCTTCTGCAGGCCTTCATCACTTAGACTGATCATGTAATGTGCAATAGTCAATAATTCAATTGCTGGAACGTTTTCTTTTCATTTTTAGCCTGGAGAGAGTGCCACCCGACACCCTGGTGTTTTTACACGCAGGGGACTAAACATACCTGTAATTCTTTGTGTAGCATTTGAGCTTATTATTATCTTTATCGGAGATCGTCGAGCAACAGTAGCGAATATTAACATGTAAGTACCCAGTTGGAAATCTTATAAATAAATAGCGTGTCAACGTGAGTTCCCCCGTTTATTTATACATGCCAATTTCTTGGCATATTTTCTGGGCATGAGGGGGCCCAAAACACCTGTCGGGAGAGAATTAAGTGTTGAGGGAGGATAACAGCTCTCATTTGTCGAGGCCTAGAGGATTTTAGAGCAGAACTAAACCATCATCGCCACCTGTGGTAATGCAGAGGACGGCAGGCCAGAGGAACAGCCACTATGGGCGATAAGGCTAACAAACTGAAATTAAGAAACATCTCTGCTAAGCAGGCTGGTAACCACCTGGTAAACTCATCATAACCTTGCCTACAGTCCACATAACCCCATGTTCCCTCCTGGTCCAGCAACCTGAGAGCCGCCAATTGGCTTGCCCAAGTGCATGGCTAATCATGAAGCGGCATTCAGGATACCATTTTCCTGTTCATCCTACTACACGTGCAGAGCGGTGCACAACCTGTAATTTAACCCGAAATTTGAGGTTATATTTCCAGCCACATGGTAAGTGTCATGTTCTTTATATTTATAGATTTGATGAATTTTAAGATTTTTAAGTGTAAGGTGTAATATGTTTTATGTTTCATTTTCATCTAGGGTTACGTAATTTCGTTCCATTTCTTTTAGTATTAGATATTTTGTGTATAATTTGGTACTGGAACTGCAGCCATTCAGTAGGCACCCCATTGCTATGTTTGACAGTAGCATTTTGATAATCATGTGAGGTGGACATACATGTGTCTTCCCCAGTCATTCAGTATTTCATGCCAAACCATGTAGTTTTCGATAGAATCATTTATCTTCTTCACCCATTTTTTTGCAGCCCCGGGATTGAGCCCCTTACAGCCTGGTCATCTTGTATTTGACCAGGGCGCAATATACAGTAATTTTCATATTGGAATAGCGCCTCTTTGACAGTGTTAGCGGGTTCCCGCTTAAGTGGAACAACTTGTGTTTAAGTGCTTCATGTGAAGGAACAGCAAAATAAATAGTGTTCAATGTCAGATGTCGACTATTTATTTCGCCAGCCATTTCTTGGCTGTTTACACATTTTCAAATGTCTGATATTATTTTTTAATATTAATGGTGTCAGAGGGGACCAAGAAAGCCTCCACGGGATTGAGTAATCGTTTGGGGGAGGCTTACAGCCCCCACTACACTTGGCCTTGTTAAATTAATTGCAATGCAAATTTACAACTTGGAAAAATGGTGTGGGTGAGAGGCCAACATCTCATGTTATCTCTGGCAATTATCTTTCTGTGTGCTTATGTGTGCTGGCTGAGTAGTGCACCACATCGGTTAAAACGTTACAAACACTACACAAGTACAGCCAGTGGGACCGAGTGCAGCGCTAGTGTCGTGAGAAGCAATGCAGTGCAAAATGTGTAAAGTATCAAAGCAACCATGTGCGCCTGCACACACATATACATCAAATAGACCTGGTGAAACAGGGCATATATTGACTAGGCTGAGAATACGAGACACTCAAAGACACCTTTTCACACACTGTTTAGTAATAGAGCCCTATAGTATTTTAACGCCCCTACAGACCTCAGTATGTATTTTTCTAAGTTGTAATTTCATTATTCACACGTTCCATCCTCACTTCATTCCATTCTGGGCATTTTACATATAAAAGGGTCCTATGTTATGTGTATTTCTTCATGTAACAGATCTCACAAAGGAAGTAACATGTGTGTTGTTATTGAGAATTTGTAGCGTAATAAAATAGTCAGAGTGGCCTGCTTGCCCACAAACACCGGCCGGCATGCCGCACGAGGAGAGTTAGTCATTTTACTCTATCTCGAGGGTGTGGACATGTGGACCGGCAGAGTCGTGTTTGGAGTGTTCGGGCGGCACTTCAACTTTTGTTAACAATCACTTCACTGCACTCGAATTTTAATTACCAGAACCATTATGTTACTAGCCGCCTGAGACTCTCCACCCCTCTCATTCCCATGGTATGCATCGCCTGGGAAGGTCTAAGCTTGAATTAAGTATTTTGTGGCTTCATGCCAACGTTGCACAGAATTACCTAACCAGCAGGTGTAAGCCCGGCAGTTTGATGTAAAGTGTCTCTCGTTAGAAGCGAGTAATAAAACCCACTGATTTACGAAAATGAACTGTGAACGTCTTCATACGAGTTGCCTACAGGCTTTTAGGGGTGCAGGCCCCCACCTTCCCGCAATATCAACAGTATTTGCAAAGTGTCCATGTAATGTTTACAGTGTTTATTCTCAGTGTTCGGTACGTGTGCGTGTATCGCCCCGAGAATCCACCACGTATCACACTTACTTCAATAATCTTCACTTAGGGAGCAACATCAGTTTTACACCGGAAGTATGCCGACGTTGGCCATCGGCACACGACCCTGATACCGCAATTAGCTCTACACTACAAGGTGGAATTGGCATCCTAGCAATGCATTATGCTCAGGTATCATCTCAGAATTTCAACATGTTTTCATGATACATATACTAACAAAACTACCAACATTAAATTAACCACAATTAGCGCTACCATCCACCATAAAATATCGCCCAACTAATGCCCAATTGCAAAATCATGTTTCAAAATTCGATATTAGATCAGATGTAAGATCGATACATAAAATTGTTGCAACCTCTTCTAATATTTTAGATTGGAAGCTTCAAATCGAATGTTGCAACCAAAGGTGTTAGAAGAGTGTGCAACAATTTTCTGCAAAAATCTTACATCCGGCCTCGGATCGAGTTTCGTACCACAATGATGTATCTGGGCAATATTGGCGATACCCTTCTGGCAACAATTCCTAACATCAGTCAAACCAGAATTATTTTCCAAAAAATTTTGAAATTTTAAAATTTTTTTCAAACTCCTGCTAGAAGCTTGCCCGCTTATCCTGACCAATGCCGTAACAAGTAAACATCGAAAAGAACTATAATGTGCAACCGGAGCTATGGGACACCATCCCGATGCCCCCAGGATGCCAGAAAACTTAGCACGTGGTCAGGGCGAGAAAGCACACGAAGACTGAAGGACACCACCATTGTAGAAATCACAAGGGAGAATGTATAGGGAAGCAGAGAGTGGCCATTTAGGAATGCTGTGTCATCAGCAATGCAGTGCAACCCAGGTGCCAGCAATTGGACAAAGGGGCTGCGAGAACTTCTCTTCCATTTGTGATGCACAGCACAGGGGGAGGAGGTGATAAGAAAGGAGTGAGGAACATGCTACCGACTAGCTTAGTGAGTTGCTGATCCCTGCCTCACAACGTTCTGCACAGGGACTGCCATATCGTGATGTCAACTGTGCCACATCAAGCGTCGCCTGCTCCAGAATGTTCCCACACATCGTGCTCCCACACTTTGCGCACCCGTGCATTTTACGACCACGTGGAGTTGTTTGTTAACACGCCGAACAAAAACAACAGCACGAAAAGTATAAAATTATGTGTACTATCCCTTCGCTTTGCTGCAGAAATTCAGGAACTGCATGCACAACTTCTGAAATGTTTACATTGCTCATGCGACATTACACAACCACCACACCAGAGTCTGCATGTGAAATTCTAGCGCATGTTCAGGCCTCCAAGATCAAGCAAAGAGTACACTTTTTCTTGTTGTTTTTGATCGTATTGCAAGTGTAAATAGCGAGTAGTCAAAATGTAATCATTGACATTGTATCCTGGCAAGACTTTTTCGAAGAAACGCAGAGCCATTCATTTCTACAAACACACACACGCGTGTTTGTTTTCGATCAGCAGTGTGCACATCAACAGCCATGCATGTTTGTTGACATCCAGCCCATTCATCGATGCAGTTCAACATGTGCGACAGGCTAGAAAACTTCATCCATCCCGCCATCCGTCTTCTTCATTCACTTAAGGTCATGAGTTCAAGCCCCATGTCAGTTACCATGCCGAATCCAGCAACACCGTGTGCGGGGATCGTCATGCCACCCAAGCAGAAGTATGTCCATTAACATCACTTCATCAAATTAGCATGAGAGCAGTTGGGAGCAAAAGTAGGAAGGGGAGGATGAGCTCCCGATGTAAATAAGCGCAGCGCAGGTTGGAAACAGCCGGTTGCACAAGAGGACAACCAGGAGCCCCATGATGGTGGATGCGCTGACGAGCCCCCTGGTTGTGTCCCAGCAGTGGAAGATGGAATTGCACTTCGGACAGGGGTACTGGAAGGACACAGAGGGTCCGTCGTCACCCTACGCACAGGCATCCACAGGGGTGAGCCTGTGGCTCACGTCGAAGAATCCGATGGCGTTGCGCCATCAGAGCGACTGTCTGTGCTGAAGAGCTGGGAGCAGCTCCGGTACCTCCCCTGGAGGACATGGAAGAGGAGGAACCATCTCCTGCCATGGTAATGTCCTCTTAAGGCATGTAGGCCGACTAGAGTCGGGAGGTTGGGGAGCAGGTCCCGCCTACTGTAGGAATTGCAAGATAAGAGTGTTAGCCTACAGAAGTTGTTTTGGCGGGTCACAACTGGATCCAGTACACCTGCAGCCATGAAGGAAGCGGAAAAGTCAGCAGTGAAGGAGACAGTGAAGGTAGCGGGCTGTACAGCTCGCTACCGTATCGGCGATCCAGAAGGCAAAGATATCTGCCTTGGGAATGCACCACCTGCGGTGGCAACGCAGCACACCACAGACTGTGGACCTGCCAGCAGCAACATAACAATGTGAGACTGCTGCTGCATGGAGAGCCTTGCATGCTACGTCCTTGCATAAGGGAGCATAGTAGGTGTTCCTGCTGTGAGTGAACCGAGGGCTGCAAATGGCATAGCTGAGTAAAGGTAGGGTTGATGTCATCAGCTCTTCAAGTCAGTTTACCTGCCTTCACGGGGATCCACTGCAAGTATCCGCACTCTTCAAGGCACTCGTGCACACTGGTTGAGTACTGCACCGCATCGGTTACCTCATTACAAACACAACATGGGTGCAGCCAGTAGAGCCGAATGCAGCACTGCTGTCGTGAGAAGCAAGTGCAGCGCAAAAGGTTTAAAGTGTCAGAGCAAGCACGTGGTCCCACGTGCACGTATACAAGAAGTTGGCCTTGCAAATCAGGGCATATATTAAACATGCTGAGAATACGAGATGCTCAAAGATGCCTTTTCACGCAGTGTTATGTAATAGAGCCTTATAGTGTTTTAATTGCCCTGCAGTCCTCAGTATGCATTTTTGTAAATTGTTGTACTTTTCATTCACCACATGTTCCATTCTCACTTTTATTCCATTCTTGCATTTCACATATAAAAAGGTTCTTTGTTTTGTGTATGTAATCATGTAACAGATGTCACATGGCAAGTAATATGTGTATTGTTACTGTGAATTTGTAGTGTAAGAAAGTAGTCAGCATGGCCTGTTTGCCCGCCAACACAGTCTGGCATGTCGCACGAGGAGAGTTAGTCATTCTACCATGTCTCGAGGTTGTGGACATGCTGACCAGAGGGGTCGTGTTTCGCGTGCTCGTGTGGCATTTCAACTTTTGTTACCAATCATTTTATTGGAATAGAATTTGAATTACCAGAACCGATTGTCTACTAGTCGCCTGAGACTCTCTACTCCTCTCCTGCCCATGGTTTGCATCGCCAGGGAAAGCATTAGTTTCACTTAAGTATTTTGTAGCCACATGACGACTTGGTACAGCGACGCGATGTTGTTTTGGGCATCAGGGAATTAATTGCTGTGGAATTCAATTATACTAGGTGGTTGCAAGTCCTCGCTCAGCAAATAATGTAATAATCAGTAGGGTCATGGGCTGTTCAACCTTAAATGGCCCCCGATGCTCCAACATGACTGTTGCTGTTGTCCATTATCTATAAATCCAAGTCTATGGTCTAGACGAGGATATCAGAGCTCCCTCGATACGAACATCCAAATTTGTGATGGGAACTATTGAGGCCATTCCCATGCAAATACTTTATTGCGCTATGTTCTTCACAGGTTTTGTGGCCTTGAAGCAGACCGAACAAATAAAAATAACACAGTTCACTCAACTATCAAATTTATTCATTATTATTCCTCGTATGAGGCACACACATGATAATCTTCAGTATACCATGGAGTGCTCTTAAACAGACCAAAAAAAAGTGAACGCCGATACAAAAAATTATGTGAACATTACATCCCAGTCGTTTAAATACAATCTGGATTGTCGAGCAGCTCTCTCCGGATCAAAATAAACTTGAAATGTTCCTGAATTTAAATATTGACTATTGATATTCTACATGGTTGGTTCTGAATGTGAAGTTCCGGGGAGGACGGGAACTGCATGTCCATTCGACAGTGAGGCGATGACGATACTGACTGACTATGGCACACTTCCCTCTCAGTGGTATGGCTATTCCCGCCTCAGTATCAAAAATACCATTATTTATATTCTTTCACTTAATGAAATAAAATGATTGATGGCAGATGAATGATATTGATGTGAAACATAGTATTAACTCTTATACAACACTCTGAAAACAATCAAAGACAACATAAATATATATAAACTTATGAACTTAAGATACAAGACTTACCGTGTATTTAAACTTAACAATGTACAAGTTGCCTGCCTTGGCACACTTTCTGTGTTAATTATTGATTCCCTTTTTTTTTTACCTATTATCTCAGTCCACTAACTTAATGATGTAGATTATGTTGCAATCTTTAAAAATCATCTAAGAACTTCTTATGTAGAAGTTATGAAAAAGTTGGTTTAACTTGCCACGTGGTAGCGGCTTATGGCAGCGAACTTGTGAGCAAGAGCATCCTAACCTTAGTGTGTGGTTTGTTACTGTTCTGAGTACTGTCCACTACTGTCAACTACTGGTTTAATTTAATTTATTTTACACAACAGATGTTAGGATGAGTTTCTCAGGGATTGCATCTTGATGAAAAATTACTAATAACAAAACAAATCTTATATCATAACAAGCGATGTGCATGGATTCAATAAGGCATGACTCAGCATCTGAGCGCATTATGTATGTGGCATTAAATAAAAACAATTACATAAACCCACTTAAATTTAACAACCAATAACACTGACGATAAATTTGGATGTGGTATTTGCACTTACCATTTTTACATTTAACACGTGACATTTCCAGCACATCGTGCATGATGCACGACGTTTGGGAACATATATGAGACACCCTTTTTAAAACATACAACAATATTCTCAGTATTATCTATGATCACGTGTAGAATATTACACGCCGGTATATCAACATAATCATAATCTACTTCGACAGATTGGATGCACACTGTGTTTACACTGTTATGTAAATAAACGCGACATTTAAATGAAAACACAAAATGTTCGCTATCTCTTCTTTAACACATGGCATGCAAATAAAAATTACTATCAACAAGATATTACATTTTAATCTAATCCACATTTATGAACACCACTGATGCGGTCGAGGTACTAAATTAACATACGATTGACATATTGGTTACACAATGGTCGCAGCTCGGCGCCTGTGTGTGTTGAATGCTTGGGACGAGGTGAATGGACTAGGTCACGGAAGCGTGGAACACGTCAAACGCCCCAACCCTTTTGAGGCCGTTCAACAGTCCCAGCTCCCTCTTTACATTATACAGCGTCTTACAGGCAGTCGAAGTCAATCGTCTGGTGGTGTGGTTACAATTTTCTGGGATGGTGCGACCTCGACGGGCCAGTTCGGCTGTTTGTAAAACACCACAATAAAGGAAGGTAGTGAGGTCAGGCAGGACCCTATATAAGGCTGGGACATTTGTGGCTCACGGCCATCTTGATTCCGGAGGATGAAGAGACTACTTACGAGAGGACAACTAGGCCAGTGGTCCTGCTTCGATAACAGCTGCTGCCACTGTCGAGGAGGTCTTCCATTTGCGACAACGAGACATAGCCAGGGTAATTATAATCCAAGTAGGATTCCCAAGGTCGTGCTGAGTTAAGATCTTCGTATAATTCATTAAGACTCCCTCTGAGTCATGAGAATATTAATTATAGTCAAAGCTATCATGTTGTAGTGTCTACTAACTGTACCTGATAAATGGAGATCATTGAGATATGCTGTTTATAATAAAGCAGCGCCAATAATGAATTATGTGTGAAACTGTATAGAAGTTATGAGCGTAATAATCCTAGTGTTTTGTATATATTGAGTGCTCTATTCGTCTAGTTATGATCATCCCACTTCCTTGCATGGCCTGATTCATCTTCAGGACAGGTCACAGCAAATGGTGGCCACGGCCGAAGTTTTTGACCCCCCCCCCTTTCACTTTTGCGCAATCAAAGCTTAAAGTAAAGTAAATTGTAATTGCAATCGGTGGAACATAGCATTCATATTATAGCTGAAGAATTAAAACTTAGCAACAATTAGAAACATTTATCAACTTCTACCTACCCACAGGGTTCCATTAACTGGCGAAATCGGGCAGGTTATACAAAATTAACTTCAGGAGTGAGCAAATGCCGAGTCAACGGTGTTATTACTTTCATTTAGATTCATTGTATTGGTATTTCCAATTGAAATCTGAATACAGAACCATCTCAAAATCCCCTGTCAGAAAACCTTAAAGCCAATGCACTTCAGTAACCTATAGATAACTGTAGTAAACAGTAGTACCCTCGTGAACTTGTACCAGCCATTCAAACCTCCGAAGTGTCGCGCTTCTCAGCGAATTCTAGCCTCGCCAGTGCGCACTGGCAAAAGAACCGAGTTGCAGTTTCCCCGGCACGCCAAGGCACCCATTCTACTGTAGCGAGCATGTGTGTGTGCTTTCGATTCATTATAAGTTTAATGCATGACAATTCACGACAACTCTTTGGATAGTTTGTTTTACGCAAATTTCCACACCTTGTGTGTGCTAAGGGGACATTTCAACTGTATGAAATGCTTTGTGTGCGCATGTTAGCAGTTAAGACCATATACACAGCAACATACTGCAATGTAGTCACTTGATTTCATCAACTATAAGCGCATTTTAGAGGAAAAACAAAGGGAATTAACAGAAGAACTTACTGCATTACCAGAACACCTCCATACATTACCCAAACAATAGATGCGAGAAGTAATTATTCATTTTCAAGCATAAGCGAAAACACAATACACGAATCAAGCACGTGCGGATATCTGCAACCCTGCCTGAGACATTAATTTCAATTCCGAACACAAATACAGCCACCACAGAACATGACTATGTGAACATTGAAAAATCTGCACACCACATTGAAAATGCCATGAATGGAAACACACAAAGCCCACAACCACCGGTTTTTAGGGGATGATAAAGGAAATAGGAAGACTTAATTTAACAATATAATCATGCTGCCGAAAACAATAAATGGAGTGAGGAGGAAATGCAAAAAAGTTAATTTACTATGTAAGGGGCCCAGTTAAGCATACATAAGATAACTACACACAAACACATATGGGCGAGATAGCAAGAAAAGACATAGTACACAAACTAAAAACTACATTCTCCCATCAAAGAGCATCAAAAACAACTTCTGATCACCACAAAACAAAAACTAAATGAGAGCATGCAGAAATATATTGAAACACTCATTTTCTATAGACGCAAATACAAACCCAATGTAACTGATACCGACTTCATAGGTATAATATGGCGATCCATACTACCTTCCATTGCAGATAAAACTGTTGGACTGAAAATGACAAAATCAAAGACATTACCACTAATATTTAGAGAGCGGAATTAGGTCTTTTTAAGTACAATCAGGCAATAACACAATACCACACTTTGTGAGACACAGATTCCTTACGAGCAGAAGTAGTAAAACTGAAAGAGCAAATCACTAACATGGAGATACAGACTCCAAAATGCACCTAATACCACACGGATACCTCACTCACAGAATCATGCCTATTTATGTTAGGAATAGGTCACACACTCCATTGCACATGCCTTAAAGAAGGGATTATTACAGACCACAGCCATACTAATACCACTCCCAGTACACCCACAACAGGCAGACATGCTTAATGGCAGAACGCGACAAGACACAAAACCCCCCGGAATAATTCTACGCAACATCATGTCCAGGAACGAAACAGACAAGTAGGGTCCTTAAGCGACAAGCGTAAAAGTCACATCCGCCTGCGGGGCGATACACGCCGGGAAATTACGACAGAGAGACACGTTCTACCCGACACGAAAGTTTCGTGCGTTATTGACGTATGCCAGGTGTTATTTGCAAGGAGAGTACCAAATCGCACATGTGTGGAAATTGCACACATTTAAATAACACAGGAAAGAATTCCAAACGCCATAGCGATCTCAGAGTCTGGAAAATAAAACACACGGTAAACAACGAAATGTAGCAGACAGGTGACCTCGTATCACATTCCGCGACTCACAAAGCAGGTCAGGGCAATGACCTACGACACTCCTTGCATCGCAGAAGCGATAGGGTGCGACAAGGCTGTGCAGAAAGAAATTATGCATAAGCGCAAGGACACACACATTTTTCAACACCACGACCCGGCCGTGTAACATGACCAGTATGCAGCCAGTATGCAGCAATGGGGCCACTACGATTTCCGCTCCTACTGTGAGAACACAAAACACCTGCCAATATAGAATAAACCACACTGTGATATTCGAAAAAGATGAATTTTGTAATTATTAAAGTACTGTAATTAATATGTCTTTAAGTGGAATGTATGTACCCCCGTTACCCCTTTTTGTTACAGCACCAGTGCTGGGCATGTGGACGGTAATCAAGGCCATGGGCGGCCACAGCAAAAATTGTACTACCAACGGTACCAAAACCAAAAGTTTTTTTAGGTATTTTTAATTAAACTTTATATATTGTGTGGTTCAAATCTAGTCATTTTGAGGCGAGACAGATAGCATTAAAAGAAGGTATAGTCTTTTACTTTATTAATGATACAATTAATAAAGACCGGAGAAAGTTTTCATGCTAAAATGCCAACAGTGCAATATATTTCAAATAAGAATAATGGGATGTCGTACTATATGTTCTCAATCATGTCACAAGAACACTTTAATTACACTGTTCGTCCTTTATTATAGTTAAGAGTCAGTTAGCAACCACAAAGTGCTTACCAGTACAGACAGACTAAGGATAAATAAAGCTCTGGTAACTAATTAACAAGACTCTGAAATGTAATTGCGTATGTTACAAATTTTAAGTAAAACAGGTATGGCCAAGCTAGCACACTCGGCCTGTAAGAAATTTACGGGCTACAAATTATTCGCCCGCCCATACGGAAACAAGTAGTGCACCGTAAGTACCATAAACAGTACGTGTCGCCAGCAGCCAGGACTGCTGCAATTTGTTTTAGAAGTAAGCATTATAGCACATGACAGATGGGAAACTACTGTGAGGCGAGAACGTGTCATGTGTCACGTGTCCCGCCTGAAGCCCGTTTGACAGCCCCGGGGCCCCATAGCTGCACAATTAGGATGCACACTCGATAAGTGGAACAGCAAGTACAGTGGATTGCAGTGCAACTGTGAACACAACACAATGCAAACTTGAGCATGCGATGTGATAGCACCTGCTGTAGTATAGTAATATAAAATATATGTTGTTTTTCAGTGATGTAAACACGGGCGTTCATGTGTTTACGTTATTTAGGCAAGGAAACAACCCCAGTGCATTTCGGTGTAAGTAAAGTTTGTTTTACAGTGTTCCATATGAAATGTTATATTTAAGAATTATTTATGCATGTTCCAACACAAGGCAAGGAACGCAAAGGGTTATTATGTATTTTGCAATGATATGATAGGAGATCCATGTGGCCCGCCAAACTCGGCCGGCTAATTACGGCGTGCAAGTCAGTTAGCTACGAGTATCTTGGGGGTGTGGTTGCGTGTTACTGCAGCTCGGGTTTCGTGTGCTTGGGCAGCCTTCAACTTTTGTTTTTCATCATTCAATCTCCATAGTTTTAATTCACTGGAATCGTTGTTCTTTAGCTGCCCGAGACACCACCCCCCTCTTCAACATTGCTTGCATCGGCTGGGGAAGCTTAAAACCTTGCACATTAATTTCATCGGCTTCGCACCATTTTTCCAGCGTTACATCACCGGCAGGTAAAAGCCGAGAAGTGTGATCATATATCTAAAGCGTAGGCCTGAAGCCTTGGTAAATAAACTGCATAATTTATGCACTGAAAACGGTTCATGTGGTCATTATTTCGTGGCCTTCAGGCTCTTCAGGGCACGGGCTCTTAGAATAACAGCATCTTTTTTCACCCAGTGTCTTAATATGTATTTTCTTCATTCGTTAATGTGAAAGTATCTTGTGTGTAAACTTAGGCACGTGACTAGCCGATAAGTCACTGCATCAACTTAATCGGCGAGCTTTTGTATGCCGCAATATTACGTAACATGTGTGTGTTAGCTGCCCCGAACAGGCCACTGCGCAGTATGCATTTGGTCGTCTGCCGAACGACCCTGGAGGAAACCTCGTCTCTACCGACTCACACGACATCGTCCAGTGATGTCTGGAGCCCCGGGTTAAATAATCTTCAAACTTTCACAGCTTCTTAAATCCTGCCTCCCACCACTGAGGCTCCATAGCGCAAAGTCAAATGCCATAATCAGTACTTTTGTATTCATTTCAAACATATCAGGCCTGTGTATATATGTACATATAGATTTCAAGTTCAATTACCCACAAAACATGCGTGGCCAAATATTGTTAGGATAGAAGCATAATTTTTCATGTACATTTTAACTGAAACTGATTTTAAACTACCATGTTAAATTTTTTTCAAATCACGTAGGTAATTTCCTTGTGTCACAGTCTAAAGTAGCAACCTTTTTTTCACACCGCTATGGCAGATCGTATATCATAAAAATGTGTATGTAAAACCTTTTCCCAAAATAACCTCGCTGTCGGTGCAGAGGATTTATTTTTCTAATATACTTTTATTGGAGTAATTTTATATATTACAGAGCCATTCGCAAAACCTCCCTCCCCTCCCCATGATTATGCGATCCCATAGTGGCTTACAATTAAAGTTCCGGCACATACTAAAGGAAATGTTCACAGAATTGTAAAAACATATTGATATTTCTAGATTACTAAATGTATGAAGAGTCTATTTTTATCAGTAAGAAAACCTTATAAGTGTGAAAATAATAGCTCAGAGTTAACAAGATATATGATATTTGTGGAACTATATATTTTGAATGTTGAATTAAAGGCAAAGGAATTCTCCAGCCATATAGCAGTATGACAGAACGTACTAATAAATGTATATAAGAAATAATTAGTGTCATAAGTCAAATATGTTTAACTTCAAATATGTTAGCATTAAGACGTGCAAAAAGACACATTTTTACGTTTTCATGAATCTATTAGTACAGTGCGTATAAAAAAATCTATTTGAATTATTGATTAAAAATAAAAGTTATAATTTTCTTTTTATACGGTGTATAATACACACAGAGCTGGATTTCATTTGTAGCCATCTGTAGGTCCATCAAAATCTGCTGCCTCACCAGCAAAACTGTTTTATTTTTCCTACCTCATATTTATTTGTTATTTTAAGAGCCACAGAGAGCATACGAGGTGCGACATTTTAATTTGAACCAATGTGTAAATGTATTGTTACTAAACCAGAACTGCAAATATTATGAAAATGATTGCATTGAAAACATTGACATGGTATCATTCAATTGTAAGGACAACATTTAGAAATTTAATTTGCTTTCCATAAAAGAAAAAAACTTTAACTTAAGCCTAATAAGATAAATCATGTCATATCCGAAGCTCTTCTTTCTAGTGTTCCTTTGGGCAAAGGAATTGATAATATCCTCGAAGTCCGGATCCCTCAGTATCTGTCCCTCGAAATTTAGCAATGCCACAACCGATAACCTGTCTTCTCCCATGGTCGACTTCAGGTAGTTTTTCACACATTGTAGAGTAGAGAAAGGGTTTTCGCCTGAACAGTTTGTTACTGTAGCACTGAGAATCATTCTGAGTGCTATGTTTACATTGGGATGGACTTCAAGGAACCCTTCTTGGTTTAATAATTTACTTAATTTTGTTAGGTTGACATTTTCCTCATTATCAGGTGTTTGTGGCTTCACATCCACTGTAAGGCGCAATGACTATTCTACAATGGATGCTTTAAGATCACTATTGTAGTAAGAGGCCAATTTAATGCAGCAGAAAAATCTGCGCTAGTTCATACGTGCTGAGATGTTCTAAAAAGCCAAACCTCTCTTGAAGCTCATTGTAAGGTGCACTCCGCACTTGCAGTTCTGATCTTAGAGTATCCAGAATTACATTATATGTACCAACATGAAAATTATCTGACCCAGTCTTAAGAGTTATTTCTCCAGTCCTAGTCTCATCAGGCCTCAGAGTGTGCTTCCTTTTTCTTTCCTTGTCAAATTTTTATTCTGCTCAACGACTTCGCAATGCATTCATAGTGGTCGAACATTTCTGTTTTTCTTAAATTTGTTACGAAGTCAGACAGCGAATTGTACATTTTCACAACTTGCCCCAAATCTATGTTTATTGACTGCAGCTTGGCAATAACAGCATTAAACCTACGGAGGATTGCAGTCCTGAAGACTACCATAAATGCAGTTTCTAGTATATTTAATTTTTATCTCAATGAAGATGCTTCATTCCTCGTTTGAGGTTTTTCTGAACTATCATTTGCTAAAGTCTGCAAGGAGTCAAATAGTCCACACCAATTGCTCTCTAGTGCATAGCATGCATCATTTAGAGTAGTCCAACGAGTCTTCGAGAGACTTTGTAGTGTTCGACCTCATTCTCATTTGCAGTTTCGAGCTAAGAGAGCCCTGCGGTATGTGGAAGCTGAGAAAAAATTGTAAAATTCTTGTAGCAGTCCAAAAAACGATACTGCTTCAGTGCAAGATTCCGCAGCACATGAACCCACAAGATTAAGAGAGTGTTCTGCACATGGCACATAGTCAGCAAAGGGACACCCTTGCCTGCATGCCTGTATATGATCCAGACATATTCGAGACATTGTCATATGACTGGCCCCTGCAGTTTTTTTTAATTTTCAACTCATATTTGCTCAAAACAGTAAAAACAGCATTGGCTATTTCTTCTGACTTTTATGTCCTTAATTTGATAAAAAAAAAAACAAATGAATCGTTCAACTGGCTCCCCAACTCCATCCTTCTTAACATATCATATAATAAATGTTAGTTGACCAGCGTGTGAAATATCTGGCGTGGAATCGATACTTGTACCAAAGTATTTAGCTTCATTCACTTCCTTCACTATTTCATCCCTTACTTTTTCAGCCACCAAAATAATCACTTCTTCATAAATGGTGCTGGAAAGATAAGATGTATTTCCCGAACCTCTGTCGCTATGTTTTCTTATATGTTCTGCCATGACTGGATCAAACTCTGCAAAGAAACTCTAGCGACCCATGTAAATTGCAATTACTTTTACTGGGTATATGTGTTCATCAATGCCACGAAATGGTAACCCTCTTATAGCAAAATACTTTACTGGTGTGATGATACATTTCAAAATATTTTTCCAGTAGTTGTATTCTTTCTCAAATTGTGCATTGAGCCTGTTATCTTTCGTGCTTTAGTATTTCCTCACAGTTTAAGTGTTTCAATGCTATTTTTATACTAATGTGAATTTTCATGGTCTTGTACCCTTTTAGAAGCATTTTTCCAGTAATTAAACCCTGAAGTAAACATGCAATTTCCACCACCAAATAGCAAGCAAGTTGCACAAAAAACACATCCCTTTGACGACGAGTATAAAAGCCAATGCCTAACTTGTATCTCCCCATTATGCAGTTTCCGAGAAAAATATGGCTTGCAACATGCCTTTCTTTATCAGGGTACTTGAAAATATACTGGACAATGTTTTTGAGCAACATTTTTTTCCACGAAGTACTTAGGCCAAGACAGTATAAGAAAAGACAGCATCCTATCCAGGATCTATATGATGAGAAATTTAAGATGTGGTTCCGATTTTCTCTACAGGCTGCTTTGGAATAGCTACATAAATTCGAAATAAATTTTAGTTTTGATAGCAACAGGAATAGGCCTGTCTCTCCCCTCAATCAATTACTGTCGATACTTAGGTTTTATGCACTGGGTCGTTTTTGATTGTGTGTAGGGGGGTATAATGAGTATACACAAGTCCACAGTCTGTAGAATAGTACACAGGGTAACACACCATGGGCCTATTCCGTAAAAGTTACTATTGAACAGGTGACACTGACAGGGAATTGTCAGACAGGTTTACAATCCGACAAATGTGTGTTTCATAAAAGTTGACAAGTTTACAAATTTGGCATGACAAATTTGTAAAAGTGTATGACAATTTGATAAATAGTTATTTCACGAAAGTTTTGAGCTGACAGGTAAAAATTCGACAAATTTGTCAAATATTACACTAGAGACTGTTTTATGAAACATATAAGTGTAATTACTTGGTGACATATCTAAAAATTTGTAGAATTGTCACTCCAGAAGGGACAGGCGAGCTTTCCTATGTAACCAGTTATTTGTAATGTTTATATAACACGGTAGTGCAATTGTGTTTCAATATTGCGTGAATTAAAACATTGCTTGCCCAATAGCACAACCTTTTCCTCTTGATCAGATTTAATATAGTAATCTTATACACATTTCTCGACATTCTGCTGCTAGAGTGAACACAGTTATATGGGTGAAATTATATTATTTATGGGAGGAATCGACTGTTCATGAATTGCATATAAGGCTGCGATTGATTATTGTAAGCACACATCAGAGCTTTCTAGTGTGTAATTAATGAAATTTACGGTTTGACACATAATTGTCAAGTTTATGAAACAGTATTTTACGGCTGACAATTTATACACTTTTGCCTGTCAAATAAGGGAAACTTGTATTATTTATGAAACATAACATTGTCATGACATATTGACAAATTTGTCATATTTGACATAATTGTCATATTTGTCACACCTGTCACGTTTTATGAAATAGGGCCCAGTTTGCACTTTTGGCAAACAGTCGTGTAAAACTTTTATGGGGTTGTAGGCTGTCCTGGTGTCATTGCTACAACTGTACACATGCCTTATCATAACACATCTTTAACTCATTTGCAGTTATGTGAACGACATTCTGCGAATTGAAATTGGCTGCTTTTTTTGCCATGCAAAGTCTTTGTGTTTCAAAGACATGGTATCAGTCTTGCTACGCTCAATTATGATCATATTTCATCTACTAAATCTATTAACAATTCTTTCTCATGTTCTGTCATGTTCGGTACACGCAAATTGCTCATTATCGGAAAAAGAATGTTACAACTGTCAACGCCAAGAACAATTTTTAATGTTAAATCAAACATTCCAATCGACCATTTATACAAAGCCAAGAAATAATTATGTTTATGTTTTCACTCAAATCTAGGTAAATAACTAGAACGATAGGACACAGATATATAAGGCGAAGGTTCATCACTTTCTCTGACCTGTGTTACTAGTAGGCTTGATGAAAGTGCAAGGGAACTACAATCACACTGGTTGGAAGTTAGAATCGATACTACCAACTTCCACTCATATTTATGTTGAAATTTAATTTTATGTAAATGCTGTGTGCATTGCAAAATCGGCGGTTTATATACGTTAAATACACTATTTAAATACATCCGGACTATATTTTAATGGTATAGTACCTGTAACTAAAAAAAAAATATTTACAGATAATTAATTTATTTTCAGTCTGAAGAATGAATCATTTATATTATTTCAAAATACATGTTATAACATATACCATGGGGAATCAACTCGGTGGGACAGATAGAACATTATGTCCTTAATTGAATACATATTGTTTTGGTTTAGCGAATCTAGTATTTTCAAGTTAATTTTGATACAATACGGTTGACTACTTGGAAAGACTGTGTTCCAGATTAAGAGTAATGTTTTATTTTGCGAATGGGTGAAGAGTGGTGCAGATGAAAAACTTGTTGTCTTAGACAATCTAGAAATGTTGGATAATTTTTTTTGTAGGCGATAACAACTTTTCTAATGATTGCAGAAGTCTTGGAACAAAGAGGCTTACAGGCTTTACATTGGTCAGAGCTGCGGTGGTTGTGAAATTATATTAAATATACAGTTGCCAATTTTAATAAATTCATCTCTCCCATTTTACAGCAAAGCACCTACCACAAATGTAGTTACACATGTGTTGAAGATCCACAGACTTTGTTAAACTTCGAAGAACATGCTATTTCCCAAAGAAAATTACACAAAATTTGATAATTATAAGCACTGAACCTAACAAAACCATGCTATATGTTGTTCACAGTAAACTTGGGCATATTTGAAAGACCTGCACATTGTGCATTCTTTGCCATGGGCCTCATCTGTTGTTCAAGTGAAACAAAAATTATTAGAAAATGAAACATTTACAAAATTCATACATAATTTTATTACCACACCTTGGCACCAGTATTGATGTTTTGAGAAGCCTACAATATAACATATTTATTTAAAACATATTGAATTATGCTTACAACGTCACATCACAGGTGGAACAGAAGGGAAGACATGTGTGTTGTGTATGATCCGAGTCATTTCTTTACAAGACTACTCGGGGTTATATCAGCTTTGTTCCTGACATAGTAGGGCAGGGTAAAATTCATACAAGAATCTGAACATAAAATTGAGCCTTGGTAATATAAGACTTTTCACTGTAAAATGAGCCCTATTGAGGCCCAATATATATTTTTCTTTCGGCCATTATTTATCCATCAACAACATTTAAAAATAAATATTGCCATGTACATAATAAACACAGTGTATATATTCAACGACATTCGGAAATTAACCTGTAAGGCTAAATTAATATATATTTTTTGCCCATGAATAACCTATACATACACACACACACACACACACATGCATACACGAGCATCAAGAAAAATATATTCGAAGTGTAAATAAAATTGACAATGTACTTACTTTTTAGATGTAGTGTTCGCAAAGGACTGTTAAGCCTCTTCATCCCAATTCTTCTGCAATTGTTGGTAGAGTACGTTATCACAAACTAAATAATTTTTGTAACATACTAGGCTGTCCAAATCCAACTGTGTCTCAATAAAATACATCGTGTTGCGACACGCGAGACTAAAACAACTGTGTTTATGTTTTGCATCATTGCCAACCTGCAAAGAATAATTGTACAAGTGAAAATAATAATTCACTCCGAAATCCATGATGTCATAGATTCCACCAGCAAACAATATTTTGTGTAATATATTGACTCTGGACTCCGGAAGTATCAATCTCGAAATCACAATATCTAAGATCATTTCACCCTAGTTCAGTTTGGTGCAACACAAATATATTTGAACGAGGTTAGGACCAAGGTTCATGCATGAACTCAGTTCATTTGAACTAAGATTCTCTACAGAGTTGGTGCAAACGAGCATGAAACGTTACTATTTTCTTGTTTGGCGCAGAGGCCGTTCACTGGCTGATGCTCCCACCCAAACACCCCGTGACATAATTTTACATAAAGGGAAATAAAATGAATGAAACAAAATGGGCTCTACAATGCCAATGAGATGTATATACCAATAAACTCTTTACAACGAAATGTAAAAGCACGTTAAAAAAATATATAAATAAATACACCCGTTCCACCAGACCGCATTGCCGTGGCAACCTAACCTCAACATTCACACTTACAAACAAACAATAATATCTTTATAGGATCTATCCACAGTCAACTTTATAACATCTATATTATTTATGTTCATGGCAAAACATGTGATTTCATATTAATTGGCATAAAAATACTTTCAAGATTTTTACAGTGGTTATTTGCCACGTGCAACTAAAGGTACGTGTAATTTGTGTTTTTTTTCTTCAGAGTTTTTAAACCACCGAAATCAAGGGGTTAATTTTTTATCTAGATATTCAGAGAAAATCGAGAGTAATGTGCCTGTTGAAACACAAAATAGATAATCGAGATTTTATGTCATTTAATCTCGATAAACTATCATTATCTCGCATGGTGAAACCGACCGTTATGCTGGATTTTCATTTGCACGACAGGTACGATGCTACGGAAGTAACACTTCACTCAATCACGGACGAGTATTGTGTGACATCAATGCCACAGAAATCTGGGGCGTTACGGATTTCCCAAATAGAAATAATTTCTAATTTTGTCACGTCGTGAATGCGACAAGCGTCGTTCTTTCAGCTGTTTTTTAAAGAGTTTTTGGTTAGAGAAGCAAATTTCTTCAATGTGCTATGGTAACTTATTGAAAAGTTGGCTACCAAAGTAGGTTGGCCCTTTCTGGACAAATTTTAAGTTAACTGAAGCCACATGTAAGTTTTTGTTATTCTAGTGTCATGCTTAAGAAAGGACTCATTTTTCTGTTTTAAATGACTGTTTTTGGACATGAATATAGGTACTGAAAACTTGTACTCACATGCAAATGTTAAAATCTCTGAGCTCTTGAAAATAGGTCTATATGAGTCTGACTTTCTTCTGCCATTGATTATTCTTACAGTTCTCTTTTGCATGTGCAATACTTTTTTGCTGTCAGTGGAATTATCCCAAAAAGTTATACCATAGCACATGATGGAATGAAAATATGGTAAATTCACCATTTTTGCTGTATTTTTGTTCAAGACCTTTGCAACACTCCGCAGGACGAAACATGCTGAACTTAGTTTACGTAAAATATACGCAATGTGAGACTTACAGTTAAGTAAGTTGTCTACTTTTAAGCCAAGAAACTTAATATCAGCAGTTTCATTAATCTTGTCTTTTTTACTGCTGACATATTGTTACAATTTCTCTCTCTAGAAATAAAGTGAGCTATACCAAGTTCGTTAAGGGATGGATGCCTTAAACAAATAAAATAATTAATAATAATTTCTTTATTTTATTTACAATAACTACAGCAAAATTCTCTGAACTCAAATTCTCACAATAAATTGAAATCACTTACTGTTCACAATTGACACCAATTAGTAAAATATATAATTATGACAAAGAAATCCATTAAATGAAATAATTAGAGATCAGTTCCAATAGACAGTGTATCAACCCGTTCAATTATTTTATAATTTATGCGTCCATATTTGACAGTTTGATTATTTACAACAAAATCAGTATTACACTTCTATTCAGTCCCACCTCAGTTCAGTCCATGTCCCACCAGTCGCAATGTTCTAGAATCCTCCAACTTTCCTCACGCACAGTAGGCTTCGCTCGTCGGTTTCGCACACTCTCGTCATTCAAGATATGATCTTCTCACTCTCCATCGTCCCGCAATCTCCAGTCGTCGTCCACAATTTACTTCGCTCGAGCACACTCGGTTAGGTGGCCTCCATCAAAGACTGCTGGCCACTGGGTTGCAGCAGTATATATAGTGTATTAGGCCGCCACCTAGAATCTTCCTCAACTAGCGTGATTCATTGTGGAGGCCTGAAACGCCAGCCAGTCTAATCAGAACATTCTTGCAGAACATTCTTGCATCATCACTAAACATATTGGAAACTCTAGTAGGCGAGAGGAGGTCTGTGACGCTAGCAGGTCTCGCCGCTGTCAGCCTTCACAGGATTCTGTGAAGGGGTATCATGAGGCTGCGAGCGCATCGTTCCAGGAAGAGGGGAGAGAGAGAGGTGGCTCTCCGAATATGGTGCAGGGCAGCTGAGTCGGCGCCAACTACAGCATGTAACAGTATGATTTAATGTTTTTTTTTCCATTTATTTGTGAGGAAGTTCATAAGATATGTTTTATCTAGGTTGAGATTTAATTTGTTTGCAGTAAACCATGGATTTAGCTCTGTAAATGTTGTGCAGTTTTTTGTGTAAGATCATTTACAGAGTCCCCAGAGACTAAGATGATAGTATCATCTGCAAATAAAATTGGAGTAGTTTCTGGGGTTAAGGCACATGGAAGGTCATTTATACAGAATAGGAAGAGTAGGGGGCCTAATATTGATCCTTGTGGGATCCCATGCTTGATCTTCCTGGTTCAGAGTAGAATGAAGTAGTTCTTCCATTGATCTGCTCTTGTTATCTGTTTGAAAGGCATAAGCTTATTAATTTATTTGGTGTACCTGAGACTCCATAAAAAATTAATCTTTTTGTAAGTATGTTGTGATTTACAAAGTAAAATGCTTTAGTGAGGTCGCAAAATATTCCATTAGATCGCATATTTCTATCAAGTGCATTAAGAATGCTATTTGTTAGTTTGAAAATTGTATCATTTTTTGATGTGTTTTTCCTAAAGTCAAACTGGAAATTTGGTAAGGTTTTGTGATTCTCAAAATGTTGCAGCAACCTCCTGTAGATTAGTTTCTCAATTACTTTTGAAAAGTATGTAAGAAGTGAGATAGGTCTATAATTGTTTTCTTAAGTCTTGTCTCCTTTCTTGAATAATGGTGTTACCATAGCCCATTTGTGTCTGTCTGCAAAAAATCGTGTATTGAAGATATCATTACAAAAATGGCTTACTGGAACACTGAATTCAAAACCGAATTGCTTTAACCTACATCCAATGCCATCATAGCGACTAGATAATTTTGATTGCAAAGAATTGATTGCTTTCTCCACTTCTTTTGGTGTTGCGTTTGTAGAATATATAGCATGGTATTCGGTATCCTGTAGGGTAGGAATATGGATTATATCTTGTTTAGTGTTTTATTTAAATCATATTTTCCACGACAGTTAAGTAATATGAACTAAATGTATCTGCGACTAATTTAGGGTCTGAGGAAAATGCAATCATTTACTTTCAGGTTTACAACTGATCATTGCTATGTTGTTCTTACTGTTGTGTTTTTTTTTACAATATTCCAAGTAGTTTTCGTTTTAAGAATTCTTAATGAGGTTACAGAAAAAATCCTTTTTTGCAGATTTTATTACCTTACTCAAAATTTTGCAGTATTTCCTGTGTCAGGGTTGCTACTGGGTCTGGCCGCCTTGAATAATATTCTTTTGTTTTCGCAGGAAAATTTCATTCCTTTGGTGAGCCATACATTTTTCTTTGGATTTGTATTACTGTGGGTCAGTCGGTATAGGAAACATTTTTCAAAACAATGGATAACTTGGTTATATATATATATATATATATATATATATATATATATATATATATATAATTTAATGCCAATGACGAACAATAGTGATTTTAGTGAAGTTAACTGTTGAAGATTTTCACAGTAAACATGTGTTCAAAGGGTTACGAATTTTACAAACAGTGCCTGAAAAAGCTGCACATTCAACACTTGTAGTTTGTAAATTTTTTTTTAAACCTGTTTCGTGAATTAAACGAGTGTAAGGTTAACTTCGGACAAAGTGGTGTGTGTTTTGTATTGCTGCACCTGTATCAATTCGAACAGCAGCGTATGTATCGCGTTTTTTTTTTTAAGTTGATTTTTTCAAAGTTGCAACAATTTGAATGTTATTTCCATGCGAGCAAAATTTTCCACTGCTCCATCAAAAGAACATGCTACTCAAAATGCCAATGTCATCTCACAAAAGACGTAAATCTAAAGCCCTCCATCTCCTCACTGTTTCCTTTTTTCCCCTTGAAATAAAATAAACCCATAAACCAGTAAAACAGGTTGGCATATGCCAACCTATCTATAATATCCTACATTGATATACCATAAAACATTTATTCGGTCGTTTGCACACAGGTTGTTTGTGTTTCTACTTTCTAGGAAAGTTATTGGTTATTCTTCTTCATTCCTTCTCGTAAATACACAAATGGCCTTCTGGAACATTTTCGTCTTTTCAACCATGAGTAATCAAATTTGTGTTTTGGTGTCATGTCGCGTCATAGTGGTCGAAAACAAAACTCGTGGCAGTGGCAGGCATGTCATGTACATTTTTCACATATTTTGAAGAGGTAAACCCATTATATACATAGGAAATTGTGTGTAAAGGCAGGCAGCTGATTGATATGTAGGCCTAAAAAAATTATGATTAATTGAATTGAATTTGAGACTGGACATAATGTAATGCATTTACATCTATGGTTTACTACTAATGACAATTTCGCAGTACACGTTTTGCACACACTCGACTTTGTTTTGAATTAGGAATGTTAACGAGGGCCCAATTAAAGATGTCATACTAGTGTTACGTGATAATCATAATTATTTAAATTCAGGGACTGGGCGTTTCTAAATTGCACGTGAATATCACCAATTTTATTATCAACAAACTATCACAATTTCAGTAAGTTCTATTATGGTTAGTGATGGAAGCCAAAGAGAATCTTTAAAACACAGCAGTAATGGTAAAACATAAACCAGTTCTATTAAGTAGAAAAATTCGGGATGGCCTTTTAGACTGCAGTAAATGTAGGCCCAGTGTTGTTTTTTGAGGGCAATACGATTTTTACATGGAATATACATAACATTTAGGGAATACTGAATCGGTGTTTAAACAAGACATCAGTTTCATTTTAAAACTTATCATTAACCTAACAAATTATTTTTATAAAGCATTCAATATATAAATGATTGATAAAAGCTATTTAAATATATGTAATGAGTCTAAAACATCACCCGAGTAGATAGAATATAAAACAATTAATATTCTGACAATTAAAAAACAGCCCAGACCTTATATACATCGTTGTTAACTTTTGCTGCGAAAAATCACACTTATTGGCACTGATAATTAATAAAAAACGAGTTAACCAAACATTACAGAATTGCAACACAACACTTCCACAATAATAAATTAGCCTCGAGAAATTAAGAACTGATCTATTCACGAATGTAATTTTAACATAAATAAATTTTGGTACATGTAGTTATTTGAACAAATCGAGTACACATGTATTTCTTGTATATGCAGTGACATATGTTTAAATTTACTCTTATTATTCGCCAGGCAAATGGTAAAGCTTTAATTGTTGATTATAAAACAAATATTTGGCTAGGATTTGTATGCTCAGTTATAACAATATAATCCATAAATGATGACTTCAGCCTTTTCTGAAGACCTGCTAAATTTCTACTTCCATGATATTCTCCCGCCTCGTCCAAACTAAGCTTAACTAAGTCTTGTAGGTCACACCAGAGGGACTACGCACCACATTCGTACGCACTAAGTGTTACAGTATATTGTATAAGAACTATTTATTACCAAGCATTACCAACATACGTATTTTCTCCCTGATTTTATTCAAATTATTTATAAAAGAAACATTGTGTTTGTAGGTAAAACATTAATAAAATTTCACTTAAACAGGGAAAAAAAAAGTAACCTTTATGGACCCAAATATAAAATGCTTGTGATACATGGTATATGTTCGAAATAACTAAATGTACCATACACGGGGAGATTTTTCGGACTATAGTAACACAACATTCCAGGTGGAAAACAATGTTTTTTTTTTAATTTTTACTTTTGTTGAAATAATTCTCATTGGTTGGTTTGTTTAGTCACATGACCACAATGTGCCACTACCAACATGAGAATACTTGCAACTTGCTTATAAAACTGAGTTTTATAATGGTGAAATACCTCTGTATTCTTAAGAGCCACTTAATCTAAAGTATCACTTTGCTGGAACCTAGTTTATTCCTTGTTAGTGAAACCGGCCCTACAATAAAATAACGCACTTTCCACGTAACCTCTGTTAGATTCTTGGCATAATTGCTGCTTGACTTTGACTTTACATTTCACCTTTACAAAATCGTAAAGTCAAGAGTGCTTGACTTTACCTTTGACAGTTCCATTGTGTCAATCTTTACGATCAAAGTCTGAAACATTAAGAATTATACATGATAACCCTATAAGCACACAAAAAATTGAATTAAGAAGCTTTGCAGTTTATGATTGAATTAGCAACTCTTAAGTCTAGCCAATCAAAATCGTAGGTTAAGCTACCGAAATAACCTGGAGAAATGGACAATTTACATGTATTTAATTATCTGTGGTTACTGCTTCTCTATTGGAAAAAAACTCGAGTATTCTTATAGAAGGGGAAGCCGATGCCAACATTAGGCATTTACATTAATAAATCTGGAACGGTTAGTCAAATTGAATTCCAAAATCTCTTCCACGAAAGAAAACATGAACATGAACTATTCTTTAAATTAAGAGGATACAGTTTGTCGATTAAAATAATTACTTTCATACGATTTGACAATACGATATAACCTAAATACAAGTTCTAAATATAGTTTCCTGCCAGTAACAGATACTGCGCTTTGATTGGCTACTTCTTCTTGACTTGTACGTAAGATATAAAATATAATGGTCTCTTAAGTAATGCCATGAACTCACACGACCCGTCAAGACCCGCACACGACAGTCATAAACTAATACCCTTGAATACATGGAATCATATCTTAAGCACTCGGCGAATTTATTGTGTTAAGTCAATCATAAACTCACCTTAAGAAACAACATGTCGGTAAGCAAACGTAAAGTCAAATGGTAAAATTTCCAATTGTGTAAGGGCCTTATACTAGCAAGCTATATCGCCTGGTGCATTATACCGATTAAGCATATACAAAAAAGACAACACAAGCACAGTGGTCTTGCTACAATAACGATAATAATATTAATTTGTTTATGTTGACAAAATGTACCGAAGAAATAAAGTTCTCTATATATAGTAGTGATTTTTGTCAAAAATAAATCTTTTCGAGTGAGACGTTAGGAATTATTTTATTTACAATTTTTAAAAACGTTACAAAATATTAGTGGTTGCGATTATCGAGTACTAACAAAAAGAAAATATCGCTCGAGGAATTAAGTCAAAATACACACTTTCTTGATTCGTAAATAAGTTTTTCATTTGATAATAAGTGTTGGGGGCCTCTGATTGGCTGAATATTAACAGTAACTACCATGCCATTTACACTGCGATAGCTACTGTCGCATTACAATGCCGCGTAAATTGTACGATTGTTACTATTGCACTGTCGCGATTTCAACATGAGCTAGATTGTTGATATGTTAGTTTACATAGTCCATTCCCGATCGGAAGTGGCTTATGAATATCAACCTTTGAAAAAACACTCTAGGCATAACATGTTACCTGTTTTTTCAATAACCTGTATTCCACAAATATATAACACTGTGGTTAGCTTTAGAGTACTGTATTACTGAAAAAATGAAACTTTACCTTAATATATTCTATAACTTGTATTAATTATTACTTTTAAAAAAATTAATTAACAATAGTGAGTGCAGCGAAGTGTTGTCAATGTCTGGTAAAAAAAAAAAGTTAAAATATTATTTTAACCTTGTTTTTTGGACACTATTTCTAAATTAAATGGTGCCTATCGAAATAGCAATTTAATTAGCCCCGGTGGCAACATATCTCATTTTTACAGTTAAAATAACAGTGGAAAATATCGTGAGTAGGTCGTAATGGTATGGTATTGTTTTATCGAGCGTGAAAGCAATTTAAAAACTGTCTGTTGGCGAGGCTTGTCGCCCTAAAATTCTTTGCTTCTTCTTTTTCACACTCGGGAAATTTCACTTCGCTAGTAAGGAAATTATTCAGCTTGTCAATTGTAGCATATTTCATACTTATTACAGCAAAATAATGGTTTTTCAATTTGTAATTTACGAAAGAGATTTTAGTATTTGTATACGTATTTTAATATATTTGATATGATGGCGGGGCATTTACGTAGTGAAGTTGGCAGACGTGGCGAGCCATGACATGGCGTGTTGCTTGTTGTGAAATGAAACGTAAATTATACTTACTCAGAAAAATACTTCAAATTAATACATCACAATCGTAGACGTGTTTTTTAAACCTACGTAGGCAAGTTACGATGTTGTGATAAATCTGTGTTTCCACGGCAGTAATAAAAATACTGTGATGTGTGTTTCGTTATCATTGCGTCTGTGAAATAGCATGCCTTTGTGCATCGTTCTCCATACGCTGGCCCTGTTGTGTGCGTGATCACAAATATTTGATTAGCCCTATTTATACGTTTTAAATGTGAACTGTTTATATGACGAAGTTATTTATTTACATTTACGTCTGTTTATCACAACGATGTACCTTTGCCCTAAGGGTTTTGAAACACAGTCGTGTAACGTAATTTGCCACAATCCCAGAAAGAAAATACTAACCCCAGCCCGGTAAATTAAAATAAACCTAATAAACAGTAAGTAGCAGTACATAGAAATATGAGCGGAATAAAAGTTATCGTAGGCTTATTTGTGTTCATGTTCACCGCTATCTTTTGCAGTTTGTATGACAAAAATGAGCAACATGAGTTGCGTGCTTGATTTTTTAATGTGCCTTCTTCACTGGTTTTCCTTCGTTTTAATATTTATTCCAACTGAGGCTGCCTTTTAGAGTTATGACAACACGTATAAATAATAAAATGATAATTATAATTAGTACAGCCCTTTACCTTGCAGTTGTAAAGAGGACTAAACTGTTATTCATATGAAATGGTTTTTTGGAATATGACCGAATTCTTTGAAAAGCTGTAAACAGTAAACAACACATTTAACAGGTATAAAAGTGTAAGTCACATTTCAACGTTTATTTTTAGGTGTAGCAAAAGTATATGAACATATGTACACACACAATGGAATTTAAACATTGATTTGGACAGATGCTACATGGCAGTCACATTGCAATGTTTGTTTACTTTTGGTTAAAGGATAGGAAACAGGCCTATTTAGCAGGGCTCCGAGGAAGTTGCTTCCAATGGTTAATGGACTATAGGTACCTATGACAACAGTATTGACAGAATATTTATTGTCATATAGTAAACCATGGGAACAGTAAACGTTTACATTTCATTAATATCCTGTCACAACATTTAACTACCCCAAAAAATATCACCCTCTTGAGAAAAGGATTATATATGTAGGCCTTATCAATGTATTGACACAAGTTACATGTCCCTTCTGAGGTTAACATTCACAGCATGTCTCGATCATGTGTGTAACAGGACCTATTGCAGCAGTTACTTTCACACACTTTCGCAATAGCTACTATCACCATGTAAACGCACCCTCAAACCAAGGTGAACTCGCCTTGTTACTATAACTGTGCTTAGCAATTGTAGCCCAGGCTTAACCGGTCACGTTAATGATAAGTTTTCAAGAGTTTATCATAATTACAATGGAACACTCACTATTAATAAAGAAGTAAGACTTTAGGAGTAAAATATACAACCATGTAGGTGTTATTGACAAATTCTAAATATGTAGCTACATCTCATCTTTGTATTGCACTGTCAATAATGGTATAGTGGTATAATTCCACTCTACTAAGGCAGTGTCCCAACTTGTAAGTGTCCTCATTCTCACTCCCCGCTCTGGCATACTACTGCTCACTCTAGCGAATTGAGATTTGTGGCCTCTGTATACCTTCAGAAATATTTCTGTGACCGGAATGGTACAAGAAATAAATAGTGAAAATTAAAATATTGCTAGCCTTTCACTTTCCTAGAATCAATTTTAGAGTGTTATTTATTTGAAATAGCAACTTATTCTTATTTGCCATATTTGGGAGGTTTAAAAACTTAACTATTATGTTCAAAGCAGATTAATAATATGCTCACAATTAACCTAAACAAAATGTGAACAAAACATTTGTAATTTGCTAAGTTTCATACCAAACGGAAATTGTTGGTATTGCTCATTTCACAATCGTAATGATTAAGTTATGCCAATAAAATATTTCTAACACCGCTGTAGAGACAAAAAATATGTGTTAGAATATTTAAGGTTAGAAAACAATATGGCTGCCAGAGAGGGTGCGAGTGTGAGCTACGAATGAACATTGTTGTCTACTGTCCCTCTCGTGCTCTCTCCTCCCAATTGGGACACCAGAGAGGAGACTGTGTGACGTCAAGAGTGGGCGAGAGAGTACTCTCGGTGAATTGGAACATGGCATAACTACACAGAACACACAAATTTACTAGGGGCATCAAGATATAAGCAATACAAACCCCAAAAACGATAGTGGGGAGGGCTATATAGATAAGGGAAATTTTTGGGTAAAAGAGTGAAAAATATGTCGATAATTGTAATATTTATTCACGAAAATACGTGAAATTTACAAAAAACTTCACCAAACAATACCTAAATTGACAATATTATCAATACAAACTACAAATACGATAGTGGGGAGGGCTATGAATATCAGAGAAATTGAGGGGTAAAACTAATAAAAAATATGTACAGTTACATGATAAAATTTTACCCCACAATTTCCCTCCAGTTCATACCCCTCCCCATTATTGTATTTGTAACGTTTATTGGTAACATTGTCAATTTAAGTATTGTTCGATGAAATTTGTTTGCAATTATGAGTGTTTTTGTGATAAAATATAACGATTCTATCACGAACATCACTAAAATACATTAAGTTGCAAAACAGCGTAACCAATCAGTACCTTGTGCAAATGGGCTACACATGAAAATCATTTCTGGGGAAACTCCAAGCTTTGCTGATGTGTGAGGCTTCGCGTGACCAAAAAAAATTTGCCGGTGAGGTTGAATCACTGTTTTGGGCATATACTTCCTTGCTGGTGCTGGGACTCTGGCTCAGTGCATAATGTTTGGCTACACTTGAACAGTATTTGTCATTGCAAAGGGGTTATGCTTGAATATCATGTTGGGTGTGCGGTCACTTGGGATGAGTTGCTGAAAGTCAGGCGGTATAATAGATTACTATCTTGTTTATTGTTAACTCAAGCTGGTCAATGTGTACCGACCAGTCATGCGCGGGTCACTGTCCAGGCGGACGTATCCCAGGTCAGGAGTTCTTATTGATTGTTAACTTAGACTATCAGATGTGTACCAACTAGTCATGTGATCTGGAAGGGCATCACCATGGATGATGTGCCCAGGTCATGAGTTCTGGTAATTGTTAAATGACAAATATGTATCTATTAGTCTTGTGACTCCATGGGTCACCGCCCCGGGCCACGGGGTCACGAGGGGACGGTCCTTAGTATTGACACGGGTAACCGCGTGACACAGTAAAGGATATATGTAAGAATATGTTGCTGAGAGAGAGGCAGATGATGGTAAGCTGTTGTGGTGGACTGATGTCCATATGTATTGTGGCAAATCTGGAATAAAGGCTTGGAATGTCAGAGTCTTAGAACCACTGTTTCTTTTACTGTCAAAGACCCCACTTAATACATATTCACTTAAGATGTTAATTGGTGTTGATTCAGTACTTATTATACTTCATTGAAGTCAGCAATTACGAGAAATACTCAAGTAAGCTTGCATCCCCCCTCAAGCACAACAGTGTGTATTGGTAATATTGTGACATTGTAATATTTTATAGTGAAAACATGCATAAATGCTAAAATATCGAACCAAACAGTACATAAATTGAAAATATTACCAAAACAAGTCAAAAATACGATACTGGGGAAGGCTATGAAATGGAAGGACATTGCGGAGTACAATTGTATTATGAAAATGTATATATTTTACACTAGTTGTATACTTGTATTGGTCATATTGTCAATTTAGGTATTGTTTTGTTAGGTCTTTTTGCAATTTAACGTAATGTTGTGATTAAATTTTACGATTATGTACGTATTCGTTTTACCCTGCGATTTCTCTGTTCTTCATAATCTTCCCCACTATTGTAAAGTTAAATTAAATTTTGTTACGAACTCACCGACTACATCGCCATCCACACATCGTAACATTCCATTTGACTCTTCATACACTCGATTCACCGCACAAATATTATAATTTCACTTTCTGCTTGCATGTATTACCCCAGAAACACTCGTATATTTGCACAATTATTTTATTTAACATGTCTATTTTTTTGCAAACCTACGACCAGTAAAAACTTCAGCTCTCCATTCAGAAACTTCCAACAATGCAACTGTGATGTAAACAATTGACAAAAAGTCATACTACAGAGTATTCAAATTAATGGTACACTGACACAGCATTATGGTACATTTCCTACCATTACTACTTCATGATACAAAAGGCCAAATAATTATATGATGCCTAGCGGGGTATCAGCACTGTTAAACCCAAGTGCGGATATGCCTATTTGCTGCTAGCGGGATGGTCACAGGGTCTCGAACGTAAGTTATTATATCCAGTGGTGCCAGCTAACCAATCAAAAAGGGAATCCGCTCGGAATAACACGAGACTCTTGAGGTGGGCCGTGGTCGAAAAGCCCGAGCTAAATGACCCTGTGTTCCTGTGTTCCTCTGGCGTCTAGGTACGGTAAATGTTACATGATTGATGCAGACCTTCATTAATTATAAAAATACACACTCAAGCTGGGCTATTATGGCTTCCCAACACGCCTTTCATAACCTGCAATAACTTTCAACATAAACACACTTAAAATATTCCAAGACTTACGTGATGGTACACACGTGGCAGGTATCTGATGGAAGAAAGGTCCGGCGGCCTTAAATCTCGCCATCAGGCAAGAATAAAAGTACACAAACAAATACGTGGAATAAAAATGTTGATTATTCAGGTTGACAATGACATGTTACAGGATTGAAAAATAGATGGGCATGCGGCATGAAGCCCCACACTGGCTGAAGCTGCAAAATGGCGTAGGCGCAGTGGGAAAAAAATTTAAGTACTGAATAAACCGGAGGGGCAACAAGTCTGCTCCAGATGGGAGGCATACTCGGAGGTGCACGAAGTTAACAAAAGCATTTCAGATAAATTTAGAGTGTACTATAGTTAATGACCATGATAAAGAAATGCTTCACTTCCGAGCTGCGAGGTGCGCGACCTGCCCTGACGCCCGTCAAACCAATACTAAAGAGGTGACATGGTATCTGTGACGCCTTGGCACCGACGTCGCGCCATAATAGAAAATCCCTTACAAAAATAATTACGTGAATGATATGTAACACAATACAGGATGAAACACACATAAAATTGCAGTGTGTATTTTCCCCTTGAAAATACAAGCTGCAAAACATGTAAAATTTATGTGCTGCTAAATTTTATAGGGAATATTATTTTCATTAAAAATGTCTTTCGGTACCCTGGAAAGGCAAAAGATACACAACACACTGGCAAATTGAACATTAAACATATTGTATTAATTTGTGCCATTACAAATTAGTATACATGTTCTGAAAAACATTTCAAGAAAATTTTGTGTTGCGCGGTTCGAAGAGTCCGCATCGTACTGCAAGCAGTAATTCAGTAATGTTAGCAATTTATTATTTCACTTTATAAAAAGGGCTCATTACGTGTCTAGTTATTCTTTTAATTCAGTGTTTAAGATACAGTAAACACTTTCGTGAAATATAAGCGGATGGCTAAGATCTACGTGCCCATGTGGTCGCTACTTGGTACTATGATAGCTACGTGGTATTTCATAAAACACTTGTAAAAACAACTTACGCCTTGTGGCATTAAAAGACACTACACTGACTCACGTGTCTTCAATGTGGATGTTGGCCTTCGGGAGCCATGGACGGCGTCAAATACAAGTGCCATTATAATGGTACGTCTAAACATGTCACAAAATTATTTGTGTAATGTTTTATATATTTTAGTAGGGAACCAGTGGTTCCCTTGGTTCCATGGAATGTTTGCCCCTGCCTCCCATTCAACTCCTGAAACTGTTATCTTATTTTTTCTGTCCGCATCACATGGCTGACATTACCGAACCTTTCCTACCCACGGTAGTCATCCACTCATCGGTGGAAGGGAAAATGTAGCACTGTGAATCACTTAACTAACCAAACGGTTATTCTTAATGGTAGAAACTAGTCGCAAACTTTTTCTTGGTAAACCATGACTACAAGAGGGGGAGGAAAGATATCATAAGGGGCAAGCAATATACCCATGTACATAAGTACACATTTACATTTATGGTGCAAACTTCATTTCAACTCAAACATTTTATACTTAACTCGACTTGATTTAATTCGAATTTCACACAACTTGACTCGAACCTACTCAAAGCTGTAAACACAAAACTCGCCCATCACTAAAAATGGTATTCTCACATTTAATCCAGAATACTCACCAGATTAGCTGGGTTAAGATTTTTCAGGAAGAACATGTATTCTTCACTTTTATAAATTAAGCAGCTCATTCAATTAAGAATTGTATTACAATATTAATAATGATAGAGGAATGTTTGTGGCATTATTCTTTCAAAGTGAGAAGTGAGTGGCTTGTAAAAGGTTTTAACTTGTGGAAAATTGGCTGCTGGGCTACATTAACTTTTGCAGAACTGCTCAAAACAATTTTATCAATGTAACCAAATATGTAAACTTAACAAAAGTTTCTTCAAGTTTCTTTCAGATTTTTAAAAACATAACTGACTTAAGTTGTATGTGGGCTCACTTGCCCAGGTTCGCATATTACTCAGAAAATCAGCCTTTCTGAGACCAGGAAATTACATGTGTAAGTATAGTTACAACAAAAAGTCATCACAAATTTCACTGCTTTACTTAGAACAGACACAGCAATGTCAAGTGTTCAACTAACTACAAACAGCCTATAGTTAAGAATATGTCAATCTTGCTGAAAATGCCCACTTAACATCAAAAGACAGCATCCTAAATGCTACCTGCCTATAAAAAAATTACAATAAACATCACACTATCACTGCTGCTCAGTAAGCAAAACATATGCTATGAGCTTTAAGCTGTTGCTACTAGTTATTTGGTCAGTGTACACTTCAATGACAGCTCACCTCATTGTTGCGCTCTTTCATAACAGTCTGCAATTGTTCTTGACGTATCTATTTCACTTCAGTATTTATTAGGATTAGGAAAATATTTGGTTATTAACTAGGATGTCAAGGTGTGAATAACAGGCTTTAGTAAAAAAAAATATATTCTAAACATTTTCTATAATTGTTTTTAATACCAACTTTTTATATACATACTTATTTACAAACATAACAATTTCATTCACATCAGCTACTCAGACAGACTTGGAATTCAGCCTCATAGATTTCATAAGTATGTAATTATTACCATAATTTCACACACAGTATTTTTAATAATTTCTTCGTAAGAAGTTGTTCCCACTTTTTATCGCAAAACTACTAAGTTGTTTCATTATGCTCTATTAATACTAATTATTTTCATGTTATATATCAAACAACATATTACTACATACAAGGGTTGGGGAATATGTTACTGCAGCTAATTTTTTGTTCAAAGTTATGTGATGGTATTATGAGAGTTTATATGCCACCAGTGATCCTAGCTTTAGTAGTACACAGTTACATATTTAGATGGCAGTGTGGTGGATGGTTATTGCACAGAGAGCAATATTAATTCAGTTGTGAGTCCACCACAGTTTCAACTAAATGTGGTGTGACTTGAACAGCTCTCTGGAGTCAAAACAGTTATTGTACAGGGGGGAAATGTCGGAGAATGCCACAGGGAGCTGGTGGAAGTGACGGCAAAGACAGGATGACCTGTGACTGTGTGGATAGATGTGTCACGTGTAGTAATTTAGTACCTCATGAAAATGCAGAGAAAACAGACGCTGGTGAGTTACAGGCAGAAAGTGGCATTGAAATGGGTGCTACACGTACTCACTGAAGTTTTCAAAAGTGGCACGTTACCAGCAAGGAGACCACGTACTGTCATAAATCATCACCGTGGATGAATTTTGGGCCAGGGCTTATGAACCAAAGCTCAAACGTCAACTAGCAGTGACACGATGCAGGATCATTCACCACGAAGGCAGGGGAGTGCTTGAGCATCACTTCATTCCACATGGCACAACAGTAAAGGCAGCCTACTACAGAAACAGATACATTAATGCCACTATGGAGGAGAGACCTGATGTCCCGAACAATACAATCATTCTCCATGAAAACACAATACTACATAGAGCAGGGTGTGTATTTGAATACTGGGGATGGGAAGTATTGGAGCACAAACTACAGTACTTTCCAGAACTTTCTCCATGTGATTTCAACTTCGTACTCAAAGCAAAGAAATTCACTGCATGGTAAGACAGTTTGGGACATGACAGGACATTGTGCAACAAGAGATGACCTGATACCTATTTACTGGGGGAAGATGATATTTAACACTTCACACATTATTGGCAGCATGCTGTGAACACTACAGGGGCTACTTTGAGGATCTATAGGGTGGGTATATGTACTGTAATACTGCAACTACATAGTAAACACGAGTAGCACAATATTTATGGATATTTATAAATGCTCTCAACACTACACATATCACATGTTCTGCATTCTTGCGACATTCCATGCTCTTTCATTTGTATATTTAATTTGCATGTGTCTAAACTTTGATCTGTGCCTGCATTCTCACAAAAAATTGCTGCCATGACTTATGCCCTAAACCTTGTATGTATAAAAAATTTAAAATATATTTATTCTTAAGCTAATTTTGTGTCATTTCATAAAATAGCTTGAGCATTTGTAAAAAAAATCTTAATTTTTGATACATTTTTCATGTTCACAGAATAGCTGGAGAAATATTTTTTTACATATCTTATTGTACAGATGCTGTTACACTGACATGTTATTTAGAAGTAATTATGTAAAAAGCTTCAGTAGGACACAGGTGTTCTCCTATTTATTTAATTATGACTATCTGACACTAAAATATAAACCCCAGTGAATGACATGGATTGCTAAGTGTTAACTGGTGTAAAATTGGTTACATCGCATCAGCATTATTGTAAAAATAGGTGAGAATTTAATTTAATTTAAATTTTAAATTTAGCTCTTTGGTTTCATGTTACAACACAATACAGAGCTAAAAATAGGTACTTTCCTGATCATGTTTTTGGTAGATAAAAATGTAATGCTAAAGACATACTTACTACAGTTTTTAAAAGCTTGTAAAGACTACGTCATTACAGCTGATGAAATACTGCCAGAAAAGCTGCAGAATATTTTATTTTTGAAAAGAGGGAAAGTGCATCAGGTGGAGTATAAAAAAATTAATTACGTACACAATCTGTGTTTACAGTAATTATTCCTAAATAATGTTAACCATACATAATGTTCAATGTTTTCTAATAACTAACCAAATTATAGTAATTTGCATTGGCTTTCATTAAAAATTGTGCATTATTTTCCATTTATGTTCAAGATGTATGATACTAATACTGACTTACCAGTACATTTTTGTTATGAGTTTCTCTCCAGATAACAGTAACTTTAAAGATCAGTCACTTTAGTGACTAACTTATTAAAGAACAACTGATACAATATTTTTGTGGACATATTTTAGCATGCTGGCAGGAATTAAAAGTTATGAAAGAATCCCTAAGACAAGTTTTTGGGAGCAGTAATTGTAACACTTTACATTGTTAAATACTTTTACAACTAATGATTTTGTAGCATTAATACAAGAAAATTCTTACTTTGAGAAACAATGATCATCTGTGAGAAAACTATGAGAAAAGTAGCTGGTGTACTCTAGAATGTTAAATATTGTTTTTTTTTTCTTTAATTAAAGAACATTAAGACCCTAACAAGTCTTCTTGTAGCAAAGTACAATGGACACACAAACTTCACTCACTCAAAATGCAGGGAGACAACAAAATGAAAGTTCATGGGCTTTTATTTTCAGGCACTTATGACTTGGAACATGATGATGATGATGATGATGATTGATGATGATGATGATGATGATAGTTTTTATGGTGATGGCGGCAGTGTTTGTAAGAACAAAATAATATAAAACTTCTCAACTAGTACAAAATGCTGATGATAATGAACTTAGGCAAGGTATTTGGTACATTTGCACGTAGCCAGATGGTATACCATTTTGATGAGAAAGACGTACCAATTACGTATTACTAATGGTCTCTAGTCATATTCTAAAGGAACTCATAAAGCACATTTTCTAAAATTCATATTATAATGTAGCTTAGATCACTGACTTGATAACCAGCAGTCTCGCTAGTTCATTGTTGACTCTTCTTTTCAAAGAAAACTTGTAGCTTTGCACTTCAAAATTTCTGTAGAATACCTGATCATATTCTTTATTGTAAAAAAAATAAAATAATAATAATAATGCAAATTTACTAAATATTTCAATTTTAAATGTAAATTTTATGTTGCATATCTAGGGTAGAGTACTTAACTAAGTTGAACTCTAGACATGTCTTTTGCTGGGAGTCCTATCAATTGAACAGTGAAATATGCAAGAACAGCGTACTTATGTATATAATTGTGTCCTCCGTATGTATGCCAGATAACATATCACTATTTTTAATATAATGAAACTTAATAAAATACTGTTGGTTTTATTTCAACGATTGTTACAAATTGTCTACAGTACCAGTATCTGTGACGAAGGTTCTTGCATGCAAACGTAACAAATTCCTTAATGATGAAACACACCCACTTTCGCAGCAATCTTACAAAGTGACCGTCTGTTGGAAATACTGATGAGTCCTTGGAGCTCTGGCGCACTGCATCTCGTCTCTTGCTTCGATGCACCATCAGGTCCTACCGTGCCTCTCTCCCTCTCCGCAGTTATCTTCAGGGGTGCCCAAATGATGTCACAGCGTGTTGCATCTATGGTATTCTAACAGAGACAACCATCAAGGTTGACTTCATGTTTCAGTTTCCATTCAAGCGCTTTACGTAACTTTATGTTCTAAACTTGCCCATGCAAAACTATTAATAATTTTCATGTTAATATGTTGTCACAGTTTTATTAACAAACCTATTGTAAAACTTCAATTTAGTTAAAACACAAAAACATGCAGCTTTAGAAATATAGAATACCAAAAATGGCCTTTGTTAAACTTTATCCGTATCAGTTTGGAAAACTGTATGTTTTCAGTATTCAATTTAATAAAAATATTTAAGAGTCACTGATATAAAAATGTTGTGAGGATGCGCCACATTTTTTTTTTTTTACAGGAAATGAGTTAGATATGCAACTTGGGCACCCCTCAGCTTGACACTAACTGTCTTCATGCCATGCAGTGTGACAATGAAGTCCTCACGCGAGTCTTCTTGTTCAAAATCACCGTGCAAGGAGCACACAACAGTACTCACGCCTGCTTTGCGTGCGGTCGGAAACAGGAGATCAGCCAAGCTGTGTACATGATAAATGTGATTGTCAGCGCTATTACAGCGTACATGAAGATGTTCAATTCTGGTTGCCGGAAACGATTCTTACGTAACCACTCCAGAACTTCTCCCACATCGTTCACTTCACCTGGGGAACAGAAACTTTTACTGTGACTTACAATGCAGACCTGTGTGGCTGACCATCATGAGTCAACATGATATACATAACAAACTATTACAAATTATCAACAGGAAAATGGTGGGAAATGGGCTACCAGAGCAATAACAAACACTTAAAAGTAAGAAACACGTTAACACAAATGCTTACACTTTGGTATGTGTGAAAAGGAACACATAAATAATAGTATTCACACACAAAATTAAGATCACAATGTTTTGCATGAAAATGTGAAATCTAATTTAATCTATATAGGCTTAATATTTTATCCTTGATTTTAGAACTAATTAAAAAATACTGGGGTACCAAAATAACTTAACTAAGTACTACCCATATGGAAATAGAATGTAAAATGTGCCTAAAAAAAAGCTTGACATTTTTGAGAATTGAGAGATATGTGTTAGTACATGAGTCTAAAAGAAAAATGGTTATTTGTGAGAGTGAAATTCTTGAATAAAATATTTATCTACAAGTTTAAATCCATTGCCTAATACTATACTAAAACTGTGTTTTGAAATCAGACATTTCATACATTAATGAAAGCTGCAACAATTGAAGTAAAGTCATGTTAAAACTATCAACAAATTTTGCAAGAAATGTAAGTTTCTAAAAAAAACCATTTTATTCCTTTTTCAAAGATTTTTTTGTAAATCCACGGCAACCAGCCGACAATATGTTTGCATACTGATTCTATGATGGCGAAACCAAAATATGTACAACTACGTCACACACACGTTAGCCAACATGGGAAACCATTTTAATTGTTTACAGAGTAATTCAACAATTTCCATTTTGAAAGCATGATAATTTAAAAAATAAAGTGCACACAGGAATAATTCTTTGCCTGGTAGTATTAGGTATATACTGTATCTATTTTAATTACATCAATAAACGTGTACTTGATTTTCCAGGGAAAATCCTTATTGCCAACAGTACTGCAAAACCACAAGGTAGAACATTGGGTTTGATGTTTGTTTAGTGTTTACATTTACTTTTTGAAATTTCTCTGCCTTTATAAAATAACATTACCGCACATAACAAAATTGCATTTCAAGTTGGCCAGAAGAGATGAGTAGAACAGAAAAGTATATTTTGACACAATGGTGTTATACATCAGAGCCTGGAGCTGTTCATATTCTGTCATTCAGGTTGGCTGGTGGCCATCTTGTTCGAGGTTTTATTAACAAAATTTTGTTTCACCTCGAAAATCACTTCAGAAATTAATTATTTTACTCAAAAATCACATTTCACCAAAACATTTTCAAAAATGGAAAAATGTCCAGATTGAGTCCTCAAACTAGGAATGTGGGTTTGAGACGCTTAGTGGAATGTGCCACTTAATCCTCACATCATCAAAGTGAATTCGAGGCTCTTAACAGAATGAGCCATTTAAACTTCAGAGTAGTAAAAGCAGATTTGAGGCTCTGAGCCAGATCCAGCAGATCAGGCGGATCTGCAGACATGACCCCCCTCCCCCCAAACCACCTGGGCCTGTGTCCTTGACCCTGTGCCTGTGACTTTGAATGACCTTAAACCCAAAAAAATAGAAAAATTCCCCAAAAATGTAAAATTATTTAATATAATAAAAATAAATTATTAAAACACTTATTTATTACAAAATTTCTAAAAAAAATTATTGAAAAATTCTTTTTAAAAAAATTTACATTTCCGGAGTATCTACAAGCACCACATCCAGCAGACAACTGATCCACCTTCAATCAATAACATTGCCTTAACATTCCCCCTCACCCCCATCCCAACACACTTCCACCACAACCCACCTTCCCCACCATCCCCCTCTCACCCTTCACTTCACCACTGCCTTCTTTTCCCCCATCACCACTTCTCCCAAAGCCTTCCTACATACAATGCTGTCATATGACCCCTCCTCCCAACACATCTCCTTTGTTCATTCCATTGTATGCAGCCATCTTGGTTTTTTCTTTATAATTTGTTTACATTGCTGGAGTTTGTCTCTTATTAATGCTCAACACATCATCCCCCACCCCGCCAAGGCAACCACCCAACCCTTTCACCATTAATTTTAGCTTGTTCGTCATTGGGTATTTTTTCTGTTACCCCTTACCCCACCACTATATTCAGTTGACTATCTAGTCGACCTCCCATCCACCCATCTACCCCCTACAGGGAATTATGGGCTTACATCACACATTCTTATTACTCGCTTTCGCTCAACTCTCAACACCCCCTCATCAACCCTTGTGATCAATTCAAACCATAAAACTGACCATTACTAGCTGGCCATAACAAAGGGCCATACTGACCAACCATACTAGTCAATGACTGAAACCACCCAAGACTGACTCTACCGAAGACTGCCTGCTGCCAACACCAACTCCTGCCAAACTGATTAGAACAATGGTCAAGACCATCCATCTGTGCCAACAGATGATCGCTGTCAATCTCGATAAAAGTATCTTAATAAGAATCTCATAGCTAACCTCTTTGCATAAAAACTTTGCAAAATATTCACAAAACTTTGCAAATCTTCACAAAACATTTCAACATTAGCTGACCATACCAATGGGCCATTCCAAATGTTTGGGCCAACCAACCAGTTGCGAAATGTTCCTCAAAAATATTCCCCATAACTTAAAATATTCTTTATTCACTCGTTCACCATATAATATACAGCATGTTTAAAAAATGGTGGGCGTTATTGCAGGAATGAATTCCCCATATGTAGACAATAAAAAAAGTTTTAGTACTGCATGGGTCCAGAAATGTTTTGTTTCAGAGTTCTGGCCATTAAAACAGTGCTTTCAAATGGTATGTCTTTCTTTTTGCAGGTGGTTGCAGTTATCAGAAGAAACAAATCAGACACACCATGACAGTTTGCGATTCCGAGGTGAAGAGTACACACTGAGTGATACAGGTGGGGATTGAAGTTGTGCTGTGGGACATGTTTTTCTATCAGGAGCTAGCTGATGTGTACTTCCTGTACGGTAAGGCGGACAGCAATGCTGTGCAGGCTCATCGTTTGTACCAGAAGAAGTACCTACAATGAGATGTCCAGATTGGAAGACATTTGAAGGTATCCATTGCAGTCTGTGTGAAACTGGGACGTTTTTACCTCGTGCTACAGGAGTCAGCCGGTATGAGTCGGTCTGCAGGAGACAGTCTGCAGGAGTCAGACTCCAGGAGCAGGAGTAAAGTGTGATGTGTGATGCTTACTAACTAAGAAGATAAATTAATTCACTTCATCTACTCGCCTCTCTCAAAAGCGCATTGGAACGGGGTTTCAATTGTATGATTTCTACCAGAGCGGCTACAAGATTTTCCTTGGTTGTGGGAATTACTACAGACGTGACAGAGTTGTACTTTCCATCATCAGCACAGTCAGTAAACAAAGCCTAGCCTCCTTTCAAGAAGACGTCAAGAGTGAATAAGCCAGTGATCAAGCCCTCGCTGCAACCCCGAGCAAGCAGTTAGTTGAAGGGTTTGCTGAGAGATAGTGATCATCGGTTATTGCTTGGCTCTTCTGAGAGTGACATCAGCCTTGGCAGCTCGCTCCACCACCTTGCATGCTGGAGCTCTTTGACCAAACACTGCCTAGATGACCCGAAGCTCTTCAGCATCGTCATCGCCTACAGCCAGAACTTCTAGAGCACCTCCCCCTGATAACCTTCTAGAAGTCATCGGCCACCTTAGTCGCTTACCCATAGCAACAGCTACCCCATACTCCCTTCAGTAAGTGGGCCCCCTAAGTCCCTTCAGGACATGGACACAGTATAGACAAGGAAAATTGATTTAAATACCTTAGTCGAAACTGCCACCCTTTAGTTTAGAACCAAGTTCCCTTCACCTGGAGTGCTTAGTCTATTACTTCCGGTCAACTCGAGGTAGTCAGGAGATAGTACTGGCCACCATGTTTTATTCCTCTTGGAATAAACACATTCTTAACCTACATGATTTTCTCATTTCCTTGAGTATGCCTAGAATCTCTAGTAGACACCACGTCCCATCAGAGTGGAGCAGGAGACTGACAATGGAACTAAATATTTTACTGCATAGTGTAGGACTGCGAGCTCCCTTTCAGGGACTCGTAGATCTGCCAACACACACCATTCGATGGCCACCCATTTGGTGCACGCTGTGTACCTAACGGTACAGCCACAACCACTAGTCATACACCCCTAGGAAGGAGAAGCCACTAGACAAACTTGCACCATCCACTGCACCATGTGAGTTGCCGGAGGGAGTGTTTGGTTGGCTCTGGGTTGGGACTGTACACCCTAGGACTACACCCACCAAAGCTATTGGGACGCCTCCGAGAAAACCCACTCTTCAACCACCACACCATTTATTTTTCCGGCTGGAGTAACAGTTAGGCTCGGCGTTTGCCCAGTTGCCGGGACAGCAGAACACTACTAGCTAGGGAACTGCACGTCGCTTGTGCCTATCTGCCGAGACACTGTTTTTAACCTGATGCCTTTTACCAAACGAGGTGGGAAAGACCTGAAGGAAAGGAAGGCTACCTCTGCCTACCAAGCTACCTGGAGCTCCCTCCCCTTCTCTGTTTTCAGCTCCCCAGATGGTTCCAGGGACACCTCACCCCATCATCGCTGCCTTCGGACAAGGAGAGAAGGTGCCCGTGGGGTTGGCCTGTCCCTAGCTTAACATCCGCTGCTACACCAGCCCGCCAAGAGCCGCCAGCAGTAGCATTTCCAGCTGCAGCAGCCTATGGAGACAGCAAAGTTCCACCAGCAGCTACACCCCAGCCAGTAAGCCAGCATCACTGTCCAGCCGACCAAGCACCGATATAAGTAAGCAACCGGCCTCAAAGCCAGCCGCCCGGCCACACTGTACACAGGCCGTGCCTCGGTACCAAAGTAAACCTGCCACAAGTTGCCCCAAGTAAGTGCTACTGGCTTGCACTAAAAAGTCACTATTTCTGACGTAACATTTCACTGAGCCAGTCACGCATCAAGTGTATGAATTCATGTATGCTTGAAGATGATGCAAACCACTGACAATGTGAAATTGAGTTTGTTGTGAACGACTACAACTACTGCCCAAAAAATTACATGGAAAATAATGCTGTTACTGTGTCAATACCTTCAGTAAAAGTTACAATGCGTGGTGACATGAAAGAGTCATTGATTAAAAAATCCATCTCATGTTATTCTTAGCTGCTATGAATGTTTCAGACAGTTCACTCAATATGATAACAAACACATCAAGGCTGACAAAGGTAGTGTTCTTTCACCCACTGAGAAACAGAATGTGTTGATTCGTTACCTCCTGTTGATACACTACATAATATGCCCCAAGACGACGAGGGAACTCGCATGATGAAACATGAAGACAATGGCCACACATAGTTTATGCTTCTTGCTGCACCCATGGGTACTGATTCCACAGACGATTATGATGAGACAGTTAATGCTAATGATGGAATGAGAGACCTACAGCATGAGAGAGAGTCGGTTTGTGCAGAATGTACACTTGCAAGACTTTTGTGTGAAATTGACGAACTTCAAAATAAACTATCTTCAGCTGTAAATACTGATGATGACCATGCAACTCCTACAAGAAAAGTAAACTTGATATTGAAAATGAAACAGGAGGTGAAGACGATTATGAAGACAGTATTGATAATAATGACTATGACAATAGTGTTCATGAAGTATTTGATGACAAGGATGATGATTCTCCTGACGTTCCCACACATTTCTCCAAGTAGTTTCTTGTGACAAGTGGTGTGAAGAAGGCACAAGGTATCAAGAACATTCGTTACATATATTCCAAAGACCTGAATGAACTTGTTTATAGGCTTATAAATTTGATTGACCTGCAAAAATGTTGGTATCTCTCACACATTGTTGAGATATTTTCAATCATCGATGAACAGAAAGATCGGGGTTGTATTAGATGAGACTGCTGGCTAGTATCTATTATCTGCAAAAACATCGGAGAAATGTAAAGATCCTATGTATTAAATAATTAGAATGATAGAATGTGAATGTGTACAATAAGTAAATAAATTAAATTTATGTATACATAATAATGTGAATTTAATTTGTTACACAGTCTGTTCTGCTCCTCTGAAAGACTTATTAATTCAGTAGTGTATACAATTGATTGCGAGATCCTGTTTTAAATAAAATTTATGCGAGCATGTGTTGCAAGAGGGTTACGGTAGGATCTGAAGTATTATGCCTTACTCGGGTAGGTTAAAATTGGCTAAGTTCTATATGGCAAACAAATAAACTGAGAAATATTTTTGAAGAACGAGTAATATTATTGAGAAATGTTTCGCAACTGGTTGGTTAGCCTGGTCATTTGAAATGGCCCTTTGGTATGGTCAACTCTGGTTGAAATTATTTGTAAAGATTTGCAAAGTTTTGCGAAGCTTTTGTGAAGTTTTTGTGCAAAGAGGTTAGCTAAAAGATTCTTATTAGGAGCTTTTTTTAGAGACTGACCATCATCATCTGTTGGTACAGATGGATGGTCTTGACCATTATTCTAATCAGTTTGGCAGGAGTTGGTCTTGGCAGCAGGCAGTCTTGGGTAGTTTCAGTCGTTGGCTAGTATGGTTGGTCGGTATGGTCCTTTGTTATGAACAGCTAGTAATGGTCATCTGTATGGTCTGGGTCAATAACAAAGGTTGGTCAGGGGGTGTTGGGAGTCCAGCGAATGTGAGTAATAAGGAGGTGTGATGTAAGCCCATGATTCACTGTAAGGGGTAGTTGGGTGGATGGGGGGTCAACTAGATAGTCAATTGAATATGGTGATTGGGTGAGGGGTAACAGAAAAAAATATCCAATGAAGAACAAGCTAAAATTACTGGTGAGAGAGGAAAGGGGTTGCCTTGGTGGGGTGGGGGATGTATCGAGCATATATGAGAGACAAACTCCAGCAATGTGAACAAATGCCAGAGGAAAAAAACCAAGATTGCTGCATACAACAGAATGGACAGAGGAATGGTGTTGGGAGGGGTGATATGATGGTATTAAGGAAAGCTTGAGAGGTGGGGGGGAACAGAGGGTGGGGGTGTTACTAAGGAAAAGAGGGAGTGGTGAGGGAGAAAAGTTGTGGTGGAAGTGGGGTGGTGGTGAGGGAGAATGTTAAGGCAATGTGATTAGTTGGAGATGGGTCAGTTGTCTGCTGAACGTGGTGCTAGGGAACCTCTGGAAATGAGAATCATTAAAAATAATCTTTTAAAGTAATTTTTTGTAAATATTTTAATGAATACATTTTTAAATAATTTTTTATACATTTATGTTTTGAACTTTTTTTAACATAAATTTTTTTTTAGGAATTTTGTAATTTTTGTAGGTTCAAGGTTCAAGCTCATGGGCACAGGGTCAAGGGGACAGAGCAGGTGGAGTTGCGTTATTTGGGGGGGGGGGAAGGAAGGAACGTCTGCTGAACCACCTGATCCACTGGACTTGGCTCGGAGCCTCGAATCTGCTTTTACTACTCTGAGGATTAAGTGGCTCATTCCGCTAAGAGCTCCAAACCCACTTTGCTGATTTGAGGACTTTTACACTCTAGCATTGAGGATCCTTGAATCTATTTTGCTCATTTGAGAACTTGATCGGGACATTTTTTCCATTTTTTTGAAAATTGTATGCTGAAAAAAAGTGATTTTTGTGTAAAACAATTAATTTCTGGAGTGATTTTTGAGGTGAAACAACTGGTTTTGTTGGTAAAATGGTGGACAAGATGGCCAACGGCCAACCGGAATGATATAGCATGAATGGCTGCTAGCTCAGACAATGCATGATGCAGTTGTGCCAAAACATACTTTTCTATTCTACTGAAATATGCTAACGTTTTGAAGCATGTATTTACAGTACAGTCTGTGAACAGTGAGCAGCTAACCTTAGTCCAAGCCATGTGGTTTTGATAATTAAAATTACAAAACACCTTTCCATTGTTGGGACGTACAATGTGGTTAATGAGCGGTTGGCGTACATGCCATTTAGTTTACAGATTCTGTCAGCAGCTGCCAATCTGTGAGCACTTACACTCATGTTTTGCTCTCATTTCACATAATATTCTTCTGTAAATTACAGTATATTCTTCTGTGAGGATGAGTTATATTCTAGGCAGTTGCAAGTTTATAGAAAACAACTTGTTGAAGTTGTGTTTCCCCATAAGAACAATGTTAAATCCAGTGGTCTGGTTCCGCTGTACATTGAAATATCTATAATTGGCCGTATTTAGTATGTGCAAAAATGTTGGAACATCTAAGTGTGTTGCAGACAGACACACAAACAAGAAAGTACTATGTAATCTCTCAAGAGCGAGTGGGAGTTTCAATAAAATGCAGTAATAAAGCATGCTTTAACAAATGACATACTCAAAATACAATATAAATATTTGGAATTTATAAATGTTATTTCTGTCCACACTTTCATAAACATGAGTGATTTGAAAGCTTGTAACAAAACTGCTTCATAAGTAAAGTGTTAGGAAAAGTGCAAATACTCTAAGGTTCCCTTTACATGTACAATCTACATACACTCGCTTGTAACAGGACAAAAAAACATGGCACCTGTTCAATCATCATAACATTTCGCAACACTGTATTCTATTTTTGTGTTTTCGTTGCGGTATTGTGATATTATTACGTATTGTAGCGGCCAGGAAGGGCCACTCATGAAAAATAACCACCTAAGCTTCACGAGCCACATGAGAATTACCACCTAAACTACGACGGGATATGGATAGAGAAAGTTTCATAAACACATGACGCTGACCTACTGGGCAACGTGTATAAAACGGCCGTGAACGCTGCCCCCCCACCCCCCCAGTGACTTGACGACGTTTGAGGTACCACGACGTTAGTTACCGGAGCTGGCAAACTGAGCATCACAACACAGAGGCCTTGAGGAACTCTGGGTCCTCTCTGTGTTAATTGATGAGCATAACTCGAACTAGCAGTTAGGACTTAACATTATCCTTCGAGACCCCATTGTCTCCTTAATGGTAATTAATATTACTGGCAACATTAGGTACTTGAATATATTATTTGGTCCCGTCAAAGCACCATTCATTTATATGCAAATAACTTTCAGTTATACAAAATCTTTGGTAAAAATTTACGGGAGGTTTATTCAATATTTACGTTAACGAACACTTTGTAATCAGAATAAAATGTTAAAAACTGCATTTTTATGCTGCGAGCCTTTGAGTTTTGCAATTTGAACACGCACCTCGAACAAAGTGCGAAATTCAAAGGCTCATAGTAGAAAAATTGAGGTTCGGAACCCTGACATCTGCATATCTTTATACTATAGGCACGTGAAAGCAACGTGTTTATTGTTTGTATTACCTTAAGTAGCTTGATTTATAAATATTCGCCTCTGAACTCTGCACTTTGTTCTACGTGTGTGTTCAAATTGCGAACTTCAAAGGCTCGTAGAATAAAAATGAAATCTTGGAACCTGGACTTTTCTGCATATCTTGATACTAAATTCACTTGTGAGCAACATGCATATGGTCTGTATTACCTACAGTGGCAGGATTTTTAAATAATTGCCTATGAACTTGGGACTTTGTTCGAGTTGTGTGTTCAAATTGTGAAATTCAAAGGCTTGCAGCATAAAAATTAAATCTCGGAACCCGGACTTTTCTGCATATCTTGACACTAAAGGCACTTGTGACCTACATGTGGTATGTTTTATTAACTTATTCTATTTAGTTTTCATTTTATAAGCTTCTGAACATGCTACTTTCGAGCACACCTGTGAGTATTCCTGATGCAACCGTGTTGCACATGTGCTGTTCTTCCGCTGAGCGTGACCTGTTATCCTCTCGTATGTAGCGTGAGTCACAATTACTTTCTTGGCCAGAGGTTGGCAATAAAGATTCCAAGCTAACTTCACTTCAGTAACATTTTGCTGCACCTAATTTTACCTGGAAGAAAATTTTTTTGTGCGCTTCACTGTAAAGAACTTTACTATAACAAACTAGCCATATTTTTGGTCCCTTGAGGTTTGTTATAGTGAAACTCTACTGTATATTGTAACTTGAACGGTGCCGAGCCACCTATGAGTAACTGTTAATTGAATACTATTGTCCAATCATTTATTGTAACAATTCCATACATTATATATATATTTAATGTTCAATAAAGTAGTTGTCTTATGAACTTGCTGAAGTTGTTAGTGAACTAGTAGAGTTACATCCCTGAATAAGTACGTCTACCCCATCCTAGTCTTGATAACAGATTGAATAATATATTATTAGTTCAGTGGTCAGAATAGGAGTTAGGGAAGGGGAGACGTTACAGTATGCTATGCAATATCTTGTTTTTGTCTGTGTTGTACATGTTCAGAGTTTGTTTTTGTGGGAGACAAAAGTTTGGAATACAGCTTTTAAAATTTCTTGCATATGACAAACAGAATTTTCAAGCCCTTCAACAAAGCCAAAAAAGGGCAGTTTCAGACTGCAGTATACTTTAAAATATTCTCAATGATTTGCTGACAAACTCTGTAGGGCCCTGCACTGAACATTGTTACAAACTTGCTCCCCCATTGTTACATGTAAAATGACAAAAAAACAGAATGTCAGTTCAGCACTCTGTACAAAGCTATTACAAGGTGTTTACAAGGTACTTGACTGATGTGCCGGTGTCATGCTTACTGTCTCCTCCCTTGCTTCTGTGCCGCAAATATGCAAAATAACTCCAGGTTGACATGTAGTTACACGTTGTGTGCTGTCAGGGTAGTTGTTTTGCTGGAACATCACATTTCAGGACCTTTACAAGCAGGGAGTAGCCCCACCATGGTACTGGTTCACTCAGAAAATGGTTATGCTTGTTTACATATTGTTTATTTATTGGTACACTTGGTTTTGGGTGTAATATGCTGTGACCCAAAGTCTAATTTAGTTTTGCTTACAATTCAACATTTTAGCTTCTCACATATCACTCACTTATATTATTTCTCACAGTCACAATTGGATGGATATCAATCAAAGTATATGAAAAAATACAGTTTTTTTTCCCCAACAAATCTCTGAAGATGGTTAATGCTTTGTGTTTTATATAAATAATTTTATTTTGTGAATATTCAAAAGAGATACAACAAATTTTTATGTTGTTATCTAATGCTGGTAATTCTAATAGATTAGCAACTGTAAAGGTTTAAATTTTGCACTGTTACATAGTTGTATGTGACTGTTTTTGAGTCAGTTTAGCCACTGTAAAAATATCAATATTACACTGTATTTGTATGTGTAACTACATCATTAATACTGTAGTTTTCAATATTAAGAAAACTTTTTATAAGCCTCACTTTGGTATGTTTGTTCCAAGTCAATATGTTTGACGCATGATGCATTTTGCGCTTAGAGAAAGCGCAAAATAATAAATGACTACACGCCATCTCAGATGGCTACTCTCCAAGGGGCAAGTCACTCGTAAGTAAAAATGGTAATTGAGGTAGGACACGTCACCCTAATTCAGTTAACAGAGGCTCAACTCACCAAATAACCATGTGTTCCTTGCTTTTACCATACTCCAAAACTCTACTAGAAGTTGTTATGTCAAGGCCCCTCTTCGAAGAAGCACTCCTACTACTTTGACGCTCCCGCTAAACATACAGAGCATGCTTTGAATTTCACGCAGCTGTAGGGGTGCGAGCCGCCTGCAAGGAAATTATGGCCTCTACGAGACCATCAGGGCAAGATGTGTCAACGCCTCACAAAACAGCAGATGAAGGAACCATGGTTCATGCATGTGACGTCACAAGCTCTACCCCTGAGAGGCGGGGCTAATTCCCCCGCTCCCCTCTGAGTGCCACGAAGCTGGAAAAATGACTATAAAAGGCACCCCAGCCTAGGCCTCAGGAGTGATTGCTGCACCGTCTAGCTGTGAGAGCCGACAGTGCAAGCACCAGGGCAGAGTCCCTCACCTGCACCAGTGACTGTGGAGGTTGACAACGATACCTACAGCTCTGGAGGACTGCCATCTTCCAGAAGGTCTGCAACCTCTTTGGCTGCCTCCAGCAATCTCCCGGAGGGCCGACACTAACCCCAGGCCTTCAATCTCTTTGGCCTCCTCCGCCAGCAGCACCAGGGTCATCATTGGACACCAGAGGCTCCAGCATTTCGTCCTAATCACTCCCTCAATACCTCCTCCCTCCTTGTCCAAACAACGTATTGTAGGTCACGATGATGTGTCCCTTCTGGACATCCTCATAAGGCCCTATTCAGGCCTCACCAGTTCGGTGAGGAACACCTCTATTGAAGACACATCTAGATCCCTTCAGTACATCCCCGTCTAATTAAGGTTAGGATTACCATTAAGGCTATTTAAAATAATTTTACTCTATTATTTAAAATATTAAATTTGATTCAATTAGAACAACACGTTCACGTCTTTTACCAGGTTGCCTTCACCTGGCTTTTTATGTTTTAACTTCTACATGAGTAGAATCAAATATTAAATACTTTATTTTATGTACGAGAGTGCAGCCCACGTGTAAGCAACATTTGCTTTCTTTTAAAATGTCTTGTAGTAAACGTGTTAATTTCTAATATATTTTCTATTTCTAATCTATTTATTCTTATTATTCAGAGTTTGAAACATTTTGTCCCTTTAGAGTGTTGTCATGTATTTGCCTGAAAGGAAGACATTACCCGAAAAGGAGACAAGGTTTTTTGACAGAAACGAAAAGAAAAATTAAGGAAATAAGGGGTTGTCTACAATTCAGGGCCATCTTAAGTCCTCCAAAATTGGCGTGCTATGGGACACAGGATTTTGACAAAGGCTTTTCATGCTTAAATAGTATGTCTCCTATGGTTGTACATGAATAATTTTTTCAGCACTTCACAGGATTAGTTTTGAATTCAGGTTTAAATAGTTTCCCTCAAAAATATTTTTTTAGGAAGGGGTTGTCTTAGATTCAGGGTCATCATCCTTTCGGGTAAATACAGTATTTTGAATTCAATTAATTTGTGTTGTACGTAAGGCAACGCCGACCACACATATCTCGCCAAACGCCAGACACATTTAAACACCTTAGCAGCAGCCAGAGTTTGGCCAAGGTAATGCAAATTGTATTGCAATGGCTAATCTTCGGAGAAGCCCTTCACTAAGAACCCATCACACTTACGAGATTTGACTGTCTACGTGTGACCCTAACTCTATAGTTCCGCCTTGGCTAGAGGATAGCTGGACTGGAGTTGTACAGCGGGTCGCACTGGTCAGCTGTCCTCTTGAGCACACAATAGGGCCACTGTCGTACCCGGCTTTGTCTTACGTGCTTGCTTAACAGTTCTTTTGGTTTGGCTTTATGCAGCGAGCTCATAGGAGTGGGCAAAAGTTACGTTTAAAACAGTCATTAAGAAATTTGGAAAGAGAAATTAATAATTTAACTCCTGAGATACAAGATGATTCTCTTTTCACCCCGCCTACAAGAGTAGCAGGCAGGATTTCATTAGAGCATTTATTAATTGTTCTTAACACCGACTTATTGGTATACAATCTCCTTCCTCTCCCAGAACCTTTCACTACCACTTCTCCTCACATACCACAAGGACCTGCGAGCACTGAGAGCCCTCTTCCACCGCAACCAGAGTCGGTCGCTGTTCCACAGCAGGCCACTCCAGCATACCAGTCCGAGAAGAAGAGGAAAGACTGCTGCCTCAGGAAATGCAGGTAAAGCATCGTCCCATTACAGTGTGTGTGATCCCTGATTTCATGCCAACACGTAAGCCTACACGTCCCACATTGTACACTGGCATCCTGCCTGGACGAGAGTAGTACCTTGGGGGTATGTTCCCCGCAATACTGGCATCACGCTATTTGGAGGCCACCACTGTCACCTGTACACATATTGTGTCTAGCAGAATTTTAAAAGTAAAATTAAATCTAGGGATTGTAGTCCCCAAGTCATCTCTCAAACGAGAACGCTCACAACCCACACAATCTTTAATGAGACATCCAAACGTGAAGGGACGATCCCACTTATGAGCTAGCCAGGGACAGGTGAGCACCCGTAGATGACGTCAGGGAGGTAATTCACATTTTGCGAGTATTGGGTGACATCCCTACATAATAGGGCGTCGAGGTTAAGCCCTCGTTTACCGCCCATACCGAGTTGGCCTTGTGACCAACCCTTTCAGTGTATTTGACTTTGTGTCATTATACTGGGTAGCTTAAAATGCTTCATGTCGTAGGCTACTAATGTATGCATAAGTTAAAAAGTAATTCTCGCATTTTAATATGTATATCGTATTATTATTTTTTTAAGACCAGGATCTTATAAATTTCAGGTGTCACGCTAGACTTCCCACTCCTCTACGTACTCCAAATAGTGTCATTTGTTTATTGGCTGCTACTCAGGTGTAAACCAGTTTCCCTTGTGGCTAAACTGTGTATGATTTGGTCATACCAGAATGAAGATAGACATGATCAGTCACATCAGAATACGTAACCTAGGTGGAGTCAGCAGTAAACATTAGCTAGCTCAGATGACAGCACAAAACTCTGATAAACAAATTTAAAAGGTTCAATGAAATTAAAGATGATTGATACTGTTCACTGAAAGTCCATTGCTGTTTCGTCAAAAAGAAAAACAATTGATTCTTGCAGTAAAAAAAAAAAAAACAGACAGAATGGCAGCTTTTTCAAGTTCAAAAAACAAAACTTCTCACTTCGAGAATTGTTAATTACGAAGACGGAAGAGAATAGCTACTTTTCTCTCCCGGCACCCTAATGACTCCTCACACCGACAAAAATTAAATTTGATAGATTAAAAAAAAATGTCTGAAATGAAGATAGAAAGTTGAAGTTGCAGGCGCTTGCCGGTGCAAGTCAAATTATTACTCGTTGCAGGCTGTTCGACTGACGACTGACAACTGTCAAACTATTGTGATGCCCAAGAAAGGTTATGCAGGCAGTGTGTGATATCTGATAATTTCCTTTTGTGTCAAATTTTTCCTTCACGGTTGACTTAACACCTGACTTTTCAGAGCTAATTCAGTTTAGGGAAAGAAGCTTTGTTAGGTTGGTCTCTTGTTGCAGTTTTTGTTTATTTGGTTCTTTAACCAACTTGTAAACCTTATGCTCCAGTTAATAAATGGTGAATAAGGCTGCTTGCCAGAACCACAGGATAGGTAAAAATTGAAAACTGAAGAATACACAAAAACTAAAAAAGAGGAGAAACTAGCGATAAAATTATCTTGTATTTGTTTATTTATTTATTTCATTGTACAGTTGTTTGCCTAGCCTCTTGGGTCTCACATAGGCTTGAGGTCAGTCACTAGACCTTATCTTGGCATACTTCCCCCTCCCTTCTCCTCACTACCCTTCCTAGGGAGTGTATCTGTCAGAATTCCGGGAGTTTAGGGTTACCTACATGCACCCTGGGTTTTGTAACAATATGTTTTAAATCAAGTTTGTCCAGAAGGAGGACAGAAAGTAGATGGTTTCACTTTGCCCCTGGCTCCATTTAGGGCAGTACTTGTATGTTAGAAATTAATAACAAAAACAGCAACAACAAACTGTAATACTTGTTGCTAACTTAAGTACTTGCAAATTACTACCAATCACAGTTTAAAAAAATGTAATTTACACATTTTTAATATAAAACCAATATAAAAATGTGGTATTACCAGGGGGAGGTAAGCTTCACAAACTGATGTATTCCCCAGGTCTGGGAAAGCCTTATTTTGGTGTTTTCATATTTCATTTGCAACAACTTACATTTCAAAATTGTTCTGTGTGGCGTATCATGTTTATGAAATATGGAAATTCTAGGTATTGTATTTTGGATACCAGAGAACCCAAACCCTGAATTTACCATTGTACTTATGAAAAATTATAGTTTCTCAAGTTATTTTATTCAAAGAAGTTGCGATTTTCATTAAAATAATCCAAATACTGTAATAAGCAGGGACTACTGTACTTGGTGCATGAAAGACAATGTTTTGTAAGTTCAATAATGTTGGTTAATAGCACAATAACTTAGAAAAAGTTTTCCTGAGATAAAATTTTTAAGCACAGACTACTTATGTTAGAAGTATCTAATGCATTTTCTTAAAAATTAAATAAACAGAAATTTTCATGTTTGGATTTACTTGCCTCTATAAATACTTGGAAAACGTTTACGAAAATAAACAACTGCAGGTAGTTTCGTCACACCCCACTTTCTCGCATATCGTGGGTCAGCCATTTTAACAAACGTTATGTCCAAATTATCAGTTTCACCATCAATAGTTTCGAGGCCCTCCAAAATCTTCATACTTTCATCGGAGTCGAACTCATCTGGAACAGAGATGATCTTAGCCAAAGAATGGTGCCACATTACACAATGGTACAAAGTAGGACCAGAAAGTACTTTGTCATTTACCACAAAAAGTGTAAAAGTGATGTAATGTATGTGTAAAAAAATTATTTGTGTAATCAAACATTTACATGAGATAATGGCACAGATGGCATTTGGCTGTTACGACTTGGGTCTGTTCCAACTAGCATGAAGACTACATTATATTAATGCACATCAATGGCAGCAGTGACTCTTTAAGTTCACCATTAATCATTGGTACTGTGACTGGATGGAGTGATTGATGTTGTGAACTAACATTCTGCTGTTTGTAATAATGCTTACTTACTGACATTGATACAGCATACATATTGTAAACGTACAGTTTGGCTGATGGTAATCTGATTGATCTTATTTAGGTACATGGGATTATAAGGAATGGTTTTCTCATGGAGAAGCTCAGATCTCCAAGGCAGTATCAGCACCAAAGAGATGGCGGAACTTCTGCACCAAAAGACTGGAGCATACAAAGAGTTGGCCACAGTTAGCTACGCACTATGCAATACCCTTTCCTCCCAACCTGGAGGGTAATAATATACCACATGGAAGAGGATTCCAGTTGAGAACTATAGCCACTGTGGGGATCACCAGTGATGTTGTCTTGTGATATTGCTGTTCATGAACAACAACTGTACTTGTAGCATGTGCAATAAATACAAGATCTTGCACCAAACAACTATACTGACCAAGTTGTGTTCTGTGAAACATTTAGAAAACTGTGTATTTGAAATAATAGTTTTCTGGGGAACATTTTATTTATTGAAAAATAAAAATTTCTCAGGTATGGTGTAACAGACTTCAGAAACAACCACACATTTAGACAAGGTACCAACATCAGTTTTTACATAACAGTTGACTGGACACTGTACTGCCTGAACTGAGAGAAGACTACATACACAGGACTATGTCACTTGTCGTCAGCTAGTCATACTGCTCCATGTCTCTAGATTAAGATCTAGAGAGTTGCACTGAATGCTATATACCCATACCGGTTTTCTAATTTGCTTTATACAAGGAGTCACCATCACCCTGCTATCATGCCATTGTGTTATTTGCTTAGCAACCTAGGTCACTCTGCACTTCAGGTGCCTCGCGCATAGGCTGGGTATATGTCATGTTCGAATAAACCCATATACCTCAAATTTCTTCAGGCTTCTAATTCCGGTGCTCCCTAAAACTCCCACCTATCTCTGCCTCTCCTCTCCAGGTATAGGCACGGGCTACCATGACAGCATTTCAGGCATTTATTAATACAAATAAGGAACCACTCTTTCTTTTCCAGTCTCTCTCACAGCTGTACATCTGGATGATAGCTGGTAGTGCCACTTCTCGTGGGCACTACAGGGATTAAGAGCATGGTATACTACCCTAATCTCACTAGAGACTTACATACCAGTTTGCAGTGCAGCTTCTTTATGCTCTCAGAGGATGGCAGCAGTGTTGCTTTCCCCTACTTGAAGGGTTCAACCAAGCTCCAGATTGGAAACATTCCCTGTCTCAGCCAAGCACCTTAGGGACCAGCTGGTAGTGCAGCTTCATGTGGACATCACTGGTACTTGGAATGGGGCTTGTCACTATCCACTTCCCAGAGCCTTGGTTACTAGCTGGTGATATCACTTCTCTTGGTCTTCTCATGGAGTGGAAGTGGAGTGATCACCCTCCCCTGGAGCATGGACTACACCCCGGATATTGGTACTGGAAGAGAGACTCTGGTTCTCTGGGACGTCTGCCCCTTTCAACCCAGATACATATAGGCCCTGTCTTGCTTTCACCTAACTGTGCCTGAGACTGCATGAACACCCTGCCACATGCCACAACACTGTGCTGGGAGAAAGAAGGTGAAGAAGATTGCTGCTGCACAGGCCAGAGGTGAGTTGTGGGACAGGGACCCTGCAACTAGAGGATATACACTGAGTGCAGAGAGGAAGGAGCGCCTGTCAGAGAGCAAACACCCAGACCTCCTTAAAGTCTTGGATGCCAACCCACAACTTAAGCATTACCCCTGGTTATATCACTGGCTGTTCCAACATTCCTCTGGTTGTCTCTGTGTTGCCTCCAACCCACCCTAAAGCTAATCTCCCTACTCACCACCCAACCAGTGCTCCAACTGTTGCTCGTCACATCTCCTTACCACCTGCATCATCCTGGCAAGCTATACCCACTCCCACTGCTGACAGATTCTCCCCTGTCAGGGCCCCACACAACCTATGCTCAAACTTGCTCCTCATAAAGCCCAAGAGGAAGTTCATAGAAATTCCAACCAGGCTACGCTCAATACCATAGTTAGTATATCTGTTGATGCGTGCCGCTTCTCCACCATATCTAATACAATTACGACTTATTGCCTAAAACACCTCTTCCATCTCTACAGATGTGAGCAACTCATTGCCTACCCTACAGGCAACGGGGACTTACAAGCAATTCCTTCTCACATGAAAGATACGCAACCCAGCAGGCACACAACCCCCCTCCACTGCGCTTGGAGTCAACAAACTGCCCAGACCTCGGGCAAGGCCGAACAGCTCTGACGAGGCACGAAGCAGAATCGCTGGCATGAGGATTCTCACGCCACCCAGGGCCGGAGGATGTCATACCTCCCCCACACCCTGCGCCGCCAGCCTACAAATGTCTACTATATAAGTCTGGACCCTGCCGGCCTCAGGAGTCATTCTTTCGCATCTCTAGCAACCTCCCACAGCAATACTAGTGCTCGGGATCTTCGGAGAAGTTTGTTACCTTACAAGTACACCCCCATGGCTACTTACTACATACGTCGATGACCAGTCAACCTGACGACATACGAACACGAACATTTTCTTTTAACTTCACTTTGTCTCCTCTAGACACCTTTTATCAGCAGTTTAACTTTAACTAATTTATATTTGTCTAGAACCAGCTTTTTCCTTCTTACTCAGAACCAGGTCACCTACACCTGGAACCACGTAGTTACCTTCAGCTATCCTCAACTTGGTAAGAGGTAGCAAAGGTCATGTATTTATTGATCTTTCAATAAACACACATTGCTCTCTACCTTTCTGCTTTTTTTCCGGGGTATTTATTTGTATCCACAGTTAAAGGTAGACTACGCTGTGCACTGTCGACAGAAACCGGGAATTTTATCAAACCGAATTAAGACATACATATTAGACGACAACCTGTTTCTTCCCAGCTACACATCAGCACTGTTAGTGCTCCTGGGGGAGAAACAGTGACACCACAACCACTAGCAACACCTTCACACCAGGAGGCACGACAGAAGACTCAGGTTGATTCTCACCATCCGCACTAGTTAGTGTATGGTGACTGTGGCCTGTAGTTTTACCGGGCATCCTAGTGCAAACGCATAACCAGTAGAGGCTCGGCGGTCCACACGGCTCCATGTCCCTGATCAGTCCGACTACGGTGGGGGATCAATGGGGGGACTTATCGAGCTCAAGCAGACAAGTCACTATTGGTTTACACTGTTATTCCTTCTGTCTAAGGTGCACTATGTAAGCTAGAGAACTGTTACACCCTATGCCTCACAAGAGGAGGAGTGGTAGAAAACGCAGGGAACAACACCTGGCTCACCTCGCTCTCAGGCCGAGGACAGCATTACCCCATCCTACGCAGGATAGGTGGAATGGGACCATGCTGCTGAACTGAGACGACAAGCAGTTGTGCCTGCTCCAGTTCTAGTAATTGACTTTCCACCGTGAGTCCGCATCCATACCACGTGTCACCCAGTTGTCAACAGACTCCTGATTGGAACTGAAGTGCACCTAGGCTGGGACAATCTCATCTTCTGGTCTAAAGAAACTCGTCTGTAGAACATCCGTTCTGTCATCGACCAAATTCGTCCTGCCTAAAGCCATACTTACCTCGACTACATCTAGGAAAAAGAGTGAATAAGTTCCAGTCAACACCCCTCGTCTCACCCCAGCTATCTAAACCCAGTTAATCCGCCTTTGGTCTACAGGTCAAAATCCTTGACTAACGTGCCAAGTCAGTCTAATAGGGCATGCATCACTGTTAATGGAATATACAAATCTTTCTGGTTCCTAAGGGAGGCATAACATACTGTGAGCACGTGCGAAAGGTATAAAGCATGAATGTGGACACTCAGCATTTCAGTGGAAACTATTGCACAGTGTACACTGGGTTGAATGATGTTGAGTTGTTGTCTCGTGTCAGATATGGCCAACAGAGAGTCCCATAGACAACATCTGGATGATATTACTGGAGGTTGAATAATTGGGAAGTAGGAATAATGCTGAAGTGTGGCTTATGCAGCATAGGGGTTTGGGATCACATACAGCTTCTTGTTACGAGCAACACAATCAGCTGTATGAATGATTAGAAGTGGTCCTCCATGAGCAACCTCAACAATTGAGGACTACTACATTGTCCTACAGATGAGGAGAGAGACGGCAGACAGTGAGTGAAATCGTAAGACACATGCAACGCACTACTGGGTGCCTGAAATCATGTTTTACTGTGTCCAGGAGACTGTACACAAGTGGTTTATTCACTTTGCGACCAGTACAGTGTGTATCATTGACCTCTACCCAGTGGAGAAGGTGTTTGTTGAGGTGTTGGAAACACAAGAACAGGGGATCTCGGCAATGGGGTTGAATGCTCTTTAGGATGAGAGATGATTTAGTCTCATTAGTTGAGTTGAGTGGAGAGATTGGGACTGCTCTTAAAAATGAGGTCACGAGAGCCAATGATGAAATGAGGCGAGAATGAAGCAGCACCAAAATGCAGGGCTGGGGGAGATCACTGAGAAAACCTGCCTACCAGCGATATCGTCCAACACAATTCCCACTTGCGAAAATCTGGAGTGACCCAGCTGGGGATTGAACCTGGTTTGCCTTGCTGGGAGGCGAGCAGTCTAACTGCTCAGCCACTATGCCCCCTAGTCTCATTAGTGTTTCTGGATGTCTATACATCTGGAGAGAGTGGGAAACACACAATCACCCTTCCAACATCATCAAAATGCATTGGTCTGCAGGTACTGGAGTTCCTTCATGTTAGGAAGGCATAATGCTTTATGACTGCATCTTCCAAAGAGGTTTAGTCACTATTGATTGATATTGTATCAAAGTTCTTCTTCCTTACATGTATATTTTGCAGGGTGCTGTGGGCCCTCAATTTCTCTTCATGGACAATAACGCTATACCTCATCACACAACAATTGTTGAGAGCAGTTGGAAAGTGAAGATATTTGCAGTTTAGATTGGTCTGCATAGTTCTGGACCTAAAGCCAGTTAAACACATGTGGGATATTGTTGGGAGAAGCCTAGCTTAACTTCTCCAGCCACCAGCAACAACTCAGCAGCTGTGATTGTCCATGCAAGAGGAAAGGGACCATGATGCTTCAAGAACTTGTTTACAACCTTGTAATGATCATAAACAGATGGTACACATTGTTTTGCAGTCGGGGTAATTATATCCCCTACTGAGAACTGCATTTTTCTTGCCTGCTGCCTGTCACATGGAAGTTTCTGTTTCTGTCCTGTGTGCTTGTAACACAATTTTGTATAAATGTACTTTACATTTTTTTGATTCCTTTCTTGGTCAGTGTTGTTCACTTTTCTCATATTAATACGTCTCGCTGATGTTATGGTATATTTAGTACGTACTTGAAACACTGCTGCATGATGTTACACGTGAAATCCTGTTCCATCCGTAATTTTTGCACACCAGTGTAGCATGAACACTAATTCTATTGGTTATAATTTTTGTGAAGAAAATTTGTTTACTGTAACAATACTACCTAAGTAACTGACATACTGTTTACATAAACAGCAAGCATTACCCAAGCTTCTCAAACGAGATTCTGTCACTGTCTTTGTTTATTTTACTTTTGTTCCATGTAAACTTGTGGCACTGCCATGGCATCTGTCCTGAGAAATGGGACTGTAGATATGCACTCACAGGCTGGGCAAACAGGAAAATTATGCACCGTATTTACTGCATTTACTTGTGTATAGCAAGCTCTTTTTTTCCTAAATGAAGGAAAAAATTTTTGGGGTGTGCACTGTACACCGAAAAAAAATGAGGAAGGGGGAGTGGTAACCATAAATTGTCTGGGGATGTTGAAAGTGGCAGGACTGTCTGTTGTTTCATCTCTCCTCTCCCTTCTCTCTCTCTCTCTCAGCGACCCTTCAGTTATGTGTAGGTCGATACCCCCCCCCCCCCCCCCACCAGCAACTAATGGCATCTTGTCATGCCACAAAACCAGAGCTGCCACTTGTTAACCCACCTCCCCCCTATAATTTCGCCATCCCCCCTCTTTGTTTCCATGGCAGTGGCTAGCAGGCAATGTTCCGGGGGGGGGGGGGGGGAGGGGGGAGGAGACACCTTTTTTTTGTGATAAGGGTAGTGTGACATTCTAGCATGGCAAAAAAAAGAGAGTCGGGCACTGCTAAGAAGAAAGCAGAAAAAAGAAAAACGAAGCTGGAAACGTTGAGTAGTAGGAGCAAGATGGTTCCAGAATTTTTATTTTGGCTTTTTGCACCCAAGTTATTTAAATTAAAGTATTTTACAAACATATTACAATCACCACACATTAATCTAAAAAAGAATAATTTGTTCCATACTTACTAATAGGGGGCCACAAATGTTTGGCGCAATTTTATTAAAACAATTTTTTCCCTGGAACTTGTTGCAAAAATCATGGTGCGTGCTATACATGAGTGTGCGCTATCCACGAGTAAATATGGTAACTACACACTTTAGAATTCAAGGATTGTACGCTAACTTCACTACACTTTGAACACCATGGAAAAACACTTAACATGCTAAACCACATGACAGTGTATGTGCACAATCAAAAAGATTCTGGGGAATATATGTCCAAATAACATGATGTACAATATTTCTATCAATTACTATGTGAGTAAATTCACAAACTTACATCAGAATTAAAAATAATAAGCATGTCTTAGGGTTTTGTAATGGTTTGGTCATAGTGCTGTCAATTAGAGCATTAGAAAACTGAACTACCTAATAGAGCAGTGCAGAATCCCATAATTATTATTCTGCATGAGATAATATTCTTTACCAGTGCACTTTGAATGTCTAGGGCACACAAAGTTTTAACACTACATGTAGATATTGAATTACTGCTAACCAATTTATATAGTGACTATGTATTTGAATGTTTATTTTTGCCCATTACATTTAGCATTGTTACAAAATTAAAAACAAAATACTTCAGATTTATGGGGCATGTACACTGAATCATAAAAACAATATAAAAAAGTTATAACTGTAATTCTGTGTTGAAAAAGGAATAACTAAAAACTGATTACCGGTAATACACTACTCTGATTAATTTACTAATCATATAAAGTAGTCATGTTTTCAGAACTCTAGTTGTGTGGTACAGTTGTTACAATACAGTCCACGTTCAAAACTTGATTGATGCTTTGTACTGAAAAACTTTTACTACTCACAGAAATATACTGCCAAAAATTCATTTTCATCCAACAATTTATCCAGCATTTTGCGATTGACTTCTTCAATCTCATTCTTAATTTCAAAAATTTCTTGCGATGTAAGCCAAGTCAGAACTTTCTCGTGGTCCAGCAGGTCACCTGAAACACCATTAGAGTGAGTATTAATTATTTAAAAGAACTCACAAATAGTTTGCACAAAGAGAAATTAATTTACTCCAGTATTTTAAATTTACATTGAAAATATGTATTGACGCATACCCGGATCAGGGAAAAGGGTTCTGTTTACTACGGTGGCATGCGTCAAGCTTTGACCTATGACTTGGGAGGTTAAGTGCCACACAAAACTTGTGTAACTTTTAAGGAATGAGGCTTTAGTTGAGGTCAACTTAATACTTTTAGACAGTGATGCCAGAATCATGAGAAACATGTGGGAGGAAGGTTGCCGTAACGTTTCTGAGGTGCCTAGCCAGTATACAAGACTGGTATGGTGTCCTGTCTTGCCGGCACAAACTCAACAGCCACTGTCACAGCACTGCGAACTGGTGAGCTTTTCAACACTGGTTTACCTGGAGTTTTGGTGAGTCTCCGAGGTGTCTGCTCCAGGTGATTGGGGGGGCTGCTGGTCCCTGGAATTTTCCATGGGACGTGAAGTGCTGCTGTTGTGACTGTTGTCTTCAATTGCTGGGAGCTGGGTTGTCTGTCAGTGGGTCCTGAACCAAGGTCAGGCTAGTCCCAGGGGCGGCTCTTCTCCCCATAGTATGGCTTCTTACTATTGGGTGAGGCTTCCCAGGAATCTTAACTAACGGTGGAAATAATAGTTGCAAGAGGGCTGAGGGGTGAGGCCCCTCCGTTGTACAGACAGTATGAACTCTGCCCTGTGAGGGTGGAAGTACAAAGTGTAACTGGAGGATTAGGGTTGCAAGGCAAGCTAGTTTCAGAAGCATAAAATGCCCTTAACTTTCTCTGTCTACCTCCCTTCCAGGTGTAAGGTGCGGGAAACTAAGGGTGCAACTAATGCCTCGCTAAAGCACAGCCGGTGTTGCAATTCCCTACTGTGTACTTCTGAATATTCATAGCCACACAGGCAGGAACTATACCACTTACTCCTTTTGCCCTGCCCTTCAGAGAGCGGTGGACAGAGCATAAGTTGATTAAGCTGCTTAACAGGAATACCCAGGTGTGGTAGCCAAAGGGAGTCGGATGGTCAGAGTTATATCCAGCTCCCTTCCGGACCCATAAAGCGTGGTGGCAGAGTATGGAATAACCCGATTCACTGATTCACCTGGTGGAAGAGTCACTAGTGGTATAGGCGCTACCAAATTCTACCAGGCGGCAGAGCTCGGGTGGCCATTCAACGTGTGTATTTATCTTAAGAGCTGGTGGTCTGCCGGCTTCACTTTAGTGGGCTGAAAATTACGTAGGAGATGATAAGATGACACACAAGAAAATCAGCACACAGAGAATAGATTTGAATCATGTTTTACATTAACTGAGTAATACAATACGGTGGCCCTGTACTACCTCCTATGCTAACTTGCTTTGACATGAAGTGTTAACCACGCAATTCCAGGTGAAGGCAATTTGGTTCTAATCTGGCTGGGAAGACGAGAAAGATTGCTAGAATAAGTACTTTACAACTTGCTTCTAACTAATTTAACTGGTGTTTTGAAGGAACCAAAAGGGGGGACATCTACCAGAGGGGTAGTGTCGACAATGCCGTCACCATCCGGTGGGCAGGGTGATCCTGAAGAGACAGTCGTGACTGTTACCAGTTCTGGGGTCAATATCACGGAGTGGTAACAAAGGAGCAGATGTCTTCAGGAGCCACTCTAGGTCCAGTCTCCCAGAAGCTGTTAGAGTCTACAACGCATGCAGAAGGCTTCTGGTCGGGATGTTGTCTTCACTGGTAGGCAGATCCGGCTCTGAAGAGAGTGGTGGAGGAGCAGAGACTGTCTTTTGCTGGTCGTGCCAGTCCTTTAATATTAATCTTGTACATGGTTTTCGGAGGCCAGGTGTGTGGCAAGTGATAGCCTCAGTTGCAAGAGTCAAAAATTCTGAAGTGCTGATGCGATGCTATCATCCCTTATCTCAGCCACAGGGTGGAAGTAGAATAGTTTCTGCCCTCTCTCGGCTTGCCGTGGAACTTTTGTTGGCTTAGTCAGGCTGTACAATGTTGCATCAGGGGGTGTTGATGTGACGTTTCTTGGAGAATCTTGGCGAAGAGTACAAGCTGGCACTGGCATGTCCATGATAGCACCCAACATTGCATCGGTGTATCCTGTAGGCACATGCCGAGCCTCTTCAGTACTGTTTGTAGTAACTTGCCCAAGGGGTTAAACATTGCGTCCAAGATGGGGAAAATTAGAAAGTAGAGTGTGCATCAAAGATTCAGAAATATGTCATGTGTCAGGATTATCATAGTTTTCCAAGCTACAACTTCCAAAAGTATGATGAAGTTTCTTTTTAAAGGATGTAATACTGTATTTACTTGACAAGTTCATCAAAATGTAAATGCTTTATTATTGTTGGAGCTATATCAGTACAGATTCCACCAGTTATGTGCATACTGTAGAGTGAGTTAATACATAATGTGAATAAGACATGGGCATAAATTATGGGAAGTGCTGTATAAATATTAACATAAATAAAGGTAGTTTAGAAAAGCCTACTACTGTAGGTTGGTATTGATTTGCAGTTGGCCTTGGGAATTGGTGTTAGTTTTAAGTAAGCCTAATTTTGATCAAGTTCTAAGCCATTCCCTTGATAGACCTTTAAGATGATGTGGTCCCTCAGTCCCCTTGGGATTGCAGTCCACTAGTATGTTGAGCCTTTTCTTTCATCCCTTCCCTGTTACAGTGACACCATGCACACCTGAGTGCCATGTATTTAACATGGAACATTTCAAAGCTCTATCATGCATTTCATGCAGTGCCCTAGAGTAATTCATGGTACGACCCATTTATACACACATGGGGTTGCTCAGAAATTCCCTGCACCGAATGAGCATCCCCTTCTGAACCACATGTTGGCATACAAAAGGGCAGCCAATTAACATCAAAGAATAATTAAGTACACAGTAATAAATGCCAAATGTAGGCTATGTATCCACAGCCAACAAACTGTCATCAATCATCACTACTTTTTGTGAGTAGGATGTGTAAATTAATGTAGGCCCACTGGTAACTAACGGTAAAAGTGTCTTCTAACAATAAAAGTGTCTTTCAATTGTTGAAAAAAGTTGTGGAAGGCTACAACACAGCAATGACTTTTTGTACTACGACTGAGGTGTGAGCAGTGATAATCACTGCAACTGTGTAAACAGAATACGGTACAGTGTTTGATATTGTTTTTTTTTATTAATGCATATTTAAACTTTATAATGAGTGAAGAAAGCATCGGCAAAGTACTAATAGGTGAAACTGACAGTGGGCTTGCTTTCTACAACAAGAAATTAAAAGAATATTCATACAGCAACATGAAGAAAAGACTTTTGGTAAAATGATTAGTGGAAACTCAGAAAATTGGACCTACAAAACACATGTACAGTAAACTCTCGATTATCCGCTTTGCGGCTTAATCGCTGCATATTCAGAAAGATAAAAATAAATTTTGGAAATTAACTCAAACACTGCCAGAACAAAGTTATTTAATAAAATACCCATCTTAAAATAAAATTCGTAACACGTACTCTCTGAAAATAACTGTGGAATGAAATATGTTTGTTTATCGATGCAAATGCACGTCAAAATGTGTTCCCGATGGGGCTATGAGCTTAGTTACGTCGCAAGACAGCGAGCTGACAACACCGCACAACTTGCTAACCTAGCTGCCGCCTGCCAGGTATAACTGGAACCCGGGCCAACCACCGCATTCCTCCCGCATACCGCATTCCCACGGTCAGTTTCAGTTATATCTCACCAGTCAGTAGTTATATTCGGTTTTGTTTTTGCTCATTTTCAGCCGAAAAATGTATGCAAAACATAAACGTGTGGTTTTAAATTTACAGCAGAAGCTGGAAATTATTAATAAACTTGAAGGAGGAAGTGTAATAAAACAGCTTTCATTTATGTATGGAGTGGGAGAAACAACAATTCGGGATATACAAAACAATAAATCCAAACTTATTGAGTTTGCGAGCAGTGCGGACTCGACAAGTGGATTGGCGAATAGGAAAAATGATGAAACTATTGACGTACACGGAACTAGATAATGCTATGCTGGAGTGGTGTAACCAGAAACATGCCGCAGGAACGCCAGTGCCGGATTTAGTGTGTGTAAAACAAACCCAATATTTTTTTGAAGAACTGGGAATGGAAGGCGAAACTTGTTTCCTACATTAAAAACTGTTTTCCACATGCTGAAACAGCCGGCTGTATGCCGCATGCACTGGACAGTGTGGGAGGTGTGTGTGTGACATGGGCGACATGCAGTTCACTTTGCACGCTTTTGTTTCCCCTCTCCAGGGGGGTGGCCTGTTGCCTAACAACTGAGTGACATCAGCCTACCTTCCCTCTTACGCAACTTCAGATTCAGTATCACTCTGCAATAAACATCACATGCATCCTGCTGTGTTGTTTGTATTAACTGTAGTTTTGCATTTCTTGTAATGTTTGTTAGAGAACTACCATGATTACCCACATATTTTACACACTTTATATTCTGGTTTTGTAAGTTAGAAATCAGGGGTGCATAAATTACGCATTTTTTAAATTTCTTGGTTTGTTAATAAATAATAGGGTATGGAAATCATGTGAGGCCGTAAAATATGCGGGTAAATACAGTAGTATGTCAAGGATAGGCTAGGTTTCACAATGAAATGCCTAGTATTCAGTTACGACCATACGAAACTTAGTGTTGGAAAAACTGTATTTTTCTCTTAGTATGCGGATTATCCGCGATTATGGGTTATCCGCGGCAATCGCTCCCTCCATTATTGCGGATAATCGAGAGTCGACTGTAGTTTCCGCCCAAACCAACCCTGTGACATCAATAGGCTTTGCTTGGCTCACTTTAGGGCTGTAAAAAAAAAAAAAAAAAAAAAAAACCCCACAGAACACTAGTGATATCAAAGTACACATATTGCAGTGCTTTGTGTTCTGCCCTAATCTGTTTCAAATAACTGATGTTTGGTTTGTAGTGCAATTTGAAAGCAGCCCTCCACCACATTAAAATATTTAGAAAGGGTTTAAGGATTTTTTTATTGTTTGTATTTTTGCAAGTATGAACATACTACTATTTCAGTTATATTTAACTATCCGTGTTTTGTGCACAAGTAAATTGGTGGTCTGGGTGGCCAAAATCAGTGTGCTGACACCTTTACAGACTAATAAAACAAACATAGAGGAAGGAAGTGTGTTTGCCACCTAGGTTACATCACAATGTTGGTTATTTGACATAAACATACGGTAGCTCATAAAATACATAACCTTTTTATCTTACTAACCTATCACCTAAGAATTACATTACTTAGTTTGTGTTTGCAACTTTGGCAACTAGACGTAGCCTAGCAGTTGGACTACAGTTTTGATCAGCTGTAATATGCAAGGACTTCAAGGGCACTATGTAAATGTTTGTATGAGCAGACTATGAAGCATGTTGAACATAACGTATTGAAATCAAATCATGTATTCATTTCTTGTGGAGTTTATCCTCGCCAGGACATGGTCATATTGGGAGCTGGTGTTTCAGAGTCAACATATTTTTCTGGGTTTTGAGGGTAAATATTTTATATTTTTTGTAGCATGACAATGATAATAACTTGATAAAAAATACCAAATAATTTGACAAATAAGTTATGTTATGTTTTTTAACATAAATATGAAAATTATAACATTAAATCAGTAAAAATTTTAAAAATTTCTTAACATAAAGTTAGGTTTCAACTTAAGTGTTTATTGAATTCAAGGAAATGGAAATTTATTTGAAATATACACCTAACACTTGGTTCACCTGCAGTGAGGGTTTAACTTTTGGCTTTTTTTTTTTTTTTTTTTTTTTTAATTTTATCATAAAGAATTTATAAGAAATACTCATCATGATATTCTAATACCATGAATAGTTTTTCTGAGCTGTGGCCTAATGTACTAATTGTTCCATTTTGATACTTATATAAAATAACATATAATAACCAACTGCGATCAACTATTCCTGAGATCTCTAGTGCTGCTCCAAGTGATGAAAGCAGGTAAAACTTACCTACTAAAACATTTTACATGAATGATCATAATTTTTTTATACGGAAGGGCAAAGTAGCAGTGATTGACTACTCATTTGCATACTAAACTGATAATTTATAGAAGGGAACATTTAATAAAATAGGAATTAGAAAATGCACTAACATAGGTAACTGATTCCTGTGTGCAACTAATTAACTGAGCTATGAATTTGAACCAGTATCAAGCAGGTAGGGAATGTTGTGATCTCTCAACTTTTTGTAATGAATTTCATAGGCAACCAAGTTGAAAATTATGTTCTGGAGGTATTAGGGCATAAACTGAGTTTCAATTTCCTGCCAGGGCTTAGCCTGTCTCTATGATAGCCACAAAACGAATGATGTTCAATCTATAATATTGTAATAAACATTAGTGCTGCTGGCATTAATGAAAACACTGGTAGCAACCCTGAATTCAATGGAGTTATACAGATTTTGCCATAATTTTGTGACATTCTGTGAAGATCTTTGCAATGTAACATTATATTACAGTAGTTATGAATTTTACTGATATATAATATCATGGTGCCAGCACTCAATGTGCGTAGTATTTTAATACAAGAGAAGTTTACATAGTCAAGATGGCAAGAATAAATCTCCTTCACTGATATAGATTAAAATCTGGAAACAAAACTCTAATCAAATTAAAAAAATATGTGGAAAAGTGGTTTTATTTTGAAGTATTCAAGCTGTTTTAATTATAATTTACAAGAATTGATACTGTACCGTCATACAGGAGTGGCATCTTTTTGCGAAAGTAGACAAGTGATGGCATGTTTATTACATTATATTGTTTTGCTACATCAGCAGAATCGATTTTCACCATATCAATACCTGCAAAAGAAAATAAGATAAAATTTGTGTGTATGTGTTTGATGGTTGTAAATTAACTACCTTGTTCATCTAGTGCTGACTTACCAAACTGATCAGCATCACCATCTATTTTCTCCAGAGCTTCCAAAATGTCCTTGCATTCAGGGCAATCATTTTCATCTGCAAATGAAATATACCTGTTACAACATTATCATTGCTGTAATGGACGTTAATTGCTTAAAGTAACCATCAATTGATTAAGTTAAAAAGCATTGTTGCAGGTATAATTTTACTAACAGAGATGTTCAATTTTGCTAGATTTAGTTGTATGCAGGAATGTAAAATGTATAACGTAAACTTTAATAGCATACATTATAACAAACATTCATTGAAATTGTCAAATACAAGTCACAACTGCTTGTAATTAATTGAGTAATCTAATAACTTTAATTTCAAATATGGCCGCTTTGTAATAAATTATGGTTTTAATATTATGGATAAGGAACTGGGATGGTATATTTCATTTTTACTATAACAGTAATTTCATTTCATTTTTAATTGGTGAACCAGGGGCCATGACACAAATAGCTGGAATTATTTTATGAGTGAACATGAATTTCTGAGAGAACTGCAAATTGAAACATTAGTTCTGCTGTACATAACTACATCAATGTCACATAAAGCAGGAGAAAAGGCTGCATTTCATAGAGCAAATATCAGTGATTTACAGTAGACCACTCTCTGGCTGTGTAAATGGTGCAAGACTCACAGAAGAAAACGGCAAGGAATGGTGACTCGCTGAGAAGTCTCTCCAGCATCCTGGGATTCACTTCCTCTATCTCGTCGGCCAGCTCTCGGTTGTCATCGTCGATGAGCCACTCCAGCACAGACTGCTCATTCTGGAGGTCTCCTGCAGAAATGCTACCATGAGTAAAGCTGAAATATTTTTGTCTAGATGCTACTTTGTAAATAAGAAATTAAAACTATTAAGAATTGTCACCAAAAGTTCAAGGCACTGTGAAAAGATTCACAGCTTGGAATCATGTTAAATGTATTCAAAGGATATAATCATGTAGGTATAAAAATAATGCCTCTTCATGCCTAAATAGTGTGGAGAGAGATTAGAAGCTCGGTTACAGGTACATTCACAAGCACAAGACAATTATTATAACTTGAAAAGTTCACACTCACTGCAATAATGTCCATTGCAATACACAACTGTTCTGTCAAATCATAACAAAATAAAAAATCAAAGAAAACAAAAACTTTGCTTAATAGGTTGACCTTTTTTGTGACCATTTTTTCAACAGTAACTACTACAAACTAAAAATAAGCCAGATTTTTTAGAGAACTGTACAAAATTTATTGTGTAATCAATCAACTCAACAAAAAATTTCAAAATTTGGTTTTATATAATTTAAGCCATTGCTGGCATTTAGCCAAATGAAATTTTAATTTCTACACTTTCATATTTATAATGAACAAAATATTGGATATTCTCTTTAGGTTAATTCAGACTAATAATGTTTAAAATTTATTAAATATACATTATACACCTTGAAATGTATTAATAAGAGCAAAGTACAATGGTTAATTAATTTTAAACATAACAAAGCACGCACTGATGGCTGTAAGAATTTGATGTCTCCCTCACTGTCCCGCTTGGGAGGCAGCCCACTGTTGCTCTGCTTGTGCGCCAGCCATGCACGGCATGGGTCCTCACATTCGTTCATACAGAAATGGGTCTTTGAACCGGGTCATGACCCGTTAGGCTCGTGATACCAATAGTAAACTCAGCCCAGTGTATTTTCAGTGCTAGACTGATCTGTGCCCCTGAAAGCAGAGTCTTCTAATTTATATAAGGGAAAGTGTTATCTACCTCTTGCTCCCCTTTAGTGAGGCTAATTAACCTAAGAGTGCAAAGCCACGTGGGTTACGTTTTGATACTAAACACGAACTTGAGATGCTTATCCATACTAATATTATAAACAGGTAATGTGAGTTTGTTTATATGTCTCGGGTAATCTCAGAAACTACACTGCCAATTTTTATAGCTCTTTCACTATTAGAAAGCTATATTCTTCCAGATGGTCATAGGCTATGTTAAATTCAAAAAGAAAAAAAGTCCTTGAGAAATTTCATAATTTGTGATCCGGAGTAAAATGAACTACTTGTCTGCTTTCTAAGCATGGTCTACCAAAACTACAGGGCCAATTTTTATAATTCTTTCACTATTAGAAAGCTACATTCTTATAGATGGACATAAGCATATAAAAAGTGGGATCACAGAGGCCCAGTGAGTAGAGTAATGCCAAGTGAGGCAGTGGCCCAGTGGCTAGAGTGATCTCAAGTGGGGCCGCGGTGGCTCAGTGGCTAGAGCGATAATATTATAAAGAGGTAAGGTAAGTTTGTTTATATGTCTCGGGTAATCTCAGAAACTACACGGCCGATTCTCACAATTCTTACACTATTAGAGAGCTACATTCTTCCAGAAAGAAATTGTAGAGGTGTGGAGGCTTTACTCTGCACACCCTTGGACCTTTGGCTATCAACCCCCCTCCAACACCCCTTCTCACCCTCCCCTGGGAGGAGTTGCCGAGACCGGAGTGGGTGTGTTTTTCGCCTTCTTTTCGGCCTGGAAGGTGCATTTTTCGACCGATTTTCTTGGGATTTGGGGGAGGGTTGTCTTTTTATGCCCCACACTCCCCCAACAGGAAGTCAGGCCCTTCCTTAAGTCTTATGTGCTTAGTCTTACATCTTAAGTGATAAGTCTTACATCATAAGTGGTATGTGTTACATCTTAAGTCTTATGATTTAAATCATACATCTTATGCATTACATATTAATTTTTGAATCTTTATATTCTGAATGCAACTGCAGGACGGGATGTGCGAACGAGCACATGCCAAAGTTCCCGTAGTCGCAGGTAGTCGTGGGTAGTCGCAGATAGTTCCGGGTAGTCACGGGTAGTCGCAAATTGTCCAAACGACATAGAAAGAGGTACATTGGTATTGGAAAAAATATTGTAAAAAAACATCTTACCAAAAATTCCATAATACTTGAGTGAAGCAATGGCGGGATGCATGTGCTGAAGTTCCAGTAGTCACAGGCAGTCGTGGGTAGTCGCACATAGTTGCAGGTAGTTGCGTAGTCGCAAGTAGTCACAGGTAGTTGCAGGTAGTCACTGGAAGTCACAGGTAGTCATGGATAGCCTTGGGTAGTTATGGGAGTCATGGGAGTCACAGGTAGTCATAGGTAGTCATGGTTAGTTGCGGATAGTCACAGGTAGTCGGAAGTAATCACGGGTAATCGCGGGTAGTCACAGGTAGACACAGGTAGTCGCAAGTAGTCACGAGTAGTCGCATATATAGGTATGTATTCCAGTTACTCTATAAAACCTGAGCGAAGCGATGGTGGGCTGCTATATTAATAATATAATTTTCCAGTGTTTGTGTTATGTTTCATTTGTTTTAAAAGGGCATATTTAATTTTCTTAAATTGTGGTAAAAGGTAACATAATATATACTGGCAGTTCCGGCATCCGCCATAGCACATTCCCTAAGTGAAATTCCTTCACTTCATATTAAATTATGTTAATAATTTAATATCAGTATTTTAAGTGTTAGTGCATATGTTAAATGTCTCGAAATATTTTCTAATTAATTTCTACATGCCTTGCTGGCCCATTCTGGCTTGTTTGTTTTATCATAATTTTCCAATACTAAGTGCAAAAATGAACTCTGGAAAGAAAGTAACAAATATTGCACGTCGGAATTAGTGCACAAATTCCTCCAGTGTAAATTGGACCTTTTCCAGTGCTTCTGTATGTAACTTGTGTCAGATTTGTAACTAAACTAGATTCCCTCATGGTGTTGGCGGGAGATCTCGGCGAGGTAGCCGGAAGTCTTAACCACCATCTTCAGTCTTCTGCAGTGGGCTAACGAGAGTACACGCGTGTCGTGTCACAGGAGCCTTCAACTTCATTGTACAGTCACTTGACTACGATAGTAAGTTTTAAATATTCTGGAACCTTTTCTTAACTTTTGCTCCTCCCACGTTCGTACTCTTATCTCCATCATTCTTGCGGCCCCGGAGATTTTAACACCATAATTGTACCACGTGCTTAACAGTGCTTTTCGTCCCTTCGGCCTATGACAGTGTATCGCTTCTCTGCTCAATAGAGCCATTCCTGATCCTAGTCTCTGTGTTATTTCTTTATATGTTTCGTTCCTTCGGGGCCTGGCCCACCCCAGGAAACCACGTGTTCAAATACATGGACTGTGTAATTTGTGTAACCTGAACGTACTTCTGTTTAAACGTGTGCTCGTGAAGTGACTACCATGTGGCTGCCGACCCGCTACTGCCCTGAGAATTAGAATCCACTTGCTCACCCATGTGTAAATGAGCTGGCGGCCTATGGACATAACAACTACATTCATAATTTTACGTTAATTTTCTAGCTATGGACCAAGGTTTCTCTCAAATCCGGCATAAAGTTGATGTGTACCACTTATATGAGTTATGTTAAACATGACTACGACTCATCCTAACGTTTTACGTCTACCAGGAACCATAACCATAGATGGCTACAGGATTGTTCACATGCAGGGACAGTTACAGACGTGTGGTATTTCCTGATGTACCAGACCCAACTTCCTCACACTACTCACGTATTATCTATGCACCCCGAGGAAGGGTCAAACCCAGCACGTTATTCACGAGTGCGCACAGGATCACTCCAGACTAGCGGGTGATCCTAGCACGTGAAATAAGCATTGTTTCCAAGCGACCGTGGAACACTCCAGCCTTCCTGAAGCACCTGCTACACAGAGTGCCACCAAGCCTTCCGAAGATGGCCAAGCACCGCCGAGTGCTCGAGGTCATATAGCCGAGTGCAAGGGTAATTCTCCCACCCAATTCACACCAAGGCAGACATCACAGAGTGTCGTCACACCTCCCACTCCAGCCCAGGCATGGGCCAGTGGAGCGCACAATATAAGGAAGTGCGCGGCCGAAGACGCCAGTTATCTTCTCCAGTAGCTCACCTCAACACTTCTGTGCTGAAGCTCTCTACTGACCATAGGCCCTCAAGGTCCTCTCTAAGAGCTTCCAGTTCTTCAGCGACCACCAGTGGCTGCCACCACTAATGACCAGGAGCTCCAGAGGTTTTTACCACTTCTACCAGAATCTCCAGAGGCTTCACCCACCACTAGCTTCCAGAGGCTCAACATCTCCAGAAGCCTGCTCGACTTCACTCCACACTTTCGCTGTTGATCTTCCTGGTTCAACTTGCCAGTAAGTGGCAATTACACCCGCTACCCTTTTGGTATGCGGCCCCATTGTAAGGTCTCTTCTAGACACCCCAGATTAGAGCAACTGTGTAAGAGTTGTTTTCATAGCCGTTGAGTTCATTCTATACTTGAGTAGTTTAGGAGCAGGTTACCTCAACCTGTTTAAGCGTAGCTGACTTCCGTACACACTCTACTTAGTAGTAGGTACGAGTCGTCAGTATTTATTATTTATAATAAATACCATTTTATCCTATCCTGAAAGTAAATTTGTTTAGAGGTAAATCCTGCCCGATACTAGGAACTCTACTTCTAGACATAGCAAACAAGTGACCGGGTGTGATATAGGCTGTTCACGGTAAAGTGAGCACTTTTTAAGGCCCTCCCAACCGGCTTTAAACACTAATAAATATATCTTATAGTAGCATCAGGCATTAAATTTTGAGGGTGGTGAAATGTATACAATGTGTTTATTTGTCACATTGCATGTTTATATTAAAAAGCAGCAGGAAGATGGAAATAGGATGAAAGGAAAAATTAAGTAGGGCCTTAAAAAGTGCTCACTTTACTGTGAACAGCCTATAATATTACGAACCATAGAGTAGGACTACAGATCCCAGTCAGGTATCTGTACATCAACACCCACACTACTTTCGCTGGCCACCCATTCTGTGCATCTAGGTGTACAGAAAGGTAGAGCCCTAACCACTAGGTACACCTCCATCAGGAGCAGGAACAGCCTTCTCAGGTTGTATCGTTGACCAGAGAGCCGAGGGTGCCAGCAGGGGTATTTGCCTGTGACTGGAGGCCTGAATATTGCTAGACCTCACCTTGACAGTAGCAGGAAGACAGCCCATACGACCTACCATTCTAGGTTTGTGCGCCAAGGTGCAGAACTGTAGGAGCACAAGGTTCGTGCCGTCAACAGCTTTTGGGCTCTATCTACACTTAGTTAGGGTTCTGTCTATCTGCTTGCGCTGACTGAAAGCACATAAAGTGTCAATACTGCCTCTACGCCCTTCAGGGAAAGGCAGGGTGCTTGAAAGGAGTGTGCATCAACAACCCCTCTACACTTGGTTGGGGGGGGGGGGGGGGGAAGAAGCTCCACTTCGCCTAAGGTTCTTCCTCAGACAAAAAAACACCACATCACTAGGGCCTATGCAACATAATTTGTGCTGATATTTTTTAACTGTAACACCGAAATATGTTTCCATCAGTGTGCTAGTTAAAAATTTTAATATTTTAATAGGCATACCAAAAACTAGGTTAAAAAAGTATTTTTAGCTGCAAACTATTTCTTTATAGCTGTTGCCAATACATTGTTACTCTCATTGTTTGTAATTTGTATTAAATACAAAATAAATATTAGAAGTTATCAAAGATGTTAAGTTAAAGTTTCATTTATTCAAGAATGCAATACTGTAAAGTTAATCACAGAATTATATATTTGTGTTATACAAGTTATTTAAATAAACAAGTTAACATATTACCTCTAGCATGATTTTTCAAAGGTTTGTTTAAAAAAATTCACAGAAACAGTGAATGTACTATCCTTAGCAAGCTCTCTAAAGCTAGTAGGTACATTATAGTTAGTTTCCCTCATGTATTCTCTGTTTTTTAAAGGTTGGGGTCTGCTTGGTTGTGGTAGGCTGTACTTATTTAGAACACATCTACGTAATGCTAAGGCAGCTGCTTCAATTTCCGATAGTAATTATTGAACACATCATCTATTAAGTGCTCTACTTCGCCTTTTACATGTCTCTCAATCTGACGTTTAAAGACTTCTGAAATGTATTCTTTGAATTTATCCCACAGACTTAATGGATCTGATACTTGACAAAACACAAACATAATTGTGAAAAGCTTTCGCATCATAAACTGCGATATACAAAGTGCGGCATGCCAGTGTTGATCATCTTCAAGCAACCCTAAAGTCTTGCAAGCAGACTGGAAGGTAGGATGTACCACATCATTTCCAGTTCTTAATGCTTCAAATGATGGTAGGCCCAGGAATTCATGCAGAAGCATACAGAGATGGAAGCACTACATAATATTTGCGTGTACCATGTATACTCTGCCTAAAGCATGTTCTTTCTTGACACCTGGCCATCCATCGACATCCACTCCTCTTTTCCTCCTTTTGAATGTACAATTGTTTCAAATATAGTACACTGGTACCACCGGATACAGCAGGTTTCTCACAAAGTTATGTAGTTGACATACTAATTCAAAAAAGGGCAGAAGCATAGTTTATAATAGACTGATAACGTTATCAGCAAGGTTTTGTCGATTAAAATATACCCTTTTGCCATTTTCTAGATGAACAGCAAAGTTGAACATGATGGTGAAGTGCACCTGAATCGGAAACCAGAGAATCCGCCATACCGTCTCCGAATTACTTATATACCTTCAACTTTTGTATATCTTCAATTCATCTTTTTCATTTTCTAAAGCAAAAGTAGGTTGGTCAAACCCCATATTTACATATTTGCATACATATTTTATTAATTTCATTGTGTTATAGTATTCAACATTGATGTGAGCGTCAAAAGGTCTTAAAAGGACATGATTATAAGGAAGCACCCAACAGTTGTCAATAACTACTCCATTTTACATTTATAGTAAAGCTGCCTTTGTCTGGGCAACTTATTCTGTACTGTGGGTAGCCGTCATTACCACGTGTGTAACTTTACCTGATTGTTTCTAATAAAATGGAGCCTTTCTGTCTATTTTCACACATCCATCCACTAAATATTATCTGAAGAGAGCACAAAAGTATACCAGGTAATTTTCTTCCCCTTCCCTAATCATTATATGATAAGAATAAAAGCTAGCTGCAGAAACAGTATTTTTCATAGGCAACTTGGTTCTGGGATTATGCTGTGGTATGGCAATTGAGTAAAGATCCTCTCCATGACAAAACAATGATGGCTATTGTAAGGCATCATAAGATCAATGAATTTCACTTATTCCATGTAATGAGCTACTGGGGCTTTCTAATATAATATCACATTGTTAAAATTGTTGACCTACCATCACTCATTTGTCGTCGGGGTGTTAACAGCCTCTGTGGCCTTCAGGCGGTTCTTTCAGCATGGATGACAACTCTAATAGTTTCACAGGAGGAAGGAATCTTATCAATGATACTCTTCAAGTCCTTTATGTAGGGATTGACATCATGTAACACGTAGAATTTTTTGAAGAGGTTTCACTAAGTTTGATTTCAAGTCTGCACAATTAGAGTTGTTGCAGATAGAACTTACCATTAGTCGAAAATCAGTTGGTGTCGACTCCTTTTGTGTATTTTATTGTGCTCCCTTTATTCATTGTATGTAAACAAAAGTACCATGATGGACACAATTATTAGAACAACAATATATTTACAAACCTTACTAGTAAGCTTCAAATATGAGCTCTTGATTGTAAGGTGATCTTGAAGCAACAAAGGTGAGCTGACGTCCGGCCCTCATATTAACGACCATAGTTTTTGCAAAATTTGAATGTACTGGATGTGTAGCAAGTAAGCAGAAAATTGAGCAGCATGCATGTAGCAGCAATTTAGGTCCACAAATCTGATGCGTACCGCTTGTACCACTATTAAATATGATTATGACTCATCGCTCATCACGTCAACTATTTCTTACTTCAACCCACGTGAGAGTAGATACCGCAAACCGAACACGGGGTTTCAAGGCTGTGTAACCCAGTGAGCATGCCGCCTCCCCCTCCCCCTGCACTGAGCACCTACAAGCTGTCAGCCATCTCGAGGCGTGGCTGAGCGCCACCGAAGATCCACGAAGCAGAGTGCTGATGAGAGGGTTCTCACCCCCATGCCAGCCTCACAGAGAGGGACGTCACACACCCTTCCCACGCCCCCGTTACACCCTACAGTTCTGGCTATATAAGTCCGTGCGTGGCCGGGCTCCGGAGTCATTCGTCTTGCTAGTCTCTCGAGACACCCCGAGCACTCTCCAGTGCTGCAGCCTCCAGCGAACCACAAGTCTTCGGCAGCCCCCCACGGCTGCTCCCTGTGACGACTACAGTCTTTGACAATCTACGCCTCGCCTGCAACAGCAGTTATACACAAACACACCTTGCTACTACAGCAAAGGAACTTTCTTTTTGTCTCTTCTAGACACCCGATAATTAGACAGTTTTAGTTCAGTATATTTTTATTCAGTCTTCTAGTTCAACTTCCCCTGTAGCCTAGGACCAGGTCGCCTACACCTGGCTAATGAAGGTTACGTTCAGTACTCCGTCTGCTTGGTAGGAGATAGCATGGGTCACTGTATTTATTGAGTCCTCAATAAATACAGCTTTGTTCTCTAGCCATAGGTTTTTCATTTCTAGAGTATTATCTACTTCCTCAGCTAGGAGCAATCCGTACTGTGCACCGCCAATAAAAACCGGGAACATTTATATCCGAACTAGAGTTGACTGAAGACCCCTTCTGGAGTAGTCCAGTCGTGTACACACCCATTAGACGGCAGCCTGTTGTTTCTACACCCGAGCACCTAGGTGCTGGATAGAAAGAACAGAGGCGTCATGACCACTAGGAATACTTCCATCCAGGGAGAGACAGCATGCCTAGGTTGCATCCCTTACCAGAGTACCCAGGTGCTGGAGGGAGGGTATCTGCTTGGGTGTTGCGGCCTGGTCTATGCTGGATATCATATCCAGTAGAAGCAATGGTGGTCCACACGGCTCAATGTCTCTGATCTGTCCGCTAAGGTGGGGGATCGTTCGAGGCACCGAGCTCGTGCTGCCAAGCAGCTACTGGACTTCACTATTATAGGGAATAGTTTTCGTCCGTGGTGCACGACGTGTATTGTCCAGCGGCGAACCACACTCTATGCCTTATAAGATAAGGAACGGCCGACGGCGCAGGGAGCAAAAGATTTCTCATCTTGCTGCCAAGCAATGGCTTACCTTAACCCCTTCTACGAAGGAAAGAGAGGTGGAACGGGACTGTGCTGCCTCACTAAAGTTACGAGTAATCCTGACTGCTCCCATGGTGCATTACGTATCGTTTCTACCACACGTCCATATAATCCAAGATTACCATCCTGTCCTGAGGGGTATAGTGTACCGGACGGAAGCAAGGTATGGAATCGCCAACGCCGGGTTTTGGAGCAAGGAGTCTGCAGCCTGGAACCAAGAGTGCTGCGTGAGCTGGCCCAGTTCAACCCAACCGAAACCCGAGGACTGCAACACCAGCTTCACTCAGTCACCAACCCAACTTCATCAACCGGCTGAAGATCTCAAACATAAGTCAGGTAGCACTAACACCTCCCGTCAGCTTCCGATATGAATACTCTTTACAGGAAACAAGGTTTCAACCCCCGACTGCGTGTGAAGCCATAAACCACCACAACACAGCTAACTCTCTAGCCGAAAACATTGTTGAGACGCGCACTTGGTCTAGCGCACTAAAACCACAACAATTGTGCCAGACAGTCTATAACTGGGCATGCATCAAATCTTTAAATAAGTAGTGGGGATAGTTACAGCCATACGAGTTACAATAACAAACATTTTGTTTGATTTTAATTTTCAGAATAGCCAGAAAATGTTTACCTAAACGGGGCTTGTATTTCTATAGTGCTGCTGATTTTTTTTGAGTTATGAATGATCACTATCATATAACGTAACATTTTTATACAGATAACAGCACAAAAATAAGATTGCATTTTGAAAGAGATGCCATTAAAGTTGAATTTTTTTAAGTTGATAAGAAAATCCAGCTCCTCAACAACATACACAACATGCTACATTGCAGACTCTAACTTAAATCATTACTCCAATAAGCATGTAAACAAAAATAATTTTTTTTCTCGTTTCCTCTTAATTTCATGCTATATGTCCTAAAAGTGAGTTAAAAAAGACCAATTATCTATTACATGTACTGATCCCTTCCTACTCTAACAGACATAACTTAGTACCTAGGTCCTTGTATATGTAGTTTGTTCACGGTTACATACTTCCAACCTTCCTGATAAAGTTCTACTTTCAAGCTGTTCCTCTGCCTCATGCAAACTCTACATATTACACCAAAGGGACAATGCACCACATTTGTTGGCAATCAGTTTAATAATATTTTGCATGAGACCTATTTCTTACTAGGTATTTCCAACACACATGTTAATTATAAATAAAATATAATAATCTATACTATTATATAAAGAGGTAAAGTTTGTAGGTTTGTTTGTTAGAGGTAATCTCTGTAACTACTAATTCAATTGTTATAATTCTTTCACTGTTAGAAAGCTACATTCTTCCCGATGGACATCGGCTATGTTTAATTACAAGAAAAAACAACCTTTGAGGGGGGGGGGGGGGGGGGAGGAAACTATTTTGCTGCTTTCTAAACATGCTCTACCAAAACTGCAGGGCCGATTGTTATAATTATTTCATTGTTAGAAAGCTACATTCTTTCAGATGGTCATAGGCTCTGTTGAATTTAAAAAAAAATTCCTTGAGAAATTTCAAAATCTGTGAACCAAGTCAGAGAAAAATGAGCTATTTGATTGCTTTCTAAACATGCTCTACCAAAACTACAGGGACCACAGAGGTCCAGTGGCTAAAGCGATTCCAAGTGGGGCCAAAGTGGCTTAGTGGATAGAAATATATAATGTGGGGCAGCAATGGCTCAGTGGATAGAAATATATAAAGTGGGACCACAGAAGCCTAGTGGCTAGAGCAATTTCAAATGGGGCTACAGTGGCTCAGTGGATAGAAATATATCAAGTGGGGCCGCAGTGGCCCAGTGGCTAGAGCGATCCCAAGTGGGGATGCAGTGGCTCAGTGGATAGAAATATATAAATTGTCGGGCCACAGAGGACCAGTGACTAGAGAACTCTCAAGTGGGGTCACAGTGGCTCTGTCGATAGAAATATATAAAAAAATATATCAACTTCATAAAACCTGAATGAAGCTATGGCAGGCTGCTTTAACTTGATATTATGGCAAAATAATTAGATGTACGTAGGAATGTCCAGAGACGTTTTTGTAGAGAATTTAACTAACTACTAAATTATAATAATCAATTTTTGCCATAACTGTTTTAGTTTAGCAAGAATTTAAAATTTTTTAGTTACTTTTATATTTACATTTAAATGTTTGCAAAAAAAATTATTTTCAAAATAAATCAATGCCCAGTGAAGCGGTCAATGGTAAAGCTAGTTTATAGATAAAGTGTAAGTAAAAATTCAATTGAACCAAAAACAATATATTTTTATGTTAACACTTGAGAAATGTGGCATAATTAGAAAACAACCAGTCACGTCACACTAGGGGTGATTTTCAAAGGTTTGATTCAAAAAGTACGAAGACACAGTAAACAGACTATGAATACTGTTGTCGTAAATATCATAAGCACCTATGTACAATTTGCTACCAACTTATTATTAAGTTTTTTCTTTAGAGCATGTGTGCATAAATTGGATTTGGATGGATCAGATATTTTTACTACCTAATACATAAATGTGCCATTGAAACACAACTAGTTATGCTCATGAAAGGGGAATATAAGTGGTTGGCAGAACACAATATTCCACAAATAAAGCAAATATATTGGCAGAATTGTTTTACATTAAAAACAGGTTTAGGAAGTGATGGTTATTAGGTACTTCAAATTTTATTAGCACACTTCAGTGGCAGGAAAATTATTGTAAATCTATAATGAAAGCATTTTTCTTAATACTGTCATATGTGTAAGATCAGAGGTATCAATAAGTAATGAACTAGAATATATCTTTTATGATTTTTATAAACTTATATTACTGGCAATGAGTAACACAGTGTATTATTGAATAGGCTAACCTTCAAAAAGTAAAGGGTTTCCATTTCTGAAATATACCAGTGCAGGGAATGTCTTGATGGAATATCGTTTTGCAAGCTGTGGATCCTGAATCTTCACCATGTGGATACCGTAAACATCACATTCATCATCAATTTTCTCTAATTCTTCTAGGATCGTCATGCAGATGTTACAGTTTTCTTTGTCTGAAAATTTCCAAATACAATTATTAAGCATCTTCAAAAAAGTTTCTTCACAGGCTGCAACCATGTACAATAATTTTACAAATGTAAATGCTACTGTATTTTCTCTTACCATGATTGATTATAATGTAGTTACTTGTATTTTACTTTTTAAAATATTTTTATTAGTTAACAACCCTATATACACACTTTTTTTTATAAATTTAAAAAATGTTTACTGCTTAACAGAAGTGAATTAAAAATTGTTAAAAAAAACTGTAGCAGCTGGCAAAATTTTATTTTTTAATGTGCTACACAGTAATATACTTTATACAATGTTTGAAAAAAGATAAGGTGGTACTTTATATTCTATATCATCTGAGTGAGACTACAATGCATAATTATAACACTGTAAATTAGGTACATGGTTATCAACATGATTTAAAAGAAAATATTTTTCGTAGTAATGTTTGGATAGATGAACACAGCTCATTGAAACATACAACATACTTCATTGATACTTGAAATGTAATATACCTATGTTGCCAGGCTGACAAATGCTGATTGTTCTGGAACTTCTGGCTGGTGTGTGTGAGAGTGGGAAGTGGTGTGATCAGGCTGGCACATTCAGTATTTCTGATCACAAATGTAGATCTTGTGACAATAGTCAATGTCGAGCATCAATTAGGAGTGCCTAGTGCTACACTGTCTGAACTAATCTGGCATGTTTGGCCTTGGTCTGGTCCCTCATCTGAGTGTAAATGTATGGTAATCAGATGAATGATCTCATGCCTGCTAAGCATGGGCTGCTTCTATGGTTGTGGACTTCTTTTCTGCCACCATGCCAGGTGTAAGATATGAATGGGGTTGGGAGTGTCTGAAACTGTATGTAGTGGCAGCATGTGAGCAGGTGTACTGACCAGATATTATCCCTCTCATCTCAAACTGTAAGACAGAGCTAACTAGCCACATCTCCAGACCTCTCTCATAGCGCTTTCAGACACAGAGGAGAGTGGTCTTGAGAGATTGTGTGAAGTGAGTATATCTCCAGAGTGGTTTCCCAGGGATGAAGCATCAAAATCCAAGCTCCAGTTCACCCTTCTCAGTGAATTTAGATGCAGAGAAGAGGAGTTGTTGAGTTAGGTCAGTGATGTCACCTCCCAGCCCTGATCTATGAACATTGATTGTCTACCACATGTCCCCCTTGTAAGCCTGGTCCTAACCACTGGTGATTGAGATGTTGTGTAGTCAGTTCAGGAGCTTAGGTCCGTGGTTCAATCCCTGTGGTAATCATAGTCATATCCATGTAGGCTGGTTCCCTCCCCAGACCTATCAAGCATACCCAAAGAGTAAGTCTGGATCTGAGACAAAAAAAAAGGTAGCATAGGGAAAGAGCTAGGAGCAAGTTAGAGTGGAAATGAAACCTTGGAGGAGGGAAATGTCTTGGCTGTAGTCAGCTCCCACTAACCAGTGAGGCTTTGCCTACATAAGAGTATGGTTACTCACAGACTGAGCACTGAAAGATGCAATTTATTCTTAAGATACACCGTGGGCCAGCATAACAGTTCAAGAGTTAACCATATTAGTATTATTAGAATTGTCCCTACATATATCTCATTTCTACACTACTAAAATGTAACATTATTGTCAATTAAATATTGGGTAGAAAAAATATTAAAATAATGGGGAGTTGACAGAAAATGCATGAGAATTTTTTTAAAGGCATTTAGCAAAGTAAAATAGCTAATACTATCATGGGCCAGACAAAATGGCCCCGCAGGCCGCATTTGGCCTGCGGGCCGTCAGTTGGAATACACTGCCTTAAAGTAATGTAATTTTTTTTCCAATAATCTTTCCCTAGCACGATGTCGAACATTCACTGTTGCACACACAATCAAAATCTCCTTCTCCCCATGTCCATCGCCTAGTTTTTGGGGGTCTTTTCTTATAAAAATTAAATATGGCGATGGAAACTTCCCCCCCCCCCCCATAGTGACGCGATACAACGTGCACAGGCATTGTTCATTAAACCGTATAGTTACATACCTCCCTGTGTAACTAAAGTCTCATTATTATTATTATTATTTTGCTCTACCTTGCCAATTGGTCAAAGACATTTTAACATTAATTTTCCAGAGGGTAACACAGTTATACCTTATTGTAAAACGGCGACTCATACTTTGGGTTATGTCCACGATACTGCATTCAAATTCACTCGCATATGCCACCAGGCATCTACGTTCGTCGCTATCTTGAGCTCCTCGGCCCCTCTCACCCTCGCTACTACGTTCTTACATCCGAGATGATTGGAGAAACATTCCTCTCTGACTCCTACCACTACTGCTACAGCCGGGTCGGCTGTTCTTTTGACGGGTGGGGGTTGATGGGGAGTTGTGAGTGGCAACCAGGCACTGCACACCTACTACTACTACGTAAGGTGCTATGGGATATAGTTTGTGGCCGAGCGAAATGTTCGTCTAACATGCCCCACATGGCCAGAGTATACAAACGCCTTCCACTGCGTTACCCCCCCCCCCCCCCAGTTACCACAGATGGCATCGAGACGCAAGAACAGAGTCGGAGAGTGTAAAGGTGTAAAGGTGTTGGAGGTGACACGAAGCAGAAGGCAACTTACCAACCAGGCCTAGAGGAACTCTAGGTCCTTGCTGCATTGAGTTAAATGGTGAGCATAACCCGTGTTGTAGTAGGGCGTAACGTTTAGATCACAAGTCCCTGTCCTGAATTCCTAACGCAAGAAAACTGGCAAGTCTAGGATAAAATCTACAGCTTAATATTGTACGTTTGGGCTGTAAAGAGTATAATAATTACCTAAAGATATTTGATAATTGTTCCTTGTCGAGTTTTTGCATTGTAGTATTTCAAGTTTATTGTTGTTATAATAAATGTGTTATATGGAACCAGCATTCTCCCCTTATTAGTTTGACCATCAGTAGCTACGTCCCCAGTAGCATCCTTCTCTATGCAACGAATATATTGTGCTTGAGTAGACAAAGTAAGCAACCATAGGAGAGTCAGAGAGTTCTAGGTTAGAAAAAGAAAGGCGTGTTACAGCATGATCTTACAAAGATCCTTGTCGACTCTTCTGAAGTTCATTCCGTAGTCACATTCAGGAGCCTGCACTGTGTCGTCATCATTGGTTTCCCTAGGACTACTTGTCCGAGGGAGGATTTTCATGTCCGGTGTATGTCTCAATCAGTGAGTGATCAAGCAAAGGTAAGGTGAGAGAGGGATGAGTCATGATATTTTGTTTCACTTTCAGGTTCTTCCATTCTTGAGTTTGGCACAGCCAAGAGGGGGCCTATGGACTCCTTTTCAATCCCTCTCCCTCGTGTTCACCCTCACTCAATCTGGCTTCCCTTATGGAAAGTACTTGTCACTCTAGTGGAATGGCGCAATCTTTTTGACAGGAAGCCGACCGAGTTGGAGGAATAGTACCTGACCACAGTGTACCCTGTAAAGGGCTTGCTGTAATCAAAAGTACACCTCCTGTCTGTGCGGACGGCGTCCTTGAGGATTTCAGATTCCTCTAATCTTTCTCCTCTGCGCCAGTAGCACCCCTGAGCAAGCTCAGGAGTGCTTCCTGCTGGGTGGGTATGCCCGATTGGGTGACAACGAGCCTATCCACAGCCTCCATCCTTGGGAATACTATCGTGTCACCACCCTCCATTTGCCTAATGACCAGGGCAAGAGCTGCCATTAGGGTAGTGGGATCTTCCAGTCGTGATAAATATTCTCCACATATGACCTCATCATACAGCCACAGTGGGTCCTTCAGGTGTGTCCCCGCAGGCCAAGCTTTCACTGACGCATCCACCATGTTCTTTTCGTCTGGCCAGTCAATAGTCACTGTTTTCTCTATGAATGGGGTTGCTTCGGTTCTCGTTACTAGCTGTTTATGGAGGAAGACCTCCCTGTAAGCCTCGATTTCCCTTGACTATACAGTTTGTACCTCCTCCATGGGCACCCCCGTTTCCCATACCTTATTGCCTTGATTCTTGCTGCTCCAGGTCAATAACTTTCGTTATAGACCTGGACTTGGGCAAGTAGTTCCCATTTCCTTGTTGCTTCCTCAGTGCCACAGCAGAAATGTCACCGCCAGCTGAGAGGTTACCACCTGGTGATCAACCCCCCTTGGTCAATGCCAGCCTGGGTCGCAGTGAGGTCAGTGAAGGAGCAGCAATAGCAGGAGCAGTGAGGGTGACATCGACTACAGCAAGGCAGTCAGCTCGCCTCCCTCTGCTGCTCATGACGAAGATGCCTGCCACCACAGGCATGCCTGACCTGCGGTGATGCTACCATGTTCCACACCGCAGCAGGACATCCATGTCTGGATCAGAACCAGCAGCAGCGCACCAACTTTATCCAGGCAATCCCAGAGCCCTGTATGTCATACAGCCCATATGTACTGGACCACGGCTTACCCCTGTGGGATCTAATGATGCGCGGCCTGCGAATGGTCTTAGCAGGAGGGGGGAGTTTGGCATAGGATGGTGTCCTGCCTCTCAGACCGTTTGTCACACTACGCATCCACCGCACCAACCAGCACCAACATTTAACCAGTGCACAGCGAATGTCCTGAGTGCAGTGCAGTGTAGTGCATGAAAGTGTAAGGCAGTGCAGCACAGCACGTATAATTTTATAATTTGTAAGGTAGTTCAAAAGCACATATTTGAAAGTAAAGAAAGGCACACTAAAAGGGTTAACGTTCAGAGATGCCCCTACCAGCATTGCAGTGTTTTATTTAGTTTATTCTGAAATTCACATAGTTTTCACCTCTGTTGTTTCACCGTCATTTCATGTCATCCAAGTTTAAATTGTAACTGTTTTTATTCAGGGTGATTTGTGTATTTATTTTGTTAATGATTCACACAAGGGTATATGTTATTTTATTTGTTGCAAGTTACAGGCAAGAAGAAAGTAGTGCAGGCGAGCTGCATGCTGCCATAGTTTGCATCGCGCAAGCTTGCCAGATTCAGTTGTCGTCCAGCAGTCCAAGGGGTTTGTACATGTTGCGTCGTGTTGTGGGTGCCTTCACGTTTTCGTGCCAAACACTTAATTGCAATAGTCTTATGTAGCTTACTGGAACCTTTTTCTTTTTGCACACAGAGATGCCACCCCTTCTTCCCTGGGACTATCATTGCCTGGGGAAACTTAACATTAAACTAATCCATTTTTATATGCATTTGTGTATTTTCACAGTTTAGCACATCTGGCGGACGCATGGCCAGAGTTATTTCAGTTTCTTCTTGTGGGGAGGTAATGTACTTTGTGCACGGATAAATATACGCTTGTTTGCCAACTACGTGTATTTAATTTCAAGCACTGCCTACGAGGCATTTCGGGGAACGAGTCCCCTACAACCAGCTACCAAACGTATTTTAACAATCACCTAAGCATGGCTTATTCACTTTATTCAGTGCTCATGTGGGTCAGCCTCAATAGGCCCACTTCATCCTGACGTAAGTGTTAGGCACGAGGTCTGCCTTCATCAGCACCATTGGGGAAACTTCAACAATGCAACCACAGAGGAAACGGCGTACGTCCGGGCAGTCGGCCACACGACCCTGAGATTACCAATACCTTCACCTTTGACACCGCCTGCCGATGGTCTCTGGCGTCTAGTCGGGTAACCCTTTCCAACAATTACTCCCTTTACAGCCCCAGCACCGGCATCAATTGGCATCCTTCTGTGGGGCTGTTTTCTGCTGAAAACCCTCATTGCTCAACATTTTTCCTACGCAATTTAACAGACATCAGTTGATTTCAAAAGTGCTCACTTTATCATGAACGGCCTTTAGCAATGTTTTTTTGTCCTAAATATTCTGTGAAGTTAATAATTTGAAAGTGGAATAGGCGTACAAGTGCTCACAGAATGGTATCTGTGGACATGCACAGATTATATATTTTTTAATATGCAGAGAAGCAATTGTGACATTCTGATGGTATGACCAGTTTTTTCAGGTAGCAAGAGTTCAATACCTATTTTAAAACATATTCAGAATGCCAGTACCCATGTACCAATTGTTAAATATTCTTATGCTGTACTTACTTAACACAAGCTGCGTCAAAAAAGTGCAGTGAATAGTATCAGAAATGAAAGAATACAGAAGATACAAACACGTGACCTGTATTGGCCCTCAAAGTTATCACTATCTGCTACAACACATGTTTGGCAACATTCAGAAAGCTTCTGGACATTGTCTGCAAAGGCCTTTTTACGAATTGATTGCAGAATCGCTGTCACATGTTGTTGGATTGCCTCTATGGTAGCGAAACGTGTGCCTTTCAAGATGTCGTTCAGACAGGTAAACAGAAAGAAGTTCGTAGGTGCCAGATCAGGGGGTATGGTGGGTAACTGAGAACAGGTATACTGCGCTGAGCCAAGAATTGATGCACACGGATAGCGTAATGCGCAGGCACATTATCGTGCAGTAATATCCACTTTCCAGTTCTGTGCAACTCTGGTTGATTATGGCGAATGCGTTAGACAAACCATTCCAAAATTTGCTTGTAGATTGCGGCATTTACTGTTTGACCTGCAGGAACAAATTTTCTTATGGATGATGCCATCAATGTCGAAGAATGCAATCAACATAGTCTTGACCTTGAACTTTTTCAGGTAATTCTTTTTGAGGAAGCAGGAACGTCTATGAACACCGTTCCATCGATTTCCGCTTTGATTCTGGATCAAAATGATAGCTCCAGGCCTCATCCCCTGTGATGGTGTTTAGCAAAACAAATGGATCTTGATCACACAAGGTAATGACATCTCCGGACGTTTCCATCCGGTGTGCTGTCTCATCGCCTGTCAGCTTGTGCGGCACAAACTGTGTTGCTGTTGAGGTATTGGACCATTCACCAAACTTTTCCGATACACCTTATATGTTGTGTATATGATATATATATACATATATATATATATATATATATATATATAATATATATATATATATATATATATATATATATATATATATATATATATATATATATATATATATATATATATATATATATATATATATATATATGTATATGTATATATATATACATACATACATATATATATACATATATATATATATATATATATATATATATATATATATATATATATATATATATATATATATATATATATATATATATATATATATATATATATATATATATATATATATATATATAACATAATATGTGATTTTGTTGGCAAAGTTAATTAGGAGCATAGAAACTTGGGCTCCCAGATTCCAAACTTTTCGACTTTTAGGTGCTACATTTTTAAAACTATAATCATTTGACTACAGAGATTTACATTTATGTGGTCCTTATTTAAATCTCTTTCAGATAATGAAATAAAAATTTGTTGTCAAGTATAGCTTTAATTCACAGCTTGATGAGTCCGGGATTTTGTTTGATTGTGGTTAAGAGTGCATTGATGGTGGTAGAGGTGTTAAAGATTCACGTGCAAATACACGGCTTCAGCCCTTTTTATTCTTATGTATTGATAGGGCCCCAAATTTTGTAGTAAATAAAATAAGCTGATTTCATCATAAAAATGCGGCTGGAATTACAAACGACTTGTAGACTGTTTTTTTCCCCATGTTTAAAAATTATTGTGCGACTGTTATGCGGCAGCAATAATTATGCAATAAAACACAGTATGCAAATATTATAGCGCTTTTGTAATTTTGTGCTTCATGAAAAAAAGTGCATGGTATATACCATTAGCACAGTGTTAAAATTTGATACTTTCGGACTGTGACACTCCATATTATTATAAAGTATCAATGGTACTGAGGTATCGCAGCATCGAGGATTCCATCCATAATTTTTTATGTACCACACTATCACTGTTCATTATATATATGGCACAGCCACTAAGCAGTGTTAATGCATGTATCTTTTCGCATCCACTCAGTGTTTATAAAGCAGTATATGCATTCTGTTCAGTTTGTCAAACACACAGGAACTTTCACTTTAAAACTCCCATGTACTACAAAAACAGTTACTATTTTTGGCATTCTTAGCCGAATTTGCACCATAAAGAGATAACTAAAATTCAGTATCCTTACTCACTATTATGGATTTGGTATTGAAAGAAAAGTATCTATACTTTACTCATAACTGGTATCGGTACAAAATATCAATACCACAAATGTATTTAGGGAAAAGTATGGATATCTTAAGGTATTGGTATCGTATGAGTACATAACAACTAATAGTTTACATAACGACTATTTTCTATACGTTGAAATTACCTGCCATAAACATATGACTGGTTCACATTTATTCTGATCATGCTGAACCGACAGAGCAGACAAAACTTGTAGTTGTTCACATCCAAGCAGATTTTCTGCATTACCTTTTTGTTATTTGTTTGTAGTCTGTTAATGATCATGTTGTTTCGTTTGTTATATTTAATACCAGAATTCCCAACTAACTGATAAACACAAAACTAGATGTTGTCATGATTCTACTCTATTTTACTAAGTCCATAGTACTAATTTCTACTACATTATTTTCAAGAGAATGTAATTTTGTTTTATACTTCCAAAAATACTTCACAGTTTAGAATTTCTAGCTACTTATCGGCTCATTTCCAAACTATTCTATACTACCACATTAAATAGCCAAGAAATTAGTGGTATGAAATACTAAAACTAACTGACTTCTGTGAAATTTCAGCAAAGCCTCCTTGCTCATATAATAATGTAATTCCTCTCTTCCCACACATGCCAGTATTGACAACATATTAAAATTACAAGTATTATTCTTTTGATACTAGATGAGAGATATTGACACTAAAGAAGAATGGAAAAAAAAGTATCAAGTAAAAAAGTATTGGTATCAAAACAAAAATATTGATACTGTACTGTATTGCTATGTGCTTGCTACTTCACTTTCCATGTATCAGTCCCAAAAAGTGAGCTGACACGATAATCTCTTTTTTTTCTGAGCATGCTGCTGACCCCAGTTGTAATGATTTCTATATTTATGTGAAGAATACTTTGGATTACTGACCTCGTTCTCTCATTGCGACTCGGGGTGCGTTGACCCTTCGAGATGGTCAAGACCAACGGTATAAATATTGCAACAGACCTCTGGGATGGCAGTGGAGTTGAAGTTGATGAGTGAATGAGTGGCTGAGTTTCGAGTAATAGAATAATGAGCAGCGAGAAAAGTGACCAGCGGAAGGGAAGTTTGTGACTGCGAGTTTCAAACAGTGAAGGATGCGGCTGGCAGGCTGGTTTATTGGACTAGATGCGTGTGTGAAATACATTATAAATTATGGCAACAGATAGACTGAATACATGTTAATAATGAGTATGAGTTAAGTGACTGTAACAAACATAAACAATTAAGAAGGATGTTAATTAGAGTTGAAATAGACATTAAATATTGTGCTCATGGTTAAATGAAAAGAGTAAAAGTGGAGATAGATAATTTAATGCTCTAAATAATAGTAGAGTAAATAAATTAGAAAACAAATTGAGTTTCTTTAATTTTTTTAATTAAGACTTCCATCCCTCACGCATCCCTCACTTCCATCCTTCAGGCATTCCCATGTAACAGTATCAATAATTTTTTTAAATCCCTACTCGTTATTATGAACCTAACTACAATTCATAGAAGATGAAAGTCAGGAGAGCATACAAATATCGCACAAATTATTAGTGTATAATTATTTCATTACCTAAGAAAAAATATTCATGTGTGTCAAATCAATGTATTTACTTTTGTAATATCACCAACACATTTGGTTAGAATTGCCTGTTTAATAATAATACAAAAATTGGTTATCTGCATGTTTTCATATGAAAGAGCACTTACTTATTCTGGCCAATGTATAGAATCATATTACAGTGATAATGTTTCAACTTTGCTACCAATCAATTTATAAATCTTTCTCGTTTGAGAGTGAACTATGTGTAATGTTTACGATGGTGGAGTCAATAATGTGATTACTGGAAGTCATTTTTATCTGTTATCAGCGCATATGTGAAATAAATGAGAGATAATGCTGTATCATACATTAAAAATGGCAAAACTAACCATTTGAAAGAACTTTCATGGTAAAAGAGCTCAGCATTGTGGTTTTGGAAACATTTTAATGCGCAATTTGGTTGCTATATCATGAATACGGAAATTAATACAGAATTTCATAACTAATAATAATTTATCCATATTTCAGATTATTTCACGTTATTTCATGGTTCATGAAAATTTATAGTCGCTACATTTAAACATGACATGGTGAATGAATGTCATATTGGTTTACGTAGTTGTGTTGGAGTTCTTGTGAATGTACTCTGTTCAGTTTTTTCGTTCAACTTTATTTTTTATAGTGAATAGGTGTAACCATTTTGAATGTACAATTGTATCACAATCTGTTTCCCTTCTTTTGCAACATAAAGTACATGACTTACAGAAATAGACTGCAAGGTACTGCGTATCTTCCACCATGTTCTCGAGCATGACTCTGGTAATGAGCTCAATACGGTCTTCCGTCTTCTGTGTGATGAGCCACTGCAAAACCTCTTCTTCTTCTGATAGCAATCCTGCACAGAGAGCATGAATGTTACAGCTGTCCACCGCATGTGCGTTCCAATTTATGGATCTGGATGTAGTGTGCCACAAATCCCAGATTTTAAATCATAGCATTCTGATGCAGCTAGCATGCATGCCTATGGGATATCCCTACAATACTTTCAACATTTCATAGCTATATTACTAGGACTATATAGATAGAACACAGCCATCACATGCATAGACAAAATATCTATTTTAGGTTGAATATTTTATGAAAATGTAGAAAACATACACAAGAATCTTGAAAGAATAAGACAATTAAACATTAAAATACATGCAAAGAAATGTTGCTTTGCAAAATTAAAACTCACAAAGAGGAAAGTAGAATACATATGGGGAGACAGACAACAAAAGTCATTTCTAGAATTAAAACATGCAATTGAGGAAGCACACATTTTAAAAAGGTTTCAATGAAAATAAATGAATATTTTGGCTTCTGATGCATCACAAACAGCAATATGCTTGTGCAAAATTGAAACAATAGGGAAATAAGTATAATTGCTTGTTGTGTATATAGGTTATGTGTAATTAGGTGACGGACAATTACAGTAGGAAGAGTTGGTATCTGTGGGCGCGATGAGTGTGAAAGGACGAATGGCAGTTTGTTGAGGTAGTGCAAGCTATGGTGTGAACTAAGAATGAGTGATGGAAGATGCAGAATAGGATGTGAGGTATCAGACGGGTGAGAACACTACAGTGGCGTCGAGTATTCAGATTTGAACGTGTGCACATGCAAAGGTAACAAACACCACGATGGTGATGTTCCCTTACGTTCAGCGAGTTTATCCCAGGGCAAGACACCTGGAAAACGTATTCGCAATGCCTGCAGTACTATTTCTTGGCTAATGAAATCAAAGATAGTGAGGAAAAAGAGCAACTTTTTTTCACAATATGTGAGACCGAGTTATATAACCTAGTGACCTAATTATTGGCCCCAAAATCCATGACTGAGGTGGAACTCACCGACATTTTAGCATTGCTCACACAGCATTTTGAGCCCAAACCCAGTGAGATAGTGGAATCTTCAAATTCCACAACAGAACCACACAGGAAAGCAAATCCATAGCACAATATGTGGCAGAACTGTGGTGACTAGGCATCAACTGCAACTTCACAGACCTTGACAGAATGTTACGAGACCGGGTGGTGTGTGGCATTTGTGACACTAACCTGTAGCGTACACTCATAACTAAAGACAAGTTGACGTTCAGGGAGGTGGTGGAGTTGGCAACAGCAACGGAAGCAACAGGCTGCAACATAAACAATCTGCAAGCACAGCCAGGCCCTTCATCTGGGGCGGTGCTTAAGGTAGGGCGCACCAAGTATGACAAAAAGGATAACCCCACTTCCCAAACTGAACAAAGTCAGGTTAGGGTTGACCAGCCCAATTCCCAAACTAAACGGAGTCAGGTTAGGGATGACCAGCAGGTCACAGTGACAGGCTGGTCTTCTGGAGGTGCAATGGGACCACAGCCCCAACCACTGTCGCCATGTGCATACAGTGTGCAACTTCTTTGTAAAAGTAGAGCACATGGAACGGGCATGTGTTACGAAGAGGAAAAAGAGGTAAAATAGGAGAGAACAGAAGGAGATTGAAAAATCGAGGAAACGGAATAGCAACAAGGCAGAGAACTACAACTTAACAAACCAATCTGACTCATCAGAAGGGGACAAGTCAGCAGTATATGGCATGTTTCAGACAATGGCTATCACACGTAAGAGCGAACCACCAATCACCCTTGATGTTTGGCTGGATACAAAGAAACATCTCATGGAGGTTGGCACAGGTGCGAGTTTCTCAATTATCAGCTATGAGACATACAAGAAACTGTGACCGGACATACCAGTACTAGCAGACGCAAACATACTTCTACATACCTGGTCTCAGGAAAGGTGGGGAATCAGGGGGACTTTAGAAGTAGTGTTAAAGACAAGGCCAAGTCAAAGCAGATTACAGATTTTAGTGGCAGATGAGGCGGGGCCCAGTCTCGTGGGCAGGAATTAGCTACAACCACTTGGAATCAAAGTGGAAGGTATTTTCCACCTAGCACAACAGGAAGTAACGCAGGCAGTGCAGCATCATGCACGGGTGTTAGACAGTGTTGATCTCGGGAAGTAAGTGCCCTCACCCCCCTCATGGTGGTGGAGCTTGAATCAGAAGTAAAGTCACTTTTTCAGAAGAACAGTTGCAGTTCACATTGTGGGACTTGGTAAACGCGGAGATTCATAGGCTGGTTGACCAAGGAGTTTATAAGTCAGTAGAATTTCCAGCTTGGGCTACTCCAATCATCCCCATTACAAAAGCGAATGGATAGATACGGCTCTGCGGAGACTACAAAGTTACAGTGAGCAGGGTATGCAAAACTAACGTCTAGCCCTTACCGACAACAAATGAGGCCTTCGCTAGCTTGGTGGGAGGGACGGTCTTCACAAAGCTAGAATTGGCTGATGCATACTTGCAAGTGTCAGGAGATGATGCAAGAGCAGAAATATTGACAATGAATATGATGAAAGGTCTGTTTCGGTTAAGGCATCTACCTTTTGAGGTAAGCAGCTGCCCAGCTATTTTCCAGCGGTTCATGGAAACGCTGCTAGCTAGGATTACATGTGTGTTGTTCCTGCTGGGCGATATATTGGTCACTAGGAAAGACAAGCAGGAACACTGGAGTAGGGTACATGAGGTATTGGCCAGGATAGATAAAGTGGGGTTGAAGCTTAAGAGGGCAAAGTGTGTGTTTGCAGTTGATTCTGTAAGTTTCTTGGGCTATTGAATTGATAGAGCAGGAGTCCACCCAACAGACGAGAAAGTGGAAGCAATCCAGAAGGCCCCAATCCCAACGTGTAAGAAGGAATTGCAGACATTTTTGGGCCTCCTGAATTTTTACAAAAGGTTCCTGGCAAATAAGGCAGCTATCTTGGAACCACTGCATCGCCTGCTAGATAAAGGGGTAGAATGAGGTTGGACACCAGAGCACATTGAGTCGTTGCGGAAGGCAAAGAACCTTTTGCAGTCCAATCATGTGCTTACACATTATGACGTGAATAAGCCCCTCACCTTGATGTGTGATGCATCAAAATATGTTGTATGTGCAGTGTTAGCACACGCCAGAGAGGATGGCAGTGAAGCACCCGTGGTTTTTGGATCTCGCACCAACCATTTCTGATTGTGATCGACCACAAACTGCTGCTATGCCTACTGGATTCTAAGAGACACACCCCAGACATCCTATCGCCATGCCTCTTGAGATGGAGCCTTTGGGTTTCAGTGTTCGAGTATCAGATAGTTTACAAGTCAGGGACTAAGATAAATCATGCAGATGCCCTCAGTTAGTTGCCAGTTTCCACAGAGAAATTGCAAATACCTACAGTGGGCGATGGGCTCATCCTGGAAGCCATGCCCAGCCCACCAATTAATGCGAACACACACGCCCAACTAACAGCCTCAAAACCCATCCTGTGTCAAGTCAAGCAGCACACAAATAAGAAATGGCAGGAATGCGATAAGGGCTCAGATGAGCTATGCCCATACTGGAATAGGAGGAAATAATTATCCTTACACAAGGGTTGCCTCCTGTGGGGCAACAGAGTGGTCATCCCAGAAGTGAGGAGGAGGGAAATGTTGGTGATTCTACATGTTGCACATTATGGCATTGTTAAATCCAAGAAGATCGCTCGTAGTTATATGTGGTGGCCAGGCATAGGCAGGGACATTGAGCAGATGGTAAGACAGTGTCTAGAATGCCAGCAACAACGAGCCAATCCACCCAAGAGGAAGGAGGTCAAATGGGCAACAGTAAAGGAGCTATGGATAAGTCTACATATTGACTTTCTGGGACCATTTCAGGGGCAGGTTTTCCTCATTGTGGTTGATGCACACTCCAAATGGCCAGAGGTGAGGAAAATGGATAGCATGTCATTGAGTGCAGTTATCCAGGCATTGCGAGAGATTTCCAGTTGCCATTAGATCCCTCGGTACTTGGTATCAGACAACGGAACTGCATTAGTGTCCTGAGAAATGGGGGACATTTTTTGCAGAAGAATGAAGTGTCCCTAATTCGAGCACCCCCATTCCACCCAGCCACAAACGGACAAGCAGAGTGAATGGTACAGACCGTAAAATGTAAACTCAGAAGATGTGCGTGGGTGACTGGCAGACACAAGTGGCAATAATGTTGTTGGCACTGGGCACAATACCCAACGTGGACACACAGAAGATACCAGCAGAACTCCTCATGGGGCTATCATTAAGAACGGTGCTTGACCAGATATGCCCCAACACCAATTTGGACTTGGAGCAGGCTCGTGAAGAGGTCACATGTAACAGAACAGTATGACACTTTACTGTGGGGCGGCAGGTGCTTATCCGTGACTAAAGAGGGGCATGGAAATGGATAATAAGAATCATAGTAGCTAAACAAGGGCCCGTAACATACAAAATAAAGATTGGGGATGGCTACACATACAGACGTCATATTGACCAGCTGCTGAGCAGGGAACTTGCACATAAGGCAATAGAGGCAGGCCCGTCGAAGCATTATGGAAGGACAGATGGTTATCAACATGTTCCAGACCATGGAGAGGATGGAACCAGCCATGAATGTACAGTTCAACACCAGCCCAAACTGGATGAAGGAACATCACAGGTGCAACCGGCAAAGCAACCAGTGGCCCAGCAAGGTGAACACCAGAAGTCACCAGTTCGGGTACCAACACCAGACCACTGCTGACACCCTTTCAGAGGCTTCAAACAGCAACGTGGCCAGGTGCAACAGCAACCGGAAGGACTGCACATAGAATTGGACCACACCGCAGACCCGAAGATCGAGCAGGGTGAGGAAGGTGCCAGACTATGTGCTGTAATCTTAAGGGGGAAAGTATTGTGTATATAGGTTATGTGTACATAGGTGATGGACAATTACAGTAGGAAGAGTTGGTATGCCTGTGTGTGTGATGAGTGTGAAAGAGTGAATGGTGGTTTGTTGAGGTAGTGCAAGCTATGGCGTGAACCAGGAATGAGTGGTAGAAGACGTAGAACAGAATGTGAGGTATTAGAAGCGTGAGAACACTACAATGGCATTTGCATCCAAAAAGTTGTCCACAAATGAGACATGTTTATAACCATGAACAAGAGTACATTAAAATAGAAAGTGAACAAGAGTTACTTTTGCGTCCCATTTACCAGAATATACAAATTCACCATCTCAAGGGTAATACAAAGGGGACCCGCAAATTCAAAAGCTCAAGATCAAATTAACTCAACCAGAAAAAGCCGGAACCAAATACCTACGTAAAGCTGGCCAGGAGATATTATGGCTTAATAAAAAATGGGGGCATAATGGAGATATTATGATGGCTCTTAACATTATGGACTTGAGAATAGAAAATGGGGAAATTTCTCTAAAGATAAATACTCTGATATGTGAAAAAGGCTAACACTCGTACTAAAATATTACCAAAATGAAAAAGAATAGCAGCATTCCATGATTACCTACTGGTAGAAAGCCACTTTGGTAAATTTAAGAAGCTATGAAAAACCAAACATTATTATTATTGGAATTTATTATTGAGAAATTATTGGGATATAATGGAAAAATATGTTAAAGAATATATCAGGAGTTGTCACATATGTCAAAAGATAATATCCAGTAACAAAAAGCTAAAAGACAAATACAAACATTGAGAAAAGCTAATAAATACATATTAGTCATGACAGAATTTGCAAGCCAAATTGTAATAAATAAAATTGTAAAATCTGTGGTGTCCTTGAGTCACGGTATATGGCTTACAGAAGTCGGGTCTGAGGTCAGTCATGGCTAGACAATGAAGCCCAACAATAGTGTCTCTGGCAGAACAACTCACCAAATAAAATAAAAGTATGCAGTTACTAGTATGCAATATGGTAGCAGCGATAAACTATTTATTAAGGAACAATGTGTGCAAACAGTGCGCAAACAAAAATGTATGATGTGTTCATATTACACTCCAGGGTTCTTTAAAGTCTAAAAATGGCGAAGGGTGGTTGTGAAAAAAAGTCGACTGGAAGTGGATTACAGATCAAACCACCAGGTCTGTTGGATTTTGCGGATCCAAATGCATGGTTCTGTTGGACGGTAAAATTCGACTGCTTTTTAAATCTGAGTGGCAAACAGAAATTTGAAGATACGGAAAAATAGATTTCCTTATGTACTTTATGGGCGACAAGGCAGATGACACTATAATCATATTTGAAAAGCCAGAAACAGGTTGTTGGACATACAAAAAAACTTTGTGAAGCATTTGATAAACATTTCAGACCGAGAGTGAACATAATTTTTGAACGCTTCAAATTAAATTCACATGTGCAGCAAGTGGGGGAAAGCGCAGATGAATTAATCACATCACTATATAACCTCACCAAGGCGTGTGTGTATGGGCCCTGAAAGATGAACTTATCCGGGATAGGATTGTGGTTGGCATGCAGGACGTTACCATTAGTGAAAAAATACAATTACAAAGCAAACTCACGCTTCAAGAGGTGGTAAATATGTGACGACAGGGGCAACTGCAGTTGATACAGTCACAACAGTTACGAGAACAGCAGAAGGCCATGAACATTCTGAGAGTTCAACACAAATGTCATGGGACCAATTGGATGTCGCACTCACAAAAAAGGGAAGAATGTTCATTAGATTAAGAGTTACAAGGAAGAGTTTGGTGCCTGGGAAGATTTCACCACTGATTTTGTGATAGAGAATAACATATAAGGATTAAAAACGCCTGTAGCAAACCCTTTTGTACTAGAAATTGAGATTATGGAACTCGGAAAGATAGTGACCTTCCTTATTGATATAGAAGCTGACATCACATATGTCTTAGTAGTGAGATCTTGACATCCATAAACATGAAGCCAGAAGCAAAGTTTTTCCGAGTCAGAATACTTGGGCAATCTTGTCCAATGTGCTTCATCATGTGGATGATGTTCTAGTGTTTGGAGAAACAGTGGAACAACATAATGTATGTCTAACGGAAGTAGGGGCTAAAAAATTAAGCAGAACATAAGTGTGTCTGGCAGAATGACTCGCCAAGTAAAAGTATGCAGTTATCAGTAGTATGCAACAAAATCTATTACACTGAAACATGCGCTAATTTTAGTGAAGAGGTCATATTGAGATACAAATGTTCAGAACAAATATAGATCAATAGAAAGACTTTGTTCAACAGTAGGTAAGATTTTACATATAACGGAGATTACAAATAAAAAAAACTACAAACAACCACAGCTAACCCACAATGTAATGGCTTAGTTGAAGCTATAAATAAAATTAAGGCAGCAATTAATTGCATACGTGAACAAAGATCCCACTTCCTGGAATGACTATTTAGATTTTATAGTATTCAACTACAATGTTTCAGTAAAGCTAGTATGAAGGAGTATACCGTTCTTTTTACTTCACAAAGTAGAAATTACACAACAAACACATGTAATAATGGGTATATTTTTAAAGCATGCACAGAACTGGAGTGAAATAATTCAGAAAACAATGCAACAAGCTACACTTAATCTTATAGAAAGTCAGAAAATGCAAAATTGACAATTTGACAACTCACACAAAAAGGACACTGGGTCTGGATCAAAAATAGTGCTAAGCACAAGGCACTAGCATTTAAGTACAAGGGACTGTACTTCATGGGCATAGAAGTCTTGAGGTTCATGAGAGTCTGAACCTCCATTGGGGCAGTAAGGATCTCCACTGGAATTGCAATGATGGCCATAGATCCCCAAATAATATTTACATTAGAGTTACATATTTATTGTAACTTTCCTAACAGCATTTGAGTTCCATTTTTATTTCTACTTCTATTTCAATATCAAACATATTTTAAGGTATGCAATCAGGATGAGGCAAGCATCAAAAGATGGTAGGCTACAGGCTATGATGAATAAACTACTATGGAAAGCTAAAACATTTTGCCACCTATCAACATGGTCAATAGGATATGTGGTAGCCACCAGAATGCACTGAATGTAATTTATTTTGCAAGAATGGTGTAATATTTTACTAACTATCTAGCATCACCAAGAATATAATTTTTGAGTTAAAATACATTTAACAGATCCAACCAAGACAGACAGAACAGCCACAGCACCGGGCATCTAGTTGCGATGGGCCCCCTTTAAGGTGCAAATACCCACCGTAGGTATTGTTTTGATATTTTCAGTCCGTGTATGTCCGGTTCCCCTATTCGTCACCAAAAACTCTCTATGAATGTGTTATGATACTGGGATAATCAGGGCTGTGGGTTGATGCATGATACTTACTCTGACTTATACAAATACAATTTTGCCTTATCTAAATGTGCCTTCACGTAACCCTGAGCAGGGTTTGAACCCTGGAAAACTAGCTATGATTGCCTACAATTATGCTCCTTGTTACAGGGACACCCATGGACTCATCGACCAACCAAGCTTGTTATGTTTGCCCAATGTCAGCCCCCCCCCCCTCCAGGTATGAATGAACCACCAGCCAAGCGGCTGAGACCACATTCCAGAGACGCATAGTTCTACAGCGGATCGAGGGATGACGCTAGAACATAGCTCCGCCCAAAGGCGGAGTTCATAACCGCCCGCAACCCCGCATCCCAGACAAGGGCGGGCAGGTAGAATATAATGCCTTGCACTGCTGAGGAACACCAGTTGTTCTCGTTAGTTGATTTCCTGAGTTCTTCTCCAGCAGCTCGCTCTACCACCTTGTGTGCTGGGGCTCTCTGTTGTCTACCAACGTCTTCCAGACTTATCAGAAGCTCTACCAGACCTTCACCAGCAGCCTCCGAAGACTTCTTCGACCCCTAGTACAGCCAACACCCTTCTGGTTAACGGCAAACTCCACTGCCCTTCTGGTAGTGTTAACACCCCACTGCCCTTCTTTTAGTGGCCCCCAAAGTCCCGGACAGTTTTTGTAATAGCTACCTAGCTGCATTTGCCTTGTTCAGGTCAGACCCAGGTCCCCTTCATCTGGTTTTATGTAGTTTACATCCGGTCAGTTTTAGTTAGTTAGGAGGTAGTATGGGCCACCGTGTTTATTCCTCACTGGAATAAATACATATTTCTCTCAAACCTCTGCGTACTTGTTTCTAAGGGTGACTGAGTTAACCACAATAGACATCGGCCAGCCAGAGCGAAGCAGGAGACCGCGGAATTGAGAAACCTTTACCAAACCTAGTGTAGGACTACAGGCTCCCTTAACCGGGCGCATATACGTCGCAAAACACACCCAGTCAACGGCCACCCATACTGTGCACCTGGTTCGCATTAAGGTAGAGCCACAACCATTAGTAACAATCCCCAAGGTGGCTAGTCAGCCAGCCCAGCCTACACTCCGTCCACCTAGCTGAACTTTCACTGGAGGGAGTGCAAGTCTGGTTCTGGAAGTCTGACCACCTTTGGACCCAAACCCAAACATCATTGTCGGATGCTCAGAGTAAACTCACCTCTCTAACCACCACACCTCGTGTTGCCGGTTGGAGTGATGAGTACGGCTCTGGGTTAGCTCGGCCATGGCTTTGGTTCTACACATAGTTAGGGACCATCGTTGCCTGCTGCCTTCTGATGAGGCCAATATTTGTTCCTACCTTTATGCTGTACACCCAGAGGAGTGATACTAAGTGGCAAGAAAGGAAGGAAGCTTCAGCCCCCAATGCCAACAGGAGCTGCAACCCAGCCCTAACTGCACTTTGTACAACTAACCCATGGGAATGAGCTCAATGCCACCAGCCAGCTGGAGATGCCTTACCTCCCACCTCCATTCCAATCCTTATTAGCGGCCCCGATCAAGACCGAAAGACGACCACACCCAATTGTGACAGCTTTCCATCAGGACCAGCATGTACCACTAGGGATAGCCAGTCTTCGGTTCCGGGACCACTGGAGCAACAGCCCGCTCTGAGCTCACCACAGCAGCACCGCTGATGCACCAGGTCAAGGGTCCAGCTCCCGCCACCACCAGCAGTCGCAGCAGCCCGGTCAGCAGCAACCCTGGGCCACCTCCAACCAAGGTAAACCTGTGGCTGTTTGCCACCCTACAAGCTGGATAGCTACGTTGCTATTTGACTTTGTGCGGTGCTGTCAGGCCACGCATTCCGTATTGTATACCGGCTGAGGCCCAGTCAGCCAGTGTTAACCCCATCTTCCTGACAGACACCAACAAAACCTTGCCCAACTGTGACGTCGCCATCAGCCAACCGATGTCATGCGTCAAGAGTTTGTGGGGCAGTTTTGTTTTGCATATTTGGACAATATAATAATTTATTCCAAATCATAGGAGGAACACTGCGGCCGCCTCCAACGAGCCCTGGAGAGATTCGAGTTGCACTGCCTAACTTACAAACTGTCTGAAAGTTACTTTGGCAAAAGACTATCAACTACCTAGGACACACTGTCACGCCCGAGGGGAATTACCTCCAAGCCGCATCTATACGGGCCATCGAAGAGGCAGAGGAACCAACCAACAAGAAGCAGTTGCATCGCTTCTTAGACTTATGTAATTGGCTATGCAATCATGTGCCAGAGATCGCCTTTCAGATAGTCCCCCTTCACCCCTCCTAAAGAAGGATACACGTTGGCGATGAGGAGACAAACACCACCAACGTCTCCTTCCTAGCTCTGAAGCAAAGCTTCAAGAATATTTCGCAGCTCCACCGAACCGAACCTAAAGGGAGAACCCACTTATACTGCAGATGGACGCATGCCAGAACAAGCTGGGAGCTGTCTTGTATCGAGGAAACCACGCCAGCCAGTCACAAGTCATTGTTTACGCAAGCACTCGACTCAATGTGATTGAGCAGCAATATCACATAAACGAGCAGGAGTGTCTTGCTGTGATCTGGGCGGTAAGGAAATACCGTTATCACTTGGAGGGCAGGCCCTTCATTCTCAGAACGGATAGCAAAGCCCTCCAATTGTTGCACAAATAAAAAATGCCAAGGCCAAGCTCGAGCGATGGGAAATGTTCCAAACCGAATTTGATTTTGAGGTGCAACACTGCCCGGGCAAAAGCAACAATCTACCTCACATATTATGCCAGCTGGACCTCAACAGGAGAGCCAAGGGAGATGAAGAGTGGGAGAGAATGATCCCCCTTCGGCTCCTACCTGAAGCCCTGAAAACCACCTCTGTCTCCTGCAACTGCAGCTCAGCAGGTATCAGATTACATACCACCAGCAATAGGATGCAGAAATCCAATGTCTCCTCCAGGATATACCACATAGGTTCAAACTCAGCGATGATGTCATATGGCCCTGGAGCGGGCAACCAGGGGCACTTTGGAAGATCTAGATACCCAGGAACCTGAGGGCGGAACTGTGCCGCCACCACCATGACCACCTGCAAGCCGGACACCCCGGCATCAAGGAGACACTGCACGACATCGGGGTGAGCTATATTTGAGACGGGATGAGCAGTGACGTGCGACAGTATGGCAACAACTGCGAGGCACGTTGTCGTGGCAAAGCCCATCCCGTACCCCAACCCACAGTAAAACCCTGTCAACCACATACAGCAAAATATATGTAACGTATCCAACCAAGACAAACAGAACAGCCACAGAGCCGAGCATCAAGTTACAATGGGGATCCCTCCTTTGAGGCGCAATACCCATCGCAGGTATTGTTTTGTTATTTTCTGTGTGTGCATGTCCAGTTCCCCCATTCCTCACCAAAAAGTCCTTATGAATGTGTTAGAATACTGAGGTCATCAGGGTTGCAGATAATGACGAGATAAATAGATATATTTATCCCTTTTCCAAAAAGCAGACGAAACTCCATAATAAAGGGCTGCAGGTTTTATTCTGAATAAATTAATATTCTCTAGTGAGGAATTCTACCTGTTTAAGTCTTTATAATCAAGTTTACAAAATCCCTGTTGGATTCTGACCCAGGCAATAGTGTGGCCTGAGCAGGTCTCACAGGTACTTCTAAATGTTTCTGAAACTTTGATTTCACAAAATACAGAATGTCCCTAATAGATGCTATGGTGTAACTGCTAACAAGAATAAGAGAAAACTTCAACTGATGACAAGAAAAGGCTGTCTTAGAATTATTACAGATGAATTGGGATGCTTTCACGTGTGGGCCAAATTTCCTCAGCAGAACTACAGTTGCATGTCATCGCATTAACACAGGAAATGGCAAGTCCATAAAGCAGCCACCAAGGTGACTACCACTAGCATCACATGAGGTGGTCGAGGATATCCGGAAAGAGGTGAAGGAGTTAGATGTTATAGAACAATAGTCTGTCCATAGTCCTCTCCCATTCAGGGTTTCTGAAGTCAGGGAAAGTCAAGGAAGTTAGTTTGTTGTTCACAAATAAAATTTTACTGTACTAAGTTTTTTATGTGAAGGCTGTTTTTCCTGATTTGATGTCACTGGCTTTCTGATGTCTTATATTTGTATAGTAGATGTTTCTTTAGTATTTAGTTCGGTATACAGCCTAATATTGTTATGGTTACTGCAGTCTGAACTTAAGCAACATGGGAAACAAGGATTGATTTCTCATACAAGAGGGCCAGTTCATGTAAAATTGATGGCAAGTGTGAGCAGTCAGCATTATTTATCTACTTTCTTTCAAAAGAAGTTAGTTAAAGAGGACTCAGGAAGTACTTGCATCTAAACAACATCTTCGGGCATTACTCTGGACAACAGACATGGTAGTGATTCTTCTTGCTCAAGCAGTTTGATATAAAAATGTAGCCAACTTCAAGTAAACACAGTGATTAAAAGTGAACCAAGTAATTTAAACAGTTTTATTGTAAAAGAATATGTGATGAAAGCAGAGACTATTTGGTCTTTACAGGTAGTTTGCAGAAAGATGTCTTTCAATTCATGCAGTAATTGTAAGTACGTATTGTTTTTAAAATTATTTTTCCTGACAGTGCAATTTCCAGTGCATTTAACCTTGGAGGAGACAAAGCTTTATATGTTAGTGTTCATGGACTAGCTCCATACTTTCAGCAGAATTTACTAGACTACCTTAAGTCATGTGATAATTTTATGTTGTGTTTTGATGAAGCATTGAACAAAGTAATTCAGAGAGGACAGATGGATATAATCATCAGGTTTTGGGACAAAGAAATGCAGAAAGTCACTTAAAAGATACTTAAGTAGTGTGTTTCTTGACAGAAGCAGAGGTGAACATTTGCTCAAACATTTCCAGGATGGTAATGCTCCGCTGTCACTATCCAAGATAATACAGGTATCTATGGATGGCCCGAGTGTCAATTAGAAGTTTATCAGATGTCTTCAAGAACACATCAAATCTGTAACAGGCCACAAAAAGCATAATCTACTGAATCTAGGAACATGCAGTTTACATGTAGTTCATGGTGCTTTGAAAACTGGCATGGAATTTGTTGGCTGGGGTAATGAGTACCTTATTGCATCACTTGTATTTTCTGTTTAATGACTCTCCAGCTCGACGAGTATTGTTCACAGAGTTGACAGGATGCACAAGTTTCCCTTTGAAGTTTTGTAATGTCCGTTGGCTACACAATGCTAAGTGCTTTAAAAGAGCACTAAACATATGGGACAATGTTGCTAAATTTGTGAATGGAGCAAAACTTCCTAAAACAAAAGTTGTGGAAACCTTGCTAAAAGCAGCACATTACCCATTTATAAAATGTAAAACAGCTTTTCGCAAAACAAATGCAGGTGAATGTGAACCCCACCTCCAGAAGTTCCTGACTTCGAAAACAATGAGCCCATACATTTTTGAAGCAGTGGAAAAACTACTGAGAGATTTAATGAACCGCTGTGTAAAACCTGTCTTTATTAAATGCTTAGGTGCAAAATTGCTGTCCATCAATGTCAAAAAATCAGAAAATTTGATTGTGTGCAATAAAGTGGATGTTAGATTTGCAGCAAAACATTTTATTGCTATAGTACCAACCTCGTTCAGGGAACGAGATAAACAGGAATTCATGAATGAATGTTTTAATATGTTAACAGCAATGATTGCAAAGCTTCAAGAAAGAAGCCCTTGGAAATACGAAACTGTTCGAGGTTTGTCCTCCCTTGATCCTTCCATTATCAAACATTCACCTTTGCTTGGTCAGAATAGATTTTCATTTCTTGTGGAAGAACTTCTTAATTCTGGCAAAATAGGTGATGATGATCTTGCAGAAAATGCCGAAAAGGAATATTGTAAACTGTGTAACCTAAAAAAAAACTGAGCTTCAGGAAATATTTAAAGAACACTGTCAATCCAACAAAGAGGCGAGACTTGATCACATCTACAGTAGCGCCATGAGAGGAATTGAGGTGTACAAGCACCTTTGGGAAGTAATTAAGATTTCTCTTGTGCTCTCCCATGGTAATGCAACTCTAGAAGGTGGGTTTTCAGTCAATAAATCATTACCGGTTGAAAACATGCTAGAAAAACTGTCATTGCATATCACATTCAGGATGAGGTACAAGAAGCAGGGGGATTGAAAACATCAAGATTAATAGAAGGATGTTAGATTATTTAAGAGGGGCTGAAAAACGCTATCTTGAATAATTGGATATAAAAAAACAAGGAAGCAGGGAGGAAACAACTAAGAAGGCAAAAAAGAGACAATTTGATCAACAAGTCAAAGCGCTGGAACAAGAAAGAAAAAGACTGCTGATGGAAACTGAAGAGAAAGAAGAAGAAATGGAAAAGGAATTAAAAGAACTTAAGAAAAAAAGAGCCTTGCTTTTGTAAACTAGCAAGAGACATATGATGAGTATTTCTGTAAATATTAAGAAATATTTTAACTCATGTTTATTTGAATACATGGTAGTTAATATTATTTTGTGTCACATATATAGTGCAGTGACGCGTGCTCCATAGGGGTGGTATAACTGTGACTACAATTATTGGGAGGGGCTGGCCATGTCAAACAATGATCTAAAACCTTTTGATTGAAAAGTTAAGGTGACCTTGGCCACATAACATTTATAAGAGATGGTGGAGGCATAGTCACTTTTACAATCTTGTTTCGTGGTTAGGCACCTTAATGGTGGGGAGGCAGGCACTCAGTGTAGAGAACTGGTCTTGTGGCCTGTCCCATGGGGACAAAATCCAAAGCCACTGTCACGGCCCTACCAGTAGACTGACCCTTAGATTCACATATACCTGGAAGATGTGGCTTCTTCAGAGGAAGTGCTGTTGCTGCCAGCTGGAGACTCTTATCATCCCACCCTGTGTGGTGGGCTGGTGGTTGAGTGAAGTGGACTGAAGCTCCTGGGTGGAGGTACAAAGTGCAACCTCTGACTTAAGGTCAACAAGTAGTGGTCTAGATTCGAGGACCACAGCAGCCCTTTATAACCTTCTCCTTATACCTCCCTTCTGGGTGTAAGGCATGGGAAGTCAAGGTAGTACAGAGATTAATGAAAGCAGAGCTGGTACTTGTAGTTCCCTAGAGTGTACTTCTGAAAACCCAGTCTTGTAATGTGAGACGACACCTTTGTGTTCCTTTCGCCCGGCCCTGCTAGTGAGCGGTAGACAGAACGGCGGAGAGCTCTAGTTACTTCCTGACCAGAGTTACCAGGTTTGGTATCCGCAAGAGGTCAGTTAGTCAGAGGTGGTTCCAGCCTTTTTCCGGCCCTGCTAGAGAGCGGTGGTGGAGTATGGAACACCTTGATTCACTGATTCACCTGATGGATGGAGGATTACCTAGTGCTTTGAGCTCCACCGAACTCTCCAGTTTTGGCAGAGCTAAGTTGACCTTTCAATGTGTCAGTATTTGGATTGTTGCCTTTAATTGTTGCCTGCTTCACTTTTGAAGTCAGAACTACTTTAGAAATCTATGATGATTTATACAAAGATCTTTAGTAAATAGATAAAAGTTAAGTTTCATGTATTTTATTACATGAGTAATAAGACATGGTGGCACTGTGCTATCGCCTACTCTAGACTTTCAAACGGAAGAATATCCTAAGAATCCAGCAGTCCTAGGAATATAATCTAGTTACAGAAAATAAGTAAGGGGGGTTTTTCTGAAAGAACAAATTAGAGGGAGTCTACTTGAAAGCAGCCTCAATGGTTGTCATCACTGTCCGGTGGGCAGTGTGGAGGTCCTGAAGGGACATGATCGACATGACCTGTTACCTTGGGTAGGTTTCTAGGTTTGACATCAGAAGGTGGTAAGGAAGGCGGAGAGACGTCTTTGAAAGCCTCTGGTAGGTCCTGCCTCCCAGAAGCTGTGGGATCTGTGGTGGCTGCAGATAGGGGTTCAGTGGTTGCTGTAGCAGGGTTGAGCTTATGGTCGGTGATGTCTCCTACTGGCGGAGATTCCAGCACTTGCAAGAGGAGGAATCTGTGACTGTGCCAATGGTCGCACACCCGATGGCAACATCTGGACCTTGTGAGTGGTGGAGGAGCAGAGACTGGAGATTTCTGGTGATACCAGATAATTTATAGTTATCTCGTACAAGAGCTCGGAGTTGAGGGTTGTGGGGGATAGGCTCGGCTGCAGGGGTTGAAAATTCACAGCTATCATCCCTTATCTTGGGGTGTTTGCTGGAGTAGGCTGGCTGCTGCCCTCCCTTGCCACGCTGTGGAACTAGCTTAACCAGGTTGGAGGGAGCGGCAGCTCAGCCAACAGTACAAGCTAGGATCACGTGTCTGTAGTCTCTTCTGACATTGCGCCATGTGGTACCCTGTAGCCATGTGTCCCGCCTCTTCAGTACTGTTGTGGATAATGACCTGTCTCGGTATGAACCTTGCGCTCAAAATGGGGCGAAGTTGTAATGTAGAGTGTGCATCCAAAATGAGCAAATGCGTCACGCATCAGCGAAAGCAGACATCATTCACTTGTGTTTGGAAAGATTATTTACTGAAAAAACAAACTTGACATTGAACATCAAGTTCCACATTACTTTTTTGTAAGAAAATACTAATTTTATTTGTATTAGTATATGTCATTAAATGCAAATTAAGTATCAGTAAGTAATAAATAACTGTGCTTACACTTAGCTGTTACCATGCAAGATATTTTGATTTGTCTGTCATATTTTACAAACATTTTGCATTCTTCAAAATATTTTTTTTGGGAATAATAAATTTGAGTTGGATATATCTTATACAATTTTTTTTTGCTTAGCTGTTAACCTGAAATCAATCTTCTGAAGTTTTACATTGTATTAAAGATTATATTAATATTTGTCCGCTTTCTGGTTTACACGCTAGAGGTGCGGTAAGATTGGCTGTAGGAGAGAGAAGATCAAAATTAATATTGTACAGTGTAAACTTTAGTGCGAATGGTAAAATTTTACCAACTAGTTTTTCGATATACAAGTCAGGGACCTTCTAGGATATGGTCAGGGAAAGTCAGGGAAACGTCAGGAAAATAAATTTTACCAAAACTATTGGAACCCTGCCATTGTGCTTGTTAAAAAGAACTATGGCTCTATGAGATTTTGCGTTGATTACCACCAACTCAATAATGTGACCAAGAAAGATTCATACCCACTCCCAAGGGCAAACAACACACTGAATAGCCTAATAGGTTCACTATGGTTTTCTACTTTGGACTTGAAGAACAGGTACCTACTGGCAATGCAAGGTGGCCACAGAAGATAAAGAAAAGAATGCCTTTTGTATCCAAGGGACAGTACCCTGGCAATTTAAGGTTATGCCTTTCAAGCTATGCAATGCCTCTGCTAGGTACCTTTGAATGTCTGATGGAGAAAGTCCTCCCTTTAGACATTTTCCTGGTGTACCTAGATTATATTGTGGTCACAGGAAGGACATTTGAAGAGCACCTGACATGCCTAGACTCTGTGTTTCAGAAAGTAGCCACCACCAACTTGAAATTGGTTTCAAGAAAAACCACCTCATTCAAAAGAAAATTAATTTCTATATGAAGTGTGGAGTTTCCTGGACTAAAGTGCTTACTACTACCAATTTGTGCCTAGGTTTGCCATGTTCACGAAACCACTGCATGAATTGACCGAGACAAAAAAAAGTTTCATTGGACCACAGAACATTAAGTTTCTTTTAATAAATTAAATGAACTGGTAGTTATCTCCCCCAGTCCTGGGCTTACCGAGTAGTATGGGTGAGTTCATTCTTGATACTGATGTTAGTGATGTAGGAATTGGATCTATATTATCTCAGATTCAGTATCGAAAGGAGATACTACTGGAATATTTCAGTAAGGTATTGCATAAGACTAAGAGAAATTATTATGTGACATGCATAGAGCTTCTGGCTGTGGTGAAGGCAACTGTACACTTTCACACCTACCTTTATAGCAGACACTTTATCCTGAAAACTGATCATGTTTCATTACTATGGATACTAAGTTTCAAGAAGCTGGAGGTCAAGTAACTCGGTGGATATGACACTTGCAAAAATATGATTTTGAAATACATCACAGGTTTGGACACCTTCACAGCAATGCAGATGTACTTTCCAGGAGACCATGTAAATCATTCTGTCGTCACTGTGACTACCAGAAGGAAAAGGGGAGTGTATCATTAAAGACAAGGAGGACAAGAATTAAATTCACTGTATCTTACAATGGGTCACCTACATGGAATGATGATGGCATTTGGAACAAGAAGTTATCAAATAACTAATACGCCTACTTTCCTCTAAACAGAAACAAACCATTTTGATGTAGTTTTTAAAAAATTTGATGGTAGTTGGTTCTTGACATCTCATTGATAGCAATATCATTAGAGATGCAACTAGAAACACATGCAGTACTAGTGAAGCAAAACCAAATACACACATGTATTACCTGGGATTCCAACACATAGTGCCTCGTACCATAAGCCAACGTGCATCCAACTACATTATAGAGGTAGGATTCAAAGCATAAACTTCGGTAGTATTCAGTCTAAAGTTTTGGTAGACTGGGTATATCAACTTCAAATATCTACAGCGGCATCATTTACATCACTTAAATATTGTAAGTTTACATGGCCTACAGTAGCACTACTAGTGTGCAGAACTCAGAACTGAGTGGAAATAGGTTGACTGGTTGAGATTGTCATAAAAGCTTTAGTTTCTCATTTGGCGCTATTGAATTGGGCCCTGTGTGTCTATATATATATATATATATATATATATATATATATATATATATATATATATATATATATATATATATATATATATATATATATATATATATATATATATATATATATATATATATATATATATATACATACATGCACACACACACACATGATGCATCTAATAGATAATGTCAATCTAAAAAGTTTGGTTGAATTTTTTCCAATTTTGTAATAGATATAAATTACTTATATTGCACCATTTTGAAAAAAAAAAGTTTGACCCACTTAAATCATGTAATTTTAAATGGCCTACTGTAGTACTATCTGTGCAAAATTAGGTGGAAATTCGATGATTGGTTCCCGAGATATGGCATAAATATTGAATTTTATCAGTTGACACTATATTACAATAAGTCTGCAAAATACACTTGTAACTAAAAGAATCATACAATTTCACAAGGCTATAAATTTTACATGAATGAAGATATACCTTGCTGCAAATAGTAAAATACACATTGAAACATAACGTTTCCCTTGATGAATATTGTATGCCGGTAGGTGGGTTGCTGGTGGCCGTATAGCTGGTACTACTAGCATACTCATTCAGTATGCATCAGGAAGGCGATAACACAGCAACAAAAAGCATTTTGCATTCTCAGTTATAACAAGTGTGAGTCAGTTATAACTATGCAGCATGATTTTTGTCTACAGTATGGCACTGCACCTCCTACTGCCCAGAGTATCTGATGGTGACACGAGCAGTTTCAAGAAACAGATTGTTTATGAAAGGGGAAATCCACAGGTTATCCCCATGTGCCTAAACAAGATGTAGAGCATGTGCGGCAAAGTTTTGTACGGAGTTCAAATCAGCTGAGAGCTGGCCACCTCCCACATGACTATCTGGCGTGTTTTGCAGCTATAATTGTTTTTTGAACCATACTGAATTAAAGTTTTACAAGTCCTTCGTGATGGAGATAAATTACATTTTGAGTTTTGTGAATTCATTCTGGGCATGGAGATGGCCAATGAAAACTTTTGTTCACGTTTGGTGTTCAGCAATGAGGCCACGTTACATTTAAGTAGAAAAGTGCACCGCCACAACATACAAATGTGGCGAACACAATAGTCAGAAGGGGAAAATACTTCATGGAACCAAGGGAACCACTGGTTCCCTAGGGGCCGCGGAGACTGAGCGATTAGCCTGCTTGCCTCCCATCAAGGCGAAGTAGGTTCAATTCCCGGTCAGGCCACTTCTGGATTTTTGCATGTGAGAATTCTGCCGGACAATGATACTGGTCGGCAGGTTTTCTCTGGGTTCTCATTTACTCCACCCTTTCATTCCGGCACTGCTCCATACTCACCTCAATCAACCTCATCGACTCTCAAGACCTTGCTGTTAAGAGCAGCCCAAATCTCTTCGCTCACTCTCTCACTCATTCACTGGTTCCCTACTCAAATATATAAAACAAATAATTTTGTTACTCCTCTTGCAAATGATTCGCTGTCACACATATTACTTCCATAAAGATTTTCCTACTGCTTTGGTAGCATGGCAATGAATTATCCCTTTCTGCCTCATCACATCCCTCTTGCTTTCTAGCCACACGGTGACTACGCCTCCCTGCTGTCTGGTGAGACCTGTACGAACAATTTCAGGCTCGCCTCCTCTTTGCCTTTGGGCTTTTCTGTGCACAGCCTCCCCTTACCCCTCCAATTGGACATTTCCGTATACACCCAGCAGCAGGAATAGGGAACCAAGCCAGTCACCCAGTTCCATTTTGATAGGTGTTTTGCAAGTTATCAAGAGTTTTCATGTGAAAGAAACAACTAGTTTGAATTACTTACAATTATCTTGTTTCTTTCACAACTCCATAACCTATAACCATCCTTGGTTCCTTGCTCACACTCCACCATGATATATGACTCTGCTTGGGAGTTTAGTTTCCTTTTGTATACTCTATCTGCCCATTCCTGGAAGCCAAATACCTTCAACCTTTTTACTTCTCCCGTATCAAGTTCCCATTTAAACCACAACTCATACGGTATTTGAAAATTGATTGCAAATGATGGACATCTATTTCTAAAGTAAACAGTTGTAATGACTGCTTCTCCCCAAAATTCTCTAAGTAACCCTGATTGAATCAGTAAACATCTAACAATATAAAAAACAGCCCTATTCTGCCTTTCGGCAATACTGTTCTGTTGTGGAGTGTACGACTCAATCCTCTATGACCTATGAGCAATGCCTGATTTGTGCAACTGATCTTGAAACTCACTACTGGTGTACGCTGTACCATTATCAGACTGTACTACTTTAATTCCGATACCATGTAAATTTTCAACATTTGCTTGGTACCTACAGAACACATCAAGTACCTCAACTTTATTTTTTACACATACTGCCACTGTATATCTAGAGTATTCATCTATCATTGTTACTACATACTGCGCTTTTCCCAAAGATGGTGGACTAATTTTTCCTACCACATCAGTATGTATGATGTCTAGTGGGTTTTCCCTTTACGCTGAAAAAATTTGGGGACACCTTTGTTGCAATAACTTACCCTGGATACATATGGAGTATGCATTAACTCCGTTGCTTCTTTTCAGCTCTAACACCAGTATCTTATAAAGAGCTTCAGGGTGTACCATACCTTTGATGCCATAACACAACCTTCACTACACATTTTAGAGCTACACCACCCTCAGTCTTACACACTTGCTCCTTTACACTCTTATATGTATCATTTTTTGCATCATCATGCTTTCCCTCTCTTTCCACTATGTACTCATCATTCCTTCTTTTAGCAGTGAACAATGTTTCCTTCCCTTTCTTGTCCATCACCACAGCCTTCTCACCTACAAATCCTATTCTAAACCCTTTGTCTGCAAGCTTTCCCAAAGACACTAGGTTTGTCCCTAGGTTTTGTGCATATAATACATCTGTGAAGATAATTGTCCAACCAGTAATCATCTTCACTGTCACTTCACCTACACCTTGAATGTCCAGCTTGCTGTAATCACCTATTTCCACACTGCCTACAATCTTTCTAAACATCTCTACAAACATTTCTTCCAATGGGCATATATGGTTTGACGCACATGAATCTAACAACCATTCACAAATTTTCCCATTTTCCATGGACACTTTCATACTCATTGCCTTATCTATTACCTGTAGTTAAAACGGATTATCCACTGAGGGTGAAAATCCAAAATTCAAAGTTTGATGAACATGAAGAACATCTGAGTTCACTACTTTACCATTAGCTTTTATTGTTTTGTCCGAGTTTTCCACAGTTGAAGCACTTTATGTTGTAACAATGCATCGAGATATGCCCTAATCTTCCGCAATTGTAGCGGCTGTATTGTCGTGCGTCTTAATTCTTACCATGTGTTCTCTGCTGTACAATCATGGCCTGGGCTTCATCTTCCCACTGTTTTACTAGGCTATATTTCACTTCCTCTTCACTTTTCCGAAGCTTCCTCCTGTTCTCCTCCAACAGTAATCTTGCCTTGACCTTGGACAATAATAGGATTTTCATGTCCACTTCCAGTGACGGCACACAACTAGCATACTCCTCTGTTAAGTTTCCAATAACCATACCTGCTACCTGACGTTCTGTAAACTCATATCCGGCCTTGCACGTTCTGTTCCATAGCTGAGTTACCTTGGCAAAATATTTGTCTATACTCATGTCCTTATGTTTGACAAGGTGAGTAAGTTGTTTCAAATTGATTGCCCCATTCACTAACCCTCCGTCATTACAAAGTTTTTCCAATTTTTCCCACGTCTTCTTCGCTGTTTCAATATCCGCTGTGTCACCTTCAAAGTTCTCGCCTACATATTTTAAAATTATCGCTAATGCTATCACATTGTTTCTGGCGTGTCGTCTCATTTCACCTTGAGATAGTACAAAGCCTGAAGTATTCTCGTAATCTATTACAGCTTCGCACACACCTTTCAGGAGTAACTCTTGTTTTACTTTCAAGGCCCATGAAAAATAATTCTCCACTGTGAGATTTGCCACGTTCCTGTTTAATATCTCTTCCCCAACTGTTGATGCTGCCCTTACTATTCTAACTTCACAACTTACTGCCACTTTAATCACCTTAGCTCACCCAACTCCCAACTCGTTACTCACATATTTCAGTGCCTGGTATGCACCTGGGCCCACAACCTATTAAAAAATCTGCATATTTCTCTCAATAATACATATATTCACACCTCAGAACCATACATCTCTCGACTACTCTCCATTATTTTCTTCTATACATCATCACACATGAGAGACAACTACACAAAAAAAAAATTAATTATAAAAATCACCAACACATACCAACCTTGGAATTATTTATATATCTACCCTTCACATTATACAACATAACAAAACATTAAAAATGAAGAAGATAAATATTTCAACAGTTATGTACAGCAAATTTCACCTGTACATAATTCCTGATAATTCCCTGCATGCACCACAATAAAAGGATAATGGTCTGTTACAAAAATGTTCAGAATTTAGTTTCCTTTCCAAGGGCCTAAAATAAATATAACTGTTTCAAGGTTTTTAGTGACCATGCATGTGCTATGACATAGTGACATAGGTGATCAGCTGCAGCACTTGTGCATCTGTGCAGAAAAATATGTTACAAATGTGGTGAAAGCTTCTTATGCACTGAAATATTTATCAAGTTTAATGCTGAACAGCAAACATGAGAAACAAATAAATACTCCGGATAATAGTTGCCACACGATTACTGACATTCATCATACCACAAAGTTTTAAATTTTCTAAGAAACTGTTTACAAACTGCTTCAGTGATGCATATTTTTAACACTAATAACACTGGCACAGGCCTTCAATGCACTTCCAAGTCTTTCTGGTCATCATCCTTACAGAGATTTAAAGGCATTTGTCTAATGTTACACACAATATTGTAAATTTGTTTCAAACGTACATGCTGCCATACCGAGTCTAGAGACACAGGTGGACATTCCTTCTTCGGGCCGGGCTAAGAAAAACTATGATAGCATTAGGGTCTTGACGCAAAACAGTAAGGGCTACCAAAGTGCATCAAAGGGAAGGAAAACATGTGCAGTTTCCTAACGTTATCCCCATCAAAAACCATCTATATCACCACATTCTCGATTTCCTGTCCTGAATTTTTGAGGTGAAATGGCTATTATGTCAACGGTGCTGTATCTGTGTATTCTAGTGTTATTCTGTGCCTCAGTAAAAGAACAATGTAAGAAATAATTTTGTTTGTCTAGAAACTTACGGGGGAATTGTGTAAAATAATGGATTAGACAGATAAAATAAAAAAAAAAGTAAAGAAATACTGATTATAAAATTTAGATGAAGCGGGGCATCAAACGCGTCCATTACGAGCCACCATTGGTGTAGTTACCAATATATAACATAAAAGCTTTATTTTTCTTGTTGCACTATCTTCCAAGATGGCAAATTAATAACACTATCATGTTCTCAATTTAATGCTTATATTATGCACTTCCAACATACCAAATTTGGTTTAAATTGGTTACATGATTCAAGAGATATAATGTAAGAGCTTTATTTTTCAATTTGCACTATGTAATTTCCAAAATGTTTCACCAATAACATTATCGATTTATCAGTTTCTAAATTAAATGTTTACAGCATGCACTCTCAACTTACCAAATTTGATTAAAATAATTTAAATGATTCTCAAAATATATTGGAAAAGTTTATTTTCTGATTTGCACTATCTTCCAAAATGGCGGTACAATGGCATTATCTGAATCCAAAATAATGTACGAAATATGGTTCAAATTGATTAAATGGTTCCCAAGATATAATGGAAAAGTTTACTTTTTTTTTTAAATTTGCACTATCTTCCAAAATGGTGGATTAATTTCTAAATTCAATACTTGAATCATGCACTGTCAACTTTTTTGTGGTCCAGGCAGTGCCTGGTTAATTTTTAAACAACACTCCTTGTTGCTCGGCAGCTGTGACAAATGTGCAGTGTGTGATTAGTCTGCAGTGTGCTGTCAATTAGTTGAAGTGCACGCTTCAACCGAGTGTACAATTGGGAACCCCCTGTTAGTCATGGCCCATGCAGTACATGGTTGGGATTCCCCAAGTGATTCTTCTCCTCACTCCTGGCCCGGCACGGGCAGCTATAAAGCAGGGCGAGCCGCATCACCCGAGTTCCCCTCTGCTGGGTATACAGGGCTCACTCACCTAGGAACCATTGCTTCTGTAATTTACATGGCCAGATCACTGGTCGGGGCAACCAGTGTCAATACTTGGGGCAGTTCCATAAGCAGTAAATCTCGAACGGACTCCTTCTATATTTCTTGACACTAAGAGGCAACAACCTTCCCTTTACAGACGGGTGTTGGCATGTGGTGCTCCCCTTTGTTGGCTATACATGGCTCATGCATCAAGGGTTTATACACCCCTTCCCCTGTCAGCATGTCTGGGAGACATCATTGAGGCCGGTGGTGTGCCAGATGTCCTAAACCCAAGCACCTGTGGTGAAGCTTCAGTCTGATTGCCCAGGAACTCAACCTGTCTACAGACAGTGACCTTGTTAACCCAGGAAACCTCACCAGAGTCTACTACAAACTGACAGACTTCTTTGGACCTCATCAGCCTGACCTGGCCCTATCACTAACTTCTAGGCAGCAAGAAGCAGCAACCAAGGACCTTGACCACCTCAACCATGCAAAGCAATGTGACCAAGAAGCCAGACGATGCAGACAGGCATGAACCCAACTGGAGGAGAGGCAGCCCTCAGTAGTGTGTCCCAAGCACTCAGGGATATACCCCCAGTACCCAGAACTGTTTCCAGCAGACGATCCGACAATGAGTCTTAAGGGAAGGATTCCGTCAGTCCATGCACGACATTACGAGACACTCTACCATCTCTAATGAAGAGAGTGTTATGGACTTTGTCAGTGCACATGCAGCAAGGAGGTAGGGGAGGGAGACGAGTACAAGAGACAATCCACCAGACCCATTCAGGTACCCGCTAGGGATATGTTTACAAAAGAAAGCCGGGAATATCAAGGTACCAAATTTGGTTTCTGTCTATTAATCAAGAACAAAAGTTTGCTGCTTCTAACACTTTACGCCCCAATGTTGTGGAGGGGGAGGCTAGGGGGGATTAATAGTGTTCCATGGGGAAGGAAGTGAGTTATGTTTGCCAACACCCCTTCAATACCACTTCTGGGGAGGGGTGCCCCAGGCTTAAGGTCCGTGTATGCCAGAACAAAAGTTTGCCACGTCTAACACTTTACGCCCAAACACTGAGGAGGGGGGAGGACGGGCCTAGGGGGGATCGATAGTGCCCCATGGTAAGAAAGTGGGTCCCTCTTTATCTACTTTCGGAAGAGGGGTTTTTGTGCCTCAGGCTTAAGGCCCGTGTATACCAGAACAAAAGTTTGCAACATCTAACACTATACTCCCAAACATCAAGGATGGGAGGAATGAGCCTAGGGGATATTGATAGTGCCCCATGGTGAAGAGAGTTGGTTGCCAACCCCCTCTTCACCCCACTTCCAGGAGTAAGGGGATTTGTGCCCCACACTTAAGGTTTGTGTATATCATAAAAATTGGATTCGGATGTACCATAATTATCGTGTGGAGAGCTGGAACCAAATATCTACATACCTTTGGACATTCCTCTGTTGATCCTCCTTCCCACCCTCCCCACAAGCAGACAACACCCACCCTGGGAGGTGATGCAAAGACAAGAGCGGTTTGTTTTTCGCCTTCTTTTCGACCTGAATGGTGAGTTTTTTGGCGGATTTTCGTGGGATAAGAGGGGGGGAGGGGGTTTGTCTTTCTATACCTTACCTTCCCCCAATGGGAAGTTAGGCCCTTTTTTGACCTACACCCAAATTTCTCCACCTACCATGTTTTGAACTCCGTAAAGTGCTATATGGCTCATTTTTTATCGTATTGTGTTGAAATTTTGTACTTTCCTTTCTATTTAAGACCTAAATGATGAGGAGGAGAACAGGCCTACGGGGGATCGATAGTGCCCCATTGGAAAGTGGGTGAGTTAAGGTTGCTGACCCTCTCCTCCTCCCTTCAGGGGGGGGGGGGATTGTGCCCTGGCTTAAGGTTTGTGTATACCACAACGAAACTTTGCCGTGCCTAAAACTATGTGTCCACACTGTGATGAGGGGGGAAATAAAAAGTGCTCCAGGGGAAGGGGGCGAGTTACAGTTGCCGACCCCCCTTTTCGCCACTTCAGGGGGGGGGGGTATTATGCCCCAGGCTTAAAGTTTGTGTATACAAGAACAAAAGTTTGCTGTGTCTAACACTTTACACCCAAATGATGAGGGGGGGGGGGGGGGGGCAGTCCTAGGGGGGATTAATAGTGCCCCATGGGGAAGGGGGCGAATTATGGTTGCTGACCCCCCTTACCCACCATGTCAGGGGGGAGGGTTTTTTGTGCCCCAGGCTTAAGGTTTGCATATACCGTAAAAGTTTTTTCTGGATGTACCATAATTATCGTGTGGAGAGCTGGAACCAAATTTCTGCACACCTTTGGACCTTCTTCTGTCGAACCCCACTCCTCCCTCCCCCACTGCACCCACCCTGGGAGGGAGATGCAAAAACCCTCCCCCAATGGGAAGTTAGACCCTTCGGACCTACACCCTTACTCAAAATTTCCTCCTTTTGCAAATTTTGGAAAGTGCTATATGGCTAATTTTTTATAGAATTTTTTTTTTTAATTTGGTACTTACCTTTCTTTTTAACCTCTCTATCCCCCTCTCCCCTACATCCAGGTTAGGCTCTTTGGGTAACTTCCCCTACGGGGGGAGGGGTTTTTGTGCCCCACATTTTGCACCTTCTTTTCAGCCTGGAAAGCACATTTTTTGACCGATTTTCGTGGGATTTGGAGGAGGGTTGTCTTTCTATACCCCACCCTCCCCAATGGGACGTTAGGCCCTTTGACCCTTTACACCCCCTCAAAATTTTCCCCTTTCCCACCCTTTTTTGCCTTCTGTGTGTGTTATATGGCTAATTTAATGTGTTTCGTTAGAATTTTGCATTTTACTTTCTTTCTAAGCTGTCTATCGTCCCTAAAACAGGGTAACTTCCCCTATCATAAGTGGGTACCATAATATGTACCATAATTATGGTGCAAAGTCACTCTGACTCTTTTTTGTGTACCATAATTATGGCGAGGTGTTCTAACATTTCTGTATTTCATACAATAATTTCAATATTCATACAATAATAGCATATGCACCTTCCCAGCTTTCCGATAAGCTATCGTAGGTTCATGTCGGTCTAATATACCATATAAATTGATAAAAATATATCATTAATGTACCATAATTTTAACATTATTCCCATTGCAACTGCAGGTCGGGATGTGCGAACGAGCACCAATAGGTGCGAGTGAGCACATGCCGGAGTACCCAGAAAACACTGTCCCCCATGTGTACTATTTCGTCCAACTACCTGCTTCACCGATGGTCGCTTAGCTCGCGGATTCTGCGACCCGTACCCTGGTTTAATTTGGTTAAATGGTTCCTGAAATACAATTGAAAAGATTTATTTTTTCGATTTTTACAACCTTCCAAAATGGTGGATTAATGAGATTATTGCTTTATAATTTCAATGCTTATATCATATACTGGCAACTTGCCAAATTTGGTTGAAATTGGTTAAATAGTTCCCAAAATACAATATAGTGTCCAAAATTTTAAAAAGTGTCGCCATTTTGAAAATAAGTACATGGCATGATTGAAAACCATAAAGTGAAATGTGATTACTAAATAGTATATGTGGACATATTTTGGTAAAATTTGGTTGTCATGTTTAAAAGTTGTTAGGAGGGTACATACACTTCAGACAGATATTCAGGTGAATGCATAAGTCTAGCTTTACTTCAGAAAGTACGTTAAAAATCAGCTACATTAGGAGCAGATACTAAGTCTGGGTCAAAAGTCAAGACATACTTGGCACAGTGAAAGCAATGATGGGAACACATACACTTACAGTTGGTTCTACCAGAGTGCAGAATCCTAGAAGTGCTAAAAGAACTGCATAATACCTCAACAGGTCGACACTGGTGTAAGTAAGACGCTTGATAGAGTTCAGTTGAGATTATACCAGCTCCATTGTTGGGAGGATGTTGAGAAGTAGTGCTATTTGTGTGATACATGTACTGCAAGGAAGGGTCTAAGGATTAAGGGACACAATCCCCTTCACAAATACAATGTTGGGGCCTCATTTGGGAGGATGGCAGTGGACGTTCTCAGACCATTACCAGTAACTGAAAGGGGGAATCAATACCTTGTGGTAGGGCAAGACTATTTTACCAAGTGGCCTGAGGCCATACCAATTCCAAACCAAGAGGACGGCATTCTGTAGCAAATGCGCTTGTAAAGCATGTTTTCTCCAGGTTTGAAGTGCTACCCAAGCTTCATTTGGAACAAGGGAAATTTTGAATCCACTCTTTTTCAAGAGGTAGCTGGGATTTTAGAATGAAGAAAACTCAAACCACAGCATTACATCCCCAGTCGGATGAGATGGTCGAGAGACTCAGCCATACCCTGGAATAGTATCTGGTGATCTTCGTGGAAGACAACCAAAAAGACTGAGATGTCAAGGTACCATTATTTCTTCTGAAATATCGGTTGGCAGTCCACAAGTCAACAAGAATGCTGTTTGAGAGACAGTTCCGCTTTCTTGGTGACCTGCTGTTCGGATGTTCAGTGGAAGAAGAAGAAGAAACCACCCCAGAATATGCTAGTAAGCTATATTAGAGACTAGTTAAAATCTATGAAGCTGCCCGGCAGTACCAGTCAACAGTGACCGAATGAAAACACAGTATGATTGGACATGGACTGAAGAGGTTTTTCAAGAAGGAAGATGGACAGCTAGTGTTGCTGTACAACCCCTAAAGGCGGAATGGATATTGGTCAAAGCTACAGAAATGTTGGGAAGGTCAATATAGGATCCTGAAGCAGATCAATGATATGGTCTATCAGATTTGTCAATAGAGCTCTTGGCTGAAGCCTAAAGTTGTCCACATTGACTGACCGGCACTCTATGAAGGTCCAGAAGTTGGCAAGTCGGTTCAGAATGGACAGATTTAAGGAGGGGGCAGTGTTGTGTGCAGGCCCTCCCATCTACCTCAGGCTGGAAGAACATTCCTCCTCACTGAGTCAGGGGGTTTGGGTCACTGTACTTGACTCGCCCTACGTTCTATGTCGCTGGAGAGGTGGCACCACCATCTCTTTTCCCTGCTGGAGCAATTGCTGGCTGTGGCTTGTTGCACAAGCCTTCTGAATATCTTCTCCTCCTCAGTGCGGGGATATGTGTGAAGTTTGTTTTAGAAGGAGCACTGGCCCCTATAAATATCACACCTGGGAAAGGAGGGCTGGAGTCTTGTGGTAGCGACCTGGTGAAGTGCGGCATGCAGTGAATAAAGAAAAGGACTGGTAGTGGAGACGAGAAATACTGCAGCAGACATGTGTGTTGTACAGTAACAAGTAAGGCGTGTGTACTGCAGAGAGCGATTTGTCCAATGAGTAGAGTGTGCATTTGTACAGGAGTGTTCGGGGTCCTCTAGAATGTTCCAGATAGGAAAGAATGGTGATGTCTGGACTGAAATAAGATGGGACTTGAATGGATGAGTAATACCAACTTGAATGTAAATACTGGAAGTTTTCGATAGCAAACACACAGTACTTTTCTTAAGTCTGCTGGGAGTTTTGAAAAATCATAATGAGAAAATTACTTAAGCTGACTACATGCAGTTTTCAGCACAATAACTCTGGAAGTTTTTTTGCAACCAACAAATGGGATAAGCGGCTGTGTTAACTTTACTCATTCAATTTAATGCATGATGCTTCCTATACACTGTTCTTTTTGACTTAACATCTACATTTGTGTCACATGCACCGAGGGAGACGAACCCCAACTGGCTGCCTCCAAGACCAGCGCCAATGTAATGAAAGGAAGTGATACCATCGCCCCCACCGCTTGTAAACCCACAAAGAAGCAGCAGCCAGCATGCAAGAATTTGCCTCTAAACGAGTGGTGGATACTGCCTGCACTCATGCTGAACCCCCTGCTGCCACCCCGCCACGAGACAACAGCAGCGTTGCCGCCCAACCCAAACCCGCAGGATGATGGCCAAAGTTAACCAAAGCACCACAGATATTAAGGAAACCCCCAGCCAGCAGGAATATAATGTTGTGCGCCTGGCAGAAATGCCAGTTGTTCACATAGCTCGCCTTAGCATCAGTCATGCTCAGGTTCTCTTCTAACAGCCACAGTCTTCCTGAGGACTATCCAGAGAGCTTCCAGAATTCTACCAGTCTTCTTCACCGATGTTTTCTCTACCAGATCAGCCGAAGAGTCATGACTACCCCTGACACTTGTCGTCAAGAATCACCACACTCGACACATACATCACATGCTGTGCCCCGGGTCCTTTCAGGACTACGAGCCACAATTAGGGTTCAGTTGTTTTCACAGCTACTTAATTGTTCACTATTGTCCGCTCTTCAAGCCAACAGGCCCCTTCACCTGTCTTGTCCTAATACAAAGTCAGTTGAACAACTAGCGTGTGTAGAGGTAGTAGGTAATACAGGTCACAGTGTTCTATTCTCGAGAGAGTAAAACATGTACTCCAGCTAACTTCTGTCTTGCCTTGCTCTGAAGTGAACGTGTGCCTTTTCCCTAACCTAGTAAGCATCACCCTAGAAGGGAGTGGCAGGGGGCCACGAAATGGCAACAGTTTCCGACACAGAGTAGGACTGTGGGCAGCCCCTGACCAGGACTGCACATACATTGTACACACCACAAGGTAGACGGCAACCCATACTGTGCACCAGGTACATGAAGGTACCTGGTGCACACGTACGGTAGAGTCCCAACCACTAGAAAGACATAAGATGAAGCATCTGGGCCAACTAAGTCAGCTAATCCATTCCCTCCAGAGCATATAAACTCACCGGAGGGGGTGCCAGGTCTGACAAGGCTTGACCCAGGAACTTCTGGAGTACACTCTAGGTAGGGGTTTGTTGTCTGCCTCCTTCTACAGGGTGAACTGCAGAACCAATCCTGCTCATGACGTTCGCCTACCGATGAGGGAGCAGGAGAAACGCACGGAGGACAGCTGCTATTCTTGTATCTCGCCACCCACTAAGCAATCAACTTATACCAGCCCTCAGTTGTTTATCCCCCGGAGAGAGCACAAGCCACCCGGCACTTAGTGAAGCCTCACTCTATTACCCTCCCTGCCAACCTCTTTGGCCTTCCAACTAGGGTTCCTGGAACTGCCCACCCTGCCATCAAATTACACTGCCAGGGGATCACTTTTCCCATGGCAGAGGTTCCTTTCGACCAGCAGGTCACCAGTGAGACTCCAGCAACAGACAACCATGTTTCAGCTAGCCAGCCGGCACCTCAACCACCAACAGGCGACACCTAAGCCAGCGTGTCCTACCGCCCGCTCCAGCCAGAGCAGAAGACAGCAGGTCCGAGTTAGCAACTGCCAAGGGAAAACGATGCCAATAGTAAGCCAACTCACCCACGTGTGCCCAAGGCCCTGAGGCATCACCTCGCCCTCATAGACTTTGTGCCCAGTAGGCACCCTACACGCCCAACATTGTACAAGGGACCGATGAGAGGCAAACGAAACATAGAGTCCACTTGCACTCTGCGCAACTGACTCACGCAGAAACAAAAGCACCCTACTTTGAAGTGATGGCCCATTCCCTAGGCTATCATGCATCAAGTTGTTTGTGAAATGGTGACTGTGTAAGAGCACGCACTTTGTATGACTTGACTTTTTGAGGTAAGTTACTCAGACACAGCAAAATTACTACACACAGTTTAACAAGAAATCTCTGAGTGATTGGCAAGGTGTTTCTTAGAAACTGGTAGCATCCATGATCACAAAAGTAGTGGACGACCGTTGTTAATGACAATTGTGTTGAAAGAATTGATGAAGCATTTGCTAGAAAATCCATACATAGAGCTTCATGCGAATTGGAAATTCCACATGCTTCCATACACAGAGTGTTGCATAAGAGGTTGAGGTTATGTGTGTACAAAGTTTAGTTACTGCAACAGTTAAAACCTGGTGACAACATCGCACGACAACAATTTGCATAAAAAAAGCTTGCCCACATTGACCTTGATAGTGAGTTCTTGGAAAAAATAATTTTCACAGATGAGAAAACGTTTCACGTATTGGGGCAAATCCACAAGCACAATGTGTGCATTTGGGGCACTGAAAACCCATATGTCATTAGGGAGCACATACATGATAGCCCTGGTTAATTTGTGTGATGTGGTGTAATGCATGAATTATTTTTCCAAGCGCAAACTATCAACATAAATACCTACCTAAACATGCTGCAACTGTATGCTGTACCACAAATTTACCACTTTCAGCCAAACATCACTCTGCAGTCTGCAGGCATGAGCTTACCTACACAATACATAACGAGGAAAATGGATTGGCAGAGAATCAAATTTCTTGGCCTCCATGTTCACCTGACATAACCCCACTGAATTTTTTTCTTGTAGGGTTATGTCAAGAGCAATGTGTACCAAAAACACCAACTGATAGATTGACAATCTAAAGATCCCTATCGGGAATGCAATCTTGGCTATTTCATTAGACATGCTCCATAAATCATGGCAAGAGCTGGAATATTGTTTGGACGTTCTCTGTGCTACCAAAGGAGCCCACATTGAGGTCCTATAAGGTCAGTACAAAAATCCCAGAGTTTTGCTTCAATGTGCAGAAAACCATATATACCTAGCTCAATTTGTTTTCCTGTTATGATTTCTCAAAACCCCTAGCAGACTTTAGAGACACACTGCATAATTTTAATTGTAATACAGTATGTGTTAGAAAACTGTTTATATAAAGACTTGTTTTGGGTGGAGGCGTGACTACCTGAGGGGCAGGAGCGTGTCGGCATCTACTAGGTTTTTAGTTTGTGTCAGGTCATACACACAGGCTCAGAGGAGGAGGGGGGGGGGGGCAGACCTTAGTGAAACGAGGTTTGCAGTATTTGGTGCATGGCCTTGATTGTGCCCTTGAATAGAGTCGGGTGGGTAGACCGCCAGCTTCAGCACGAAGTCTAGATGGGCTAGATTGGGTTAGATTGGGCTTGTGGTTGTTTGATGTTGGCGGGGCGGTTGGCTTACCTCTGTCATGCCTTACTGCATAGGTCGAGCACTTGTCAGCGTGGGTTCTGGTAGGGATCTCCCGACCCAGCTGGCTGGCAGTGACTGCATCTGCTGGTATGTGTGCACCAGGTACCTTTGCGTACCTGGTCCACAGTATGGGTGGCCGTCTATTGTGTGGTGTTTCGAGTGACATACGTCCTTTTAGGGGACAGGTCGCAGTCCTACTCTAGATGTGTAAACCGTTCTCAAATTGAGGTTCCCTGCCTCTCCTTTGCAGGGTGACACCAGGAAGGACTACATACAGTTCACTCAAGAAGGAACAGATGGCAATTAGACTGCGAACGTGTTTTATTCCATCCAGAATAGAACACTGTGACCCGTACTCGCCTGCTGTAAATCAATGTACTGATTAACTTATGGAAGGTGAAAGCAAAAGACAGGTGAAAATGCCTGTCGGCTTGAAGAGTCTGTCTGAAGGGCGTACTTGAATAGCACGAGCAACAAATTAGAAAGCCGTCAGAACAACTGTACCCTAACTGAAGCTGTGTTGTCCTGAAAGGACTTAAGGTAGGAATATGAGGTGTGTGGGTTGACAGCAAGCATCAAGTGTGGGGGGAACAACTACTCTTTGAGGCTGCAGTGCATGCTGAAAAAGTCCAGCGTTGGTCACTGGTGAAAGCTGGGTGTTTCCTCATGAGGCGGAGGAGAGCAGACAGAGCAGAGAGCCTTAGCACGACTGGTGCTAAGGCGAGCTGCTGGTATCAACTGCTGTTCTGCGGTGGTGCAGGGCCCTTTATTCTCCTCGGTTAGGGTGTGTATTGGGTTCCTTCGGCCTTAAGACAGTTTCAGCGGGATGGCTGCTCCCTTCAAAGGTGGCTGGAAGCAGAGTTTTTCTCATGTGCGGGTGGTATTGGCTGCTCGAGCTTAGGAGCAACTTCAATGGTATTGTCGGCTGGTCTCCCTTCTCACAGGATTGTATTAGATGGAGAAATTTATACTATTCTCTTTCTTGAGGTGCATTCTGCTCTCCAGACATCTGCCTGGAGGCAGAATGCTGGCCTGGGTGGCTGCCACTAAGGGTTTTTATCTTTTCTGGGGCATGTGACGTGCACATAATGATATGGAGTTGCAGCAAAAAAAGTAATAGTGTAATCACATGTCACGCATGAAGGTGTTTTGTCAATTTCTCTGAGATGAGGGACAAATATGTAATTATTAATTGTACATAGCAAGTGGTAGCGAATGTTCTTGAGATAGAAGGTTTATAGAGTATTTTTGGATTGTTTGTAAATAAAATTAGGAAATTATTATGAACACTTTTTTAATTAAGACCTCCAGCTCTTAAAGAACCTGGCTATGCCAACAGACTTTGGAAAATTGTAACAATATGTTGTGCATGAGTTCTGTAATGAAATCTGTTGATTCAATGGAACCTCAATGCATTTCTCCTGTTTCTATTGTTTTCCACACATCCATAATTGAGTCAGTATGGTCCGGGGAAACTTTCTTTAAGAACACTGTTAAAGGTGTCTGCAAGAATAATTTCTTGAAGTGTCAACTTTCCTGCATTTACTATTTTGTAGTCCTGGCTGGTGTCTTTATTCTCAGCCTCTCAGCATGCCTTTGTCTCAGTTAGCTGTCACAAAGGTCACCATTTTTAATCTCTGATATTTAACTGTGTTTGGAACAAGAAACTCACACACACTACCTGTAAACATGTAAGTTGAGCCACTCTTTCTTTGATGTTTCCATCCTCATAGATGTCCCTAGATTGCAACATCAGAGAAAGAGTGGCTCAATTATAACTATTTGAGGTAGTGCAGTCTGGTTTTCTTATCAAAAGCAAAATACCATTATACAAAAAGGGAGAGGCTCAGATGCCACCCTCCTGTGAGAAAAACACCTTGAACTTAATACAGGGAACTGTGGTGGGGGGTGGGTGGAGGAGGGGACAGAATGGTTTTCATCTAGAACTAATGGGGAAGGACGAAGTGATGGGAGAGAGCATGAACCGCAGCCCAAGATTTTCTATCTCATAAAAAAATTTTCTAGCTTTGCTTCTTACTGGAAGCTGCAGTTTGTGTTAAATTGGATCTGAATCTTCACCATACTTCAATTTTTACACAAATAACAAGTTATTAGGACATGCCCTCATGCATCACTATTTTTTGTTTGGTCCCTCAAAAACTATCCATAGACATTTCACTGGAGTATTCATATTTAATGGTTAAATTTTTTTTTCATCCTGTATTTATGATGCGTCCACTGTGCATTACTGGCAATCAGCTTTGAAATAAGGATTAAGTCTTTTGAGCTTAGGTTTTACATTCTGGGATGGGGAAAGTGGTCCGCATGTTGAGTTTTCCAGCACGCCCATTTTTTTTCATCAGATCCCACGAAAAAAAAAAGAAGAGTTTCCAATGTATTGCTCTGGTAAAAATGAATTGACTGCATCTGCAGTTTAATTTATTTATTCTGTGGTTATCTCATAAATCATATAATTCACAATGCAGTGTATGTCACAAGGGTCTTGGTTATGAAGGACATTCACAGCAACAATTAATAGGAGAATGTTTTAATTAAATGCATTACATATTTAAATATTATGCAAAAAAAAAAAAGGGGCAGTATCAAACACTAAAGGAAACTATAATTCAAAGAACGATATGACAGAAACCATCTTCGTATTTCCTTGGCCTATTGAAAATTCTTTTATTTTCTCAAATTTGTATTTTGTTAAACCTGAAAAGTACTTTTGTTACCTTTTACTCCCAAACAGGAGGTATTACACTGAGTCCAGCAAAACCCAAACAGTTTAAAATTTTGAATATGTTAGTGTGTTAATTTTCATTCAAATAGCCTTTACAATGACAAAGGAAAATTATTACATTATCGACAATAGTAATCAACATATAATTTACTATTCCAAAAATCCTCACTGGGTTAGACATTAGCTTTATTGTTATATTGTTGAATTTTATTTTATTCATCATGCACTGTTTTTGTCATGCTGTATACAAATTCAGGCAAACATTGCATTCACCATTCAACCAACCTTCAAAAACATTTGGTATCTGATGTTCAAAATACACTAGACATGGAAAATCAGATACTCCGTACATTTCTGCTATTTTAACATCCTGGAACAAAAGAGACTGGGCTTAGTTATGAACATACAAAATATATTCACAGCTAAATTACATTTATAGGCTATTCACGGTAAAGTGAGCACTTTTTAAATCAACCTTAAAAAATTGTCACTGCCCTTGCCTGCACATATTTCAACGGGCTCACTGGGTGACATGCACCCAGTAAAGTTGGCAACAATGTATGGAAAGTAGTTCCATATTTTATGTCAAATAAAAAGTGTTAGGCAACCAATTGTGATAACTTAAATTATTTCTTTTGCTTTCTGTTTTTTTAATGCATGGAAAGTATAAAAGTAACCACATATGTAAAATATTTACTTATCTAATAATTTCAGTTTTGCTTGACCAACGCATGAATAAAGTGATGAGGTCCATGGCAATGTTAATTTTACATAAGGTGGAAGAATACACAGTGTACATACAAACAGATCACAAGCAGGGCTTTCAAAAGTGCTCATTTTACCGTGAACAGCCTATAATGTTTATGACACAATTGCATTAAAGGCTATGAAATACAAAAAGGACAGTTCTTCTGAGCAGAAAACATTAAGTGAACGTTTCTGGTTTATGGCTAAACTGTATGTTGTGGTAAATGACACCCTCCATCCCGTAATTCAGCTGTGCCAGAATGCAAAAGGATTCAAACCAATCCATAGCAGCTCACTGAACACTGAGCTGCTGGGTGTTGGCATTCAGTGACCCAGGACACCGCCCATGATACATACATGATTTTAAAGTCTGCAGTCTAGACTGTGTAAAGCATATCAAGGCACTACGTCTCGTTGAGTTAACAATGTTGTATGTACTTGTACTTCTTGCAAGCTGTTAAACCATAGTTTGAGAAGTTCAACCTCATGTTTCTAAAAGAATGATCGTACATTAAGAAATTTCACTTAGAGGCCTATTAGAGGCCTACATCATTCTTTGACAAATAATTGCCAGTTTCTTTCAGTTTGATGTTACCCAGAACAAGGATGCTGTACAACTTGGGCAGTGTGTCACATAATGAAGTGTTAGTGTGTGCGTGAGAGAGAGGGTAGGAGGGGGAGGAGGGGGAGAGAGGGGGAGGGGGAGGGGTGATGATAAGAGGGGGAGGGGAGAGAGGGGGATATATGTATCTGCTGTGGTTTCACATGAGGCTGGGTCTCTCTACTTCACCCTCCCCCCCTTCCCGGGGATCACTAGAATGTATAGGAGAGAAGGCCAGTGTGTGATTCTCAAATTTGATTTGTTGTTACAGTTGTACCGTAAGGTTTCTCCACTCACGTTACGTGGATTGACTTCACAGCACATTGATTGACATGCTCTCTGCCTGAGGCAGAATTAGGTCTATCCTAGATCAGACAGTAGTAGTTCAGTTTTCAACAGGAAGTTTCACTGGGTGGTGTCTGATCTCCAGAAGTAATAAAGGTCCACTGGCAATATTTCAGTCTCTGTTGACGTAAATACAAGCTTCATGTACGACACTTTCACCAGCATGGAGGGTACACTTTGTGCATGAGAGGATGCAGTGCAAAAATAAATGCTGAACATGTAAACTGAAGTTTACATGTTTCTGGTTTCTGGAAGCCAATATAGAAAAACCAAGAAAGGGCAATCCAAAATAATGGTTTCTGCCTACTTTTTGGCAAGTATTTTGATGGAATGACACATTCCTGTATTGCATTATCTTATGCCGCGCTAAAACATGCACATTTATGGCATGAAATATAGCTCAACAATAATGCATCACACTGGCAAAATATTTGCTCACAAAGTTAAAGAAAAATATATTCTAGGATTACCATTTATTAGTTTTTCTATTTTCACTTCAAGAAATCTGCAGTTTTATCAAAGTGTTTACTGTTTAATTATGTATCAAATCCTCTTACCTGACAACTCACCTGCTTATTTAGAGCTCAGTCAATGGCTCTCTTGAGGGCTAGTTGGAGCCATTTACCGCTGACCAGTTGTGGTCCCTGCTGGTGTAAGATAAAAGCTACAGTTGATGTTCTAGCACGAGGATCCTCAGGGATTTTGTGGTACAAACAGAAGTGCTTTTACAAGATGCAGTGTAAGAAAGAAACTTTGGCATCTAAAATAATTGGGTGATGTGGCGGCCAGTCAGAATTGTTTTAGGTTGGAGATCTTGTATGTAAACTGATAATTAATAATGTTACAAACTGACACTAGACAGAAATAAACATATACAGTAAATATAACAAGGTTTGTAGAACACCTCAGTCCTCTGGTAAAATTAAAGTCACTCACTTGAGAACAGAAATGTCACAATTATTATATCAACTGCTAGAACGTGATATAATGTTTTCTCCTTGAAACTATGTATGCAAGTACTGGTTTGTTTGTGCTTCTCCTCTCAACTTTCAGTGAATGAGCACTGCTTTACGATGCAATTATCGTTGATGCTGTTTCCTTTAAATATATTGTTCATCCACTAATTACTGGCTTTAATTGAATAAATTTTATGCCTAGTAAAATAGTTGTACCTATGAATCATTACAGTTCGTAATTTGATTTTGGAAGTGGGCGGTTGTTCACAACATCCGTGGTGACCTGTTGACCTGAATGTAGGAAGTCCAAATTAAATGATGGACTCACTTACTGGCTGTCTAAAATTGGGAACTTAAAAATACTTGACACCACTGCAAGTGTTAGACTCTTCACTTCTAGTGAATTCCATCCATTTTCACTGACACCCAAGAGATGGAAAAGACACTATAGCAGTGAGCTGCAGGTAAATGTAAGCAACATCCCAGCTTGGAGCATCATAATTGTTAATGGATGTGCCACACAATCTATAAGACAATTTTTACTACATTTATTAGTTTGTCAATGTTATTTGTTAAGTAGTTTAAGCATTAATTACAACATAATTGTGTAGTACCATTTGAATTAAAAGATATGTATTCTCTCAAATGCTTTGTGGTCAGGAGTAGATATAGATTTTCAAGTTGTTAAATGGGAGGAGGGCACCGTCTTACTATACTTTCAGGAAACAGTATTAAATTAAGCAAATAAAATCACTATTTTAAACAATTCTGATATTAATACATTTTATTTTTAAAACATTTACAGGATAATTTTATGTCAGTGTGAGACAGTGAGAGTTTGGCGGGGGGAGGCTGTGTTAAATGGAATGAATGTACCATGTGACCCCCCCGATCAACCTCTGTTTGTGCTCAACTGATTACTATAAATCTTCAGAGACAGGCATGAATGATCTGGAGGACTGATACAGGAAATAATACAATTTGAAGATCAATATGAGTGGACATTATAAGCATTATAATTAAATTATATTGTAATTTTGCTGGGATCACAGAAAATATGTAATAAATATGGGCAAACGATCCTAGTGAGAAAAATACAGAGAGTTTCCACTGTATACTCAAATATAAACATTTTTGAACAACCCGAAGAAGTCCACATTTTGTACACAACCTAAAAAGTCCACAAGCTGTGTATCTGTCAAGCTGCTCATTCCAAGAACATTGGTCCAGCGATTATAATGCAAGTTGAATATGTGACCCTACGACAGTAACTGCTTCATCACCTGATAGAGAATGATTCCAGCCCTCAATTTCAGTTCTATGAGATGGTGGTGAATGAGCTCCACATCTACCCAGACTTGCTTTACCACATCCTCTGGTCTGATGAGGCAAGTTTCAAATTGCACAGGCATGTAAATAAACACAAATGCATTTATTGGTTTGACAAAAATCCCTACTTGGTTATGTTGATGGAATTGAATCTGCTTGATATGACAGTTATTGAATGGTATTTCGAGTGTTGGTGTTGTTGGAACTTTGTTTTTTGAACTCACCATCAACAGTGTGAGATACATGGAGATGTTGTGCATGGAGGTTGTGCCCTGCAATTGAGGTTACCACAGACATTCTGAATTTTTTCCTATAGGATGGGCACCATTTCATTTTGCATGAGAGATTCATTTGTTCCTTTATCATACTTCCTCATATTTACTTGATGGGTGACATTGTCAGAATGAGCAATAGTCTGCATGGTAGTCTGGGTGTCCTAAAGTACAAGTAGTAGAACCCCATTTTAGGAGTGTTCATGGTTCCTAACAATATCATCATAAGGCCATTGTTGTTGAAAAATTAAAAAAGAACCAATTTTGACCCCTAAAAAATTTAAAAATTATGTTTAAAGTGAGTTTTTTGTTTAAAGTTCGTGTTTATCATTACTGGCATAAAACAACAATTTTTCCTAAATGAAATTATTTAATTTAATAGGCAGACCTCTTTCTAATAAAGCTATACTTGATAAGCATAAATTTACCATATTTATCCCCCCCCCCCTTTTTTTATTTCTCCTTCAACAAAAATGTAGAAAACATTGAGCGGCGCAAAGTTTTACTGAAGGAATTAAGTTTATATTTCGTTGCCTCTGGCATAAAGATAAAATAAAATAAAATAAAATAATATATTAATTTAAATAAAACTGTAAACATATTAAGAATGAGATGATGTCCCAGAAATATAAATAACCTCACATAGAAACTGGAACAACAAAATTAACTCGTAGCGAGCACTGCATTCATTTTCAGTCACTTTTCGCAAGAAGACCAGAGGATCGATCAAAATTATATAAATATAATTTTAATATACAGACTTTTTGAAATAAAATAAAATTACAGAAGTATAAATACAATGACTCGTCGACACAATAAAAAGCTTGAGTGGCACATATCTTTTAGAGAGCGGTAATCAGTTCCACGAGCATAGCATCGTGTAATTTTCTGTGTGCATTACTCCATTTTCAGTGTCTAATTGTGTGAAAACAAGAGTACGAGTTACTATTAAAATAATATTATAATTTAATGCTTCATTAATTTGACACAATACATTTCAAACCCTACTTGTTCTGAGCATCTACGAGATGAAAAAGTTACATTTAAACAGATGTGGTATTCTTTTGTGATAGAGTAGCGGAATAGGCAACTGTACTGCCATCTGTTGGCCAGCATGCACGGCTCGCTTTGGAAGGCACGTTCACATGAAATTACTAATTTTTCCTCGGTAAAATATAAATATATGAACTAACGCATGACTGGATAGGCTACTAGGCATGGTGGTCGAGGATTTTGTCCACTAGACCAAAATTGGGGTGGTCTAGATTAATAGACGGCGAGAGATAAGGGATGTTGGCTAGTTCGTACTTATTATTGCTTCTTGGGTGCCGTGGTTGTAGTGGGTTTTACCCAGACAAAGCGAGCTTGGCCTACGCCGATCTGGCGATTCCACATGTGAGCTTCGTTTGTCCAGAAGTGGATGTTATCCCAGCCGAATCCTGTAGCAGTGCTGGTTAACAATCCTTTTTCCACGGGATGGCACGAGGGATGAATTCGTATACACAGAGATACAAATAAGATAGTTACCAGAGCAGTCGATACTGACTCGTGCCTGAGTTGGGCGACGCTGTCCCGTTCCACCTATCACTCCGGTGTGGGTTGAGGAAGCGCATTCAACTGTTTGGCGGCAAGGAATGCTGCGTTTCATTCCCTACATTTACGGCCGTGCCTCTGGTAGTAAGGCATTGAGTCTCTCCTTACAGTATGCTAGGTACAACTTGACGTGAACAAACTAAACACAGTTTATAGTGTCAGTCCAGTTTTGGCTTGCTAACCAGGCTCTGTTAAGTCTCCACTGATCCCCCATGCATTCGGGCTGATCAGAGACGGGGATCTGTTTGGGTCACCAATGCAGCCACTGAATGTATGTTTAGACCAAGATGGACAGCAGGTCTCAAGCTACAGATATCCCAGCACTAACAATGCTGTGGGATAAGGCAATAACTCGAGACTGTCGCTTCTCCCTGGGTGAAGGTGTTGCTAGTGGTTGTGGCTCCTCTGTTCCTCTCCACCGGCACTGGTACAATGCTGTGGCATTTGGAAAGCAACAGATGGTCGTCTAATGGGTGTGTAGGAAATATGACGAACCCCTGAGAGGCGCCCGCTGTGGAGGTTAATTCGGTTATATCAATTACCCGGTTCTCGTCAATGGTGTGCATAGCAACCTGTGTATAGCAGGTAAACAGAGAGATACTCTCAGAAATAAAAGTGGTAAGGTAGGAAACAAAAGTATGTTTATTGATGGTTCAATAAACATGCGACGCGTGCTCCTCCTACCAGGCAATTGTGTGCTGAAGGTTACTACGCTGGCCAGGTGTAGGCGACCTAGTTCTAATGGAAAAGCAGGAAAGAAATATCTAAACGAGAAAAGATATAATACTTCTAAACTCATCTGAGAAAGTTGTCTTGAGTAGACAAAGTGAATTTAACCTCTTAGTGAGCATGTTCGCTGGTTGACTGATCGTCGACGGTGAAGTAGCCACAGGGGGTGTACTCAATGCTTCGAAGTTCTCTAGAGGTCCCAGCACTGAGCAGTGCTGTGGGAAGTAGCAAGACAGAAGAATAAGAATGACTCCTGAAGCCGGCAGCATCCTGACTTATATAGTGGAAGCTTGTAGGCTGCTGGCGTAGGGTGCGGGGGAGGCGTGACGTCCTTCTGTCCTGGTTGGCGTGGGAAAACTCTGGTCAGCGTTTCTGCTTTGTGCCTCGTCGGTGGTGCTCGCCCTTGCCCAAGGTCTGGGCAGCTTGTAGGCTCTCAGCACGAGGAAGTGGGGGGGGGGGGGGGGGGGGCGTGCCTGCCGGATTGCGTATCCTCCACATGAAGAGAATATGCTCATAAATTCCCACTGTCTGTAGAGTAAGCAATGTGTCACTTAAGCCTGTAGTGGTGGAAGAGGTACTCTTGGCGATGAGTGGTAATCATATTACATTAGATGTATAAGCGGCACATATCAGAACAAATCCTCAGAGTTTTATGTTTTCCACGAGCTCCATATATTTTTTTAACATAAGATATTTCCAAGTGCAGTGATTATGCTTGCTAATAATTTTGATTGGGCATGTAATCACCAAGCCTTTGTGAGGCCAGCTCATTATTTTGTGTTTTGTACATCACCTCCCACTCCAGCTACAAAGCAAAAATAAATGTTATTTAATTATTAAAACTGTGCAATGTTTTGTGATCGAATAATTTTTGTGGCAAATAATATTAATATTAATGTGATATATCATCATCCACATGCACGTGATACCTCAGATGATTTATAAATAACTTAGTTGCGTGTATGAAATGTAAACTACTTGATCTTGCCTTTTTGATGAGCTGATGCCACTTTCAACCACGAAAAACTTTATTATTGTGAATGAAAATGTACTGTCCGACAATTTGCCAGAATTCCAAATACTTTCAGTAGCACATATATGCTGTACCGTACAAACCACAATTAACATCTTATTGAAGAAATTAAACCAAATTCACCATCTACAACAAACAACGCTCCACAGTTTTATGTTACGCTTTTAAGTAAACATCTAGTCACATGACTCTAGTTGTAGGTGCATTTAGCAAAACGGATGTGACGGTTGGAAATGCAAGTTCAGTCTTTTGATTAGAATAAAATTTAAAGTATGTGTAATAATGAATTTCGATACTGATAATGTTTCAAATATATTGTGACCATATGAATTGATTTAACAGAAAAATTGTAATAATATTATGAACATATTATGCTCACAAATCAAACTAAGGCCATAATATAGATAATTTTCTATGATCATTATAATGTGTTATTTCTGTTTGCTGGACAAGAAAGCTGTAACTTTTCATACAACATTTTCGAGTAAATAAACTATGAATCTTAATCAAATTATGTCAGTGTCAGCAATAAAAAATTCAACAGCAAAATCACTAATTTTCTCATTATCTGTGCATGAGCAACTTGGCAACATATTTTTAAGGTAGGTAGGGTGGGCTTAAAGTCTCGTTGACGTCCATCATTACTAGACTGAGTCATCACTTCCTTTCACGTGTTTATGTGTTGTGGGCACCGTCTAACTCACCAGGCACGTACTTCAGACATCTTGTAGTCTTTCATCCAAAGTTTTTAAAGTTTTTCTCTGAATTTTTTTTTTGTTTTACAGCTTTGATATACCAATTAATGGTAGCGGCACAACCTCTAGTATGTTATTGCTGCAGGCAAACAAACATATTTTTAGATAACTTTTAATTGCGACTTATTGCATTTTTTATGGTTCTCGAGAATGTTGTCGTAAAGTTGCTGCATTCCTTAGATCTGTGCTCGTAAAATAGGGGCTTTACTGTATTTCAAAGGAAACCCTGCACAAGTGATGATTTTTGGGACTATGATACTGCCATTTATGCAAAACATGCAGATGTGTGCAACATAGTTGTGAGTGACTGCAGGAATGTCTGAATGCAGCATGTGGCCATTTTCCACATGTTAAAGAATACAAATTAGTATTCCCTCTTTTTTTTGTGTCATTTTGAGACTAGATGCTCTCTGTGTGTCATTTTTCCCAACAGCTTGTATAAATTGTTTACTGTCCACCTACTTTTGGACATGGCCACCTAGTTTTGGGCTACACTATATATGTACACATTTGGAAGGTAACCAAGAATGTCAGTATATTAAACAGTAATACTGGCAAAATATATTCAGGCTATAAGAGATATTTATAAGCAACTATGAAAAACAAAGGTAGCATAACCTTACTTAGAGAAAACAGTGAATTTGACTGCACAGCATTGCTATTTTGAACACAAAAACTTAAAAGCTTAGCAAAACACAACTTTTCAGCATGACATCACCCACTTTATTGGCTGTACATGACAAATGAGGCCAGTTAGATGTTAAAAATAATATAAATATATTGCATACTTGACTAACTCATGTATATGGAAAATATACTTGTTTTACCATTCAGTATTTTATTAGTTAATAGTTGTATTACACTTCAGTATAGGTGTGAGAGTTGCATGTCGTTAGCCAGAAATCTTTGCTTCTCCTATACTGAGCATTTGGACTATAGTGGATACTGGAAAATTTTCAGTAGTTAAAATACTGTTCAGAGTAATTAGAACAAATTAAAAACTGTGTATAATTAATAATATGTATTGATATTAAAAATTCTTTTTACGTGGCATGCAGGGCAGGATAAAAATTTTGACAGTAACAATACCTGTGTTTTAACAAATTTGATACTGTGGCGGTCACAATCATCATCAATATTTTCGAGTTCTTCCAAGATTTCTTTACACTGTTCGCACTCATCCACATTATCTGAAACAAAAGTAAAATGTTAACAACATGATGCACTATTTATTTTCTCTTGTTAAGTTGTGGTGTTTGATTTTGTTCCGATAGGTTACAGCAACTGAAAATGTAATGTAACCTTTCTAAATTTCTTTATATTAAAAAAAAATTCTACAATAATTGAATAATAAAGACCACGCAGGTTAACAACTAAATTGATAATGCTACTTGAAAGAGTTATTTTGTTTAAATACGACAGTTTTCTGCATGTTATTAATTTTTTGTAAGAAATCACTAATGAGTGTATGGTAGATGTAATTCATAATATGGTAATCTTGTGAATACCTCAATAATATAAGTAATGCTAATATTTAATGTTCGCAATGTTAAATTATTTGTTTGTGAATTCTGAATATTTAGTGTGACTTCTAATGTATTGGCAGTGTTTGTTTAGTGCAGAAAACAAATAACACTTGAATTAAACGAGCAATATTTACATATTTCAACATACATTCCGTTAGGAGTTAAGATGAAAGTTTGATTACAAATGTTCACCTTTAATGCGGACAACAAGTTCATGGACACAGAATTTATTATTTACGATAACACAAATAACATATAGGGAAATTGTGTCACAATTAGAGGCTTTGCAAAATTATTTTATGAACTACATAGTTAATTTGCTCTAGTGGTATTGAACTGGTGTCTATACATAGCTGGTTAACTGTTTATTGAGAACTTTTGAAAACCCTGCTTAGGATATACTTTTATTCTCATTTTGTAACCTTCCACCACATGTAAAATCAACATTACCATGGGCCTCACCACTTTATTCATGCATCATTCAAGTAAAACTGTGGAATTGTTAGCAATGTAAATGTGTTAGTAACAGAAAATGTTTACTCTAATGTGTATAAAAGAATAAATACTTCAAAGGTGATACACTACACTAGCAAGGCAACATCGATTGTTAACAACTGTTTTGATTATTTTGCTGCCAACTTAACAGGAACCTACATGCCAGTGTGTAATGTAGGCAATATGTGGCTATGAGAAGATATATTTTTTTTTTACAATTTGTTTCAAAAGTGCTGACTTTACCATGAACAGCCTATAATCACATGATACAAATGTTATTTTGATTCATTTATGACTCACAGACTGATGTGCATTTGTATGCGTGCAACCAGCTGATAGTAAAGGAAAAAATGTTACAGAATATATTACATGCATTTTTGCAGTAGCAGAGTAGGTGACTGATTTAAATAAATAAATAAAAAAAAAAAAAAAAAGAAGAAGCAATCTGTCTGTGATATTCCCCAAAAATGCCGTTGCACAAATGCTGACATCCTAGATACACCAAGTTAATGGAAATGCTTTTGCAGAGTGCACATTTTCTATACTGCCCAGACTCAAGAACTGGCTTGCTTTGGATTACCAGGAAAGAAGAATAATTGACAAGACTTGTTTCTTTGAATGTGCAGAGTTTGATTGTTGAGGATCTTCTCACATGTTATATGAAGAGTAGCAGCAGATATCTCAATTTTGCTCTGTGAAGTCCTGTATTAAAATTTATATTTGTTTGATTGAAACGTGTTGTGGATGAAAAGACATGAACTAAGTACGAGCTGTGCATGGATTTGAGCATAACTTTGGTAATCTGGAGTTGTGGAAGTAGGCCTAGTGGTTGGGTGTTACATGGCTTTTATCGAAAAAATGGTTAGGGGTTAGAGAGAAGTTCCCGGCCATTCAGTATAAAAGTGGAACAATGCTAAGGCAGAGCAGTGGTAGTTGGAATTTTTGGAGCTTGTGAGGAGAGGGCCCAATTTTGCTTCTGCTTTGGGAGGTTTGTGGATGAAGTCATCGATGGTGTGTGTTTGGGACATGTTTTGCTGCCAAAGTTGGGAAGAGGAGGACATGGTTGATGCATAAGTGAAGGATTGGGGACTGGATGGTGCTGTTGGAGTTAACGGACAAGTGCGCACGCTGAGTTGGGAAAAGAAGAAGGACTGTGTGGCATGGAATGTGAGTTGGTGTGTGAGCGTGGATGTGTTGAATTGTTTGATAGACAAGAGCAATACCGGCACTTCTAGTGTTAAGGTAGGGAGAATATCCTCAGACTCAAGTATATTTTGAACTGTATGAATTGGTTGTGGCTGACTGATATTACCAGAGCACTACCGGCACTTTTGAGTGTTAATGTGGAGACAATATCCCTGGGCACTGAGCAACTGAATGAGCATTTGTTCACGGTTCTGAGCCATTAACGTCAGACCCAGAACATACAGCATGAAATATGGCTTACCCAAGTACATCCACTACATTGCCATTCCTACATAGTGTCGGCAAAGTGATGAGAAATAATTATGACTCAGGTCCAGGCCATGAAGGACGAAGGAATAGTAGAACTTTTAGATTCACCATACAACATGAGGGAAGTACTGGTACACAAGAAGGATGGAGGATTGCGATTTTGCATCAACTACTAAGAGTTGAACTATATCACTCACCCTATAGCTCCCCCAGCCATCAACCTTGCCCACATGCTGAGACACATAGGGGAGGCCAAAATTTTCTCAACCCCTGACGTGCAGACCAGATATTGGCAAATATTCGTGCATCCAGACAGCTGCAAATATACCAGGTTCACCACACCTGAGGAGGAAACACTTCAATTCAAGGTCATGACCTGCCTAAAGAAGGACTACGCCACTTTCCAATGACTGATGTTGGCAGAAGTGATGTTGGCAGAAGAACACGTTGGCTACATAGGACAATTCTCTTTTGCCTACCTCAATGATATAATCATCTACTCCAACTCATAGGAGGAGCATTGTACCCACTTAAAAAGCGTATTAGAGCATCTCGAGATCCACAGCCTTATGTATAAATTTTCAAAAAGTCATTTTGGCAAATCAAACATTAACTACTTTAGACACATAGTCACCCCTGAAGGTAACTACCCGCAAACAGGTTCAATTTGGGAAATCCTAGAAGCAGAGAAACCGAAGACGAAGAAACAGTTACGAAGATTCCTGGAGTTATGTAACTAGCCAAGGGAGATCATACCCAACATGACCCAGTTAATGGTTCCATTGAACTCCCTCTTAGAGAAGGAGGCCCGATGGACTTTTAAGGGCAGAGCAACAGACAGCTTTCCAAAACCTTAAGGAAAGCTTCCAAACTGTCCCTGTTTTACATAGGCAGCAGGGAGGGGAAACCCATAATACTTCACAAACAGATGCATGCCATGACGGACTAGAAGAAATAATTTACCAGGAAGACCCGGAAGGAAGACTGCAAGTAACTGTATACACCAGTACCCATTTGAATCAAACTGAACAAAGATATCACATTAACAAACAAGAATGCCTTGCTGGGATATGGACCATGAGGAGATACCGGTAATATTTGGAGGGCCAACTCTTTATTTTAAGAACAAACAACAGAGCATTCACATTGCTACAAGCCTCCAAGAACACAAAAGCTAAACTTGGTTGGTGGGCAATGTTTTTGACCAAGTTCAACTTCAAGGTGAAACACTGCTCAGGATGACTGAATGACCTGCCGGACACCCTCTCCCATCAACCAAACAGCCAAGAAGGCACAAAAAAAGAGAAGCATTGGGAGCAGATGACGCCTCCCTCAGTTCCACCACATAATCCGGAAGAATATGTACAACTACAACAGCTACAGGTCAGCTGATACCACCCAGGTTACTTCCCACAGTGAGACCCAAACATCTAACGCCTGCTGCAGAATCATCCCCAGAGGTACAAACTCAGAGGTGAAATTGTGTGGGCAAGAAATGGAAATCCAGAGGCACCCTGCAAGATATTGGTACCAATAGAGTTATGAGCCAACATCTACCAGCATCACCACAACCATTGCCAGGCTGGCCATCCAGGTATCAAAGAAATCCTACGTGATATTGGGGGAGTGATATATATGGGACACCATGAGCCAGTATGTCTGGTAGAACATCACAAACTGTGAAGCGTTCTGTCACCACAAAGCCTACCCTGTAACAAAACAAGTAGGAAGGCCACGACACCCCCAAACCCTGTGGACGCACCTAGTCATGGACCTAATGGGACCATACCTCCAGAGCACCAAAATCAGCCGTTTCCTCCTGGTGGTGAGACCAGTTTTGAAGGTGGGTTAAAGCCTTCCCCCTAACCAGCCAAGAAGTAAGGGGCATCAAACGCATATTCGAAACCTACATTTTCCCCTGTTGGGGATACCTCCAGGCGATTTTGATGGATAATGGGACTCAATTCACCGGCAACCTGTGGCAAAAGGTTTGTAACCAATGGGGTGTCGAGACATGGACAACCCCTCCTTACCACCCACAGGCCAACTCCACGGAGCGGAGGAACCAGGAGCTAAAGAAAAGCCTTTAGCTCTGAGTGGGGGAAAACCATCATCAATGTGACACCCACATATCAGCCAGACATACCGTTCACCCTCCAATGCATGAACAGCAAGGTTATAGACACCTCAAAAAGCAAACCTACCCTAGGACAAATGATAAGACGACTAGGTGATTGGCAGTGGGTACATGAGCCAACTACCCTCCCGCAACACAAAACCATCAGACTGGAAGCACTAGCCTGCAACCAGCGAACCCAAGCAGTCCAGGAAAGGAATATTGAACAAAAATACCCTAACGCCATGACAGGAGTAAGGATCTTTAACGTAGGTGAGGTCTTCTTGAAGAATCACCCACTCGGCCGTGGCCAGGATACGTTCTAAGCTGGACTAGCCCAGAAATGGGAAGGGTTCTATGTAGTAATATGAAGTCAAGAAAATGTGTACTGGGGCAAGGATGAACGAGGACGAGTATGGAAAGTAACCTGAGGGAAAAGAAGGCCTTGCCCCTCAGGCACCGAAAGCCCAGATGAAGAAGACCCCAGCAGGTGGGCAGATGATGAAGAGCCCCAAGTGGAGTTTGAACCAGCCCTCTTTCAAAAGTCTGAACACAGACCATGAAGAACACAAGCCGAACCTTAATCCAGGACTCAGAGAATGCCACCCAAGGAGGAGGGGAATCGGCGTAAAGGCAACAAGGGAGCACTGCACCTTCGTGGACCTATCAACCCCTGTTACGATATGCCTCATCTTGCTCCATTCCTTTAACCCCTTCCAGATATGCCCAATGCAGAGGAGCTCCAGGACCAGGCAGTTTGAGAGCCGGTAGGTCTCAGATATCCTGGCAGCCCCCACTGGACTGAAAAACCCAGAGAATGCCGCCTCGACTTTGCCCATCAATGGACAAGCTGCCAGAAGAGGAAGACGGGATTTCAATCCCCTTTATGCCTTCTTAAGACCTCATCACCCCGAGGGAAGAGTCCAGCAGTGATGCAGTGCTGGATGGCAATGTGATGATGCAGGCAGAGCCTGAACCCCAAACACCTGCAGTCAAAGCAGGGGTCACCACAAAACCCCTGCCCCCAGCTGTCAATGCCTCGAGGGATGAGCCCGGCAGTGACGCAGAGCCAGAAGGCAACATGACACTGCAGGCTGAGCACGAACCCTTGACGAATGAGTCCATACCTGTAGTTGAGGTAGGGTTCGCCACTGAACCCCTGCCTCCAGCTGTCAACGCCCCGAGGGATGAGCCCCGCAGTCATGCAGTGCTGGACAGCAACATGATGCTGCAGGCTGAGCCCGAACCCCAAACAGAGGAGTCCACACCTGCAGTAGCGGCAGGACGCGCCACTGAGCCCCTGCCTCAGACTGTAATCAACACCCCGAAGAATGATCCCAGCAGTGACCCAGAGCCAGATGGCATCATGATGCTGCGGGCCGAGCCCGAACCCTGGACAGACGAGTTCGCACCCGCAGTAAAGGCATAGGGCGCCACTATGCCCCTGCCTCAGATCGCAACCAACACCCTAAAGGATGAGCCCAGCAGTGATGTAGAGCCGGAACTCTGGACAGATGAGTCCACACCTGCAGTCAAGGCAGAGGTCGCAACAGAAACCCCTACCCCGACTGTCAACACCTAGAGGGATGAGTCCAGCAGTAACTCTGTGCTGGATGACATCATGACGCTTCGGGCCAAGCCGAGCCTGAAACCTAGACGGAGGAGTCCACATCAGCAGAGGGTGATGCCGAGCCCCTGCTCCTCAATGAACAGACCCAGAGGCAAGAGCTGCCACCACAAGCCTGCCACACTGCCCTTCAAGGACAAGCCGGCCGGTAACGCGAAACCATTTGGCGGCCCACCCAGAAGTTTATTTGGCCATATACACGGCACATGGCCCTGCATAGCCACAGAACCAGTGTTGTCCCCAGAGATCAGGACCAGTGAACCATAAGGGGAAAATGTGAAATCAGAGACAGTGAAAATGTAAATAAGTCAAGTGACTACAAGTGATTAAAATAGTTCATGGGTTAAGGTCACAATGAGATGGACATCATAACTAGGTAAAAATGAAAATGAGCCATAAGACGAAATTAGAACAAACAGTAGACACCGAACCTTCATATGCAAATAAGTGTGGGACAGTGTAACCAATTCCCCACAAAAAACACCTACCTGCTGAAACAGCAAACCCAGGATCCACTGTGTATACCTGAACACTCCCCAAGGGAGGAAGAAACACATCTCTACATAGTTAATGTATAACCAGGAACAGGTGGAAGCCTGTCAAAGTAAGACTGTACATAAATCAAGAAAAGTCTGTAAATATTCTGAGAGTAATTAAGCGTTTTGTTTATGAGTGCTATGTTTTTTTTAAAACTGTAGATGATGCAAATGTATTGTAATTAGGTAAGTTGTAAATAAGATTTAAGTGTAACTCACATAGTGTTAGATAGTGTATGTAACAAAGAGGACATAAGGAATGGAAGGTCTTATGTCCCCTCCCTAAGAGTCGAACCTATCACACATAAATAAACCTGCCCTGCAACCTGTACAAGGCTTCAGAGGAAAGACACATTTAACATGCCTTTAGCACCCGAGCAGGCAGAGATAAAAGCTGCACACCCATGAGAGTTTGTGATAGTAATCACCCTACTTTCCCCAGTGTTAATAATTACATGGAGGTCTGTCACTTTCATTTTCCACGGCTACCTGTAAAATCTCTCTATATATAATCAGAGCCCTCAGCTATTTCTTGTGAGCATCACATGTATACAGTTTCCCTGAAGGGTGCTGACACTCACCCAAAACCCTTGTTACTAGCCCATGCAACACACAAGTCCCCAGGGGGCTGAAGGTTTAGTGTATCATCTGACAAGCAACCCATCTGGAAGAGAGAGAGGCAGAGCAACTAGGAAAACCAGCTCGCTCCAGTGCCGCGCAGAGAATGCACCTAAGAGCAGCGTGAATAGAAGCAAATACAACCAAAATTCAGGTGACAGTTTGACATCACCCACCTACCAAAATTTTATGCAATGATTCTATGTCGCAGGAGAGGTGAGTGATGGACATGTGATATGTATTTGCACTATTTCTTTTTTTTTTTTTTTCAACTTTGTATCATCATGTGCATGCCACATGCCCCAGAGAAGATACGAACCATGATTGACCGCCACTAAGGACAGAATTCCGCCTATTGGACACGTTAAGATACCAGGAGAGCGGAATCAGGGCCGTATTTAGGTATGGGCCTTATGGGCCCAGGACCAGGGCGGCAAATTTATGGGGGCGGCAAAAAATGTGATCATTTGCAATAGAATAGATTCTACATTAGATCAGATGTTTTAAAAATAATGGGGAAAAAATATTTAGTGGGAAATTATAAATGTTTAATGCAATTTTTTTTACAAAAATATTGATGTCAACATATGCAAAACTTGTATTGAGTCTTTAAAACTTTGCGAGAAACAGTTCTAATTCTAGTACTGTTTGTATTCAAAATGAGAGATAAAAATTTTATGTGATGTAAGCAATAACAAAAGATGTATGCAAACATTACTCTTGTATTCATATTTGTTTTACTGCAAAACAATAACACTTGGCAATATGCTGGCGCAACATGTCAGTGTCACTAGGCACTGTTCAGGTTATAAAATTAAATTAAATTTCTAAATGAACTGGACTATAACAATGTTATAAACAAATTTGCAAATGAAAAAACAAGACATAAACCACTTACCTGTTAGTTAAAAGTGTTTTATTGTTTGACAAACTGTGAATAAATATGTGTTATGTCAGTTATGTGATATTTTTGTATGTTATATAAGAGATTTTGTGCTCATAGCAGAAAAAATTTGGGGGGGGGGGGGGGGAGAGAGGGGAAGCAAAATATTTCCTTTGGCCCAGAGGTGTGCCAGTAGTTAAATTCAGCCTTGAGCGGAATGCACTTCACAAGGAATAGTCACAAATGTTACCCCACCTAGCAAATTCCCATGAGAAGGAATACCAGCCAGCAAAACGAGCCAAGCCTACCCCTAAGCGAGCGGCAGATACTGCCCGCACACAGGGAAACTACCCTGTTTCATGCCTTCCCCAAGAGATTATAGCCGATGCTCGCCACACACGAAGGGAGGCGCCATTGCCTGAGGCACAGAATGACTGACGGAACCTGAGGCACATTCCGAGCCAAGTGTATAAAATGCCCTACACTGCCTGGGAGCAGCAGTATAACTCAGCAGCTCACCTTAGTTCAAGTGCTAAGGCTCTCGGCTCTCTGCTCTCTCTTGCTCCTTGTGAGGAATACCTAGTGATCTACAGTGACCAACGCTCGACAGCTTCAGCACGTGCTGCACCCTGAAGAGTCTACGTTCTCTCCCCCCTCCCCGACATAGCCATCAACACTGTACACCCTGTCGTCCCCCTTAATTGTTGCTCTTGCTCTTCAAGCAGGCAGGCCCCTTCACCTGTCTTTCTTATTCTTTGATCACATTCTGTGGATTATTCAGTGCATTGATTCTACTCTGGAGATTAAGGGTCACCATGTTATATTCTGGATGAAATAAAACACGTTTGCAGTCTAACTGCAGTCAGTCCTTTCTTGAGTGTACTGTTCTATCACCTGGTAATGTCAGCCTGCAAAGGAGTGGCGGGGAGCGGCAGCTTATAAACAGAATTCCAACTTTAGAATAGGACTGCGGACTGTCCCTAACAAGGACTGGACCATACGTCTCCACAACACAGATTCAACTGCAACCCATACTGTGGACCAGAGCACAAAGGCACCTGGTGTACACGTACAGTAGAGTCCCAACCACTAGAAAGACACACAACGAAGAGGCTAGACCACCCTTGTCAGTTAACCCACTCCATCCACTGCATATACAGTCACCGGAAGGAGTGCCAGGCCTGCCAAAGCTTGACCTATCAGTTCTGGTTCACACATTAGCTAGTAGGGGAACCATTGCCTGCTACCCCAGTGCAGAAGTGAACTGGTGAACAACTTCCTAGTACATGTAATTCATTCATAGAAGGAGAAGTAAGAGGAATGACCGAAAGAAAGCTGTTGTCCTCACAGAGGAACAGTCACTGCATAATCAACCTTTGTCAGCCTTCTGCTACTTAACACCCTGGGAACGAGCTCAAACCACCTGCCAACTGTTGAGACCTCACCACTCAGTCCTCCCCCTAATTTATTTGGTCCATTGGAGAGAACACCTGGGGCTGCTCATCAAGTTGTCCAGTACCTGCGCCTGGGCCTACCCCTAGTTCTGGGGGTCGAGCCCACTAATGTCTCCTGCTTACCATGTACAGACGCAAAGAGCAGACCGACTGCCTGCCTGATGATCCAGAGCCAACGAGAGCTATCCACCAGATGCAGATGCTGCAAACCTACTCTGTCAGTGAACTGAACCATGGACCTCGGCCAGCAAGTGCTTGACCACCACGAGTGATACACGTGCAAGGTAAGCCAGCAGCTCTACCTACCAACCAGCTGTAGGCCTCCTCTCGCTCAGCCAGACTACATACCTTGCAGATGGTCTACCCATCCTACCCTATTCAAGGGTGTAAGAAGGGCAAGTGCTAGATTTTAGACTCTGCCACATTAGAGTCTGATATTGAGCTTGTGTGCCTGACCTGACACACTCAAAAGCCTAGTGACGTAGACACATCCCAGCCCTACAGGCTGTCATACATCAAGTGTAATGTTCCAATGCCCCCCTTTCCTCCCCATACTCTGCTTTTGGATCTGCTCTGAAAAATTGCAGTATTTGCATTTTGATCTGCAGTTGCTGTGTGGTTCAAAGATTAGAATTAATGATTACTAACTGTAAGAATGTGAAGGTCTATGTCATTTTTGTTTAACCAAACTGCAACTCCAGACTTGGCCTAAATATTGCATTTTTTTAATTAATGAAAAAAACTATAATGTGGCTGTGGTTCAGCAGGGTTTTACAGGCTACAGCTTTACTATTACTAAATACATTACAATTGTTGCTTGGTTTCATATCCCTTTCAAATTATGCCTCACAAGAGATGATGGCATAGGCCTACACATACAGCATACTGTTTGGTGCAGACTAGTTTATTTTTACTCTTTTTACTCATTGACATGCTTACAATGTTTATTTTGTCTCCTCTCCCTGAACTCTTTAACTCATATGTTTTTCATTTGGATCACAAAATGCTTAATGAACAATTTGGACAATGAATGCTGCTGTACAATCCTGAGCTTATTACATCATCACTTCCTTCTCTCTTTTATTCTCTCCCCCTCCCTTCAAATGTGTGTGCATTCCAAGCATACTGTGCACACTGTTGTGCACAAGTGTACTAGCCACAGATATGTTGAAGTCAGGACCCTGCCATACTTACGATGGAGAGAAGAGCAGTGCAGAAGAGTGCATACTTTCCTCCTATCACCTTCCAGGCTACCACCATACAACTGAGTGGAGTTGCTGCTTTTTCAGTGGATATGTTTTTCAGTGAACCCTTTTTCTCATTATACCAAGAGCTTTATATTAGCTGGGATGTGAGCCAGAGTTCAAGCTGCTTTGTATCAGCTTAAACCAAAATAGAAGAGCTGCTTTATCCTGTATTTACATCAGGCACAGAACTTCTTGGCTGCTCAAGGTCAGTCGATCTGCAGCGCTCCTCCCACTAGTTGGTGCCAGTAGCCTATCACGGCTGGGCGCTGTTGCCTAGTTCGTGTATTACACTGGCCACAGCAAATTGAGCAAATGTTTCTCAGATATGCTCATAAAATCATGAAAGATTTAATTAGAATACAGCCACTTTTTGCAAGAGGCTCATTTTGCTAAATAAGTAGGTGAAAATCCCAAGTCTGGACCTCTATTCATTCATCTTTTACATTATCAAGGAGTATGCATGATAGCTGGCATGAACTCGCAGCTATTTTCCAGGACAGATGATGTTATTCATTCTTCCCTGAGAGGAAACATATACCGCAGGTTATAAATGTTTCCGGCTTGCTTTGCAAGCAGATGATAACAAAGTCTTGACTTGTACTTAGTTGACACAAGATAAAGTGTAACACAACAGCTGCCTCACTTCACACACAGTGTTGGTGTCTGCTCTAGCCTGTAGCCCCAGTGGCCACAGTCAGTTCTGCAATGAGCTTTGAATTATCCTTGCTGTTTTTCATTTGTGTGCGTGTAAAATTTTAATTGAAATATAGTGCTAAAATAATCTTGTGCTAGCACCAGTAGTTCCAAAAGGGAAGTGTTTCACGAACAAGGTCTATCTATAATCTTTAGTGCACATTAATTTTTTACAAAATTATCAAACAATTTTGAAAAGGTATAGATTTTAAACAAATTAACAGTTTGAGAGCAAGATCATGTAATGTCGGTGAACATACAGTGCAACGGACATGCAAGGAAGGAGAGTGCAGCATTGTATCTATGTCAAAAGCAATATTTGCATCATCCAAAAAAAAATCCAATAAATGAGTTACAAATTTTGATAATTTTAATAAAGACTGTCTTCGGAGAATGGTGTTAGAATTTAACAATAAGAGGAAATCCTGGAGAAAAAAAAATGGCAGCTACGTGTGAGAAAACAGGTCATACAGTTTCAACAAGTTCCATGGCAAGATTTTTACAAAATATTGTTTTTGATATCAAGTGTTGGCTGGAAATTTGTAACGGAAAGGATTGACATAACAACTGCATGGACAGGCTAGGGTAATTTGTGCTGCAGTTACATGCTACAGTATAAAGATTAATTATTTTTCTATACTTCAAACAACGGTAAAAAAAATGGAAATGGTTACATCACTAATATCTAGTGGCAGAATATTTTATTATGAACGTAAAAATTTAACAATTTGTGTGTTTAGGCAGTTTATTAATAGATATAAACTCCCAAATCGATTTCTGTTTCTTCTATATTCAAATGTTTCTTTTTATACATAGAAATGTAATTTATATAACTACAATTGAGATTTCATGAAACACATATTATAAAGGGATGGGTGCTTGATAAATGTGGCAACAGGGCTTGGTACTGCTGGCCGATAGGCTGACACGGAGCAGCCAAGAAGTTCTGTGCTGGGTATAGCTTTCTTATTTACCAGGAAGGGCTTGAGGTAATCACTGGTGGTATGCATACAGTTTTACAGTCGTGGCTGTTTGTATAATCATGAACAGTAGTAGATGTGTGTCAGCATCATGGCATTGAACAACTATGTTGTATGTTTGGTTTGTTATGCTGTCCTAGTCAATCCATTTTCTCTCCCCTTTTCAGTACCCTTCAGGCACTTGCCAGGTATTGCTCTTGTGGCTGTCACAAATTTAGAACAGTTTTACCATTGAGGAGATCTCACTTGAGCAAGTGTCTGCAACTTGGCAACCTGTAAAGTCAGTGTTAATAGAACAGCCAGCGTTTACCCATACTCCGTAACCTGTGACCAACTTGTATATCCGCAGCCACAACTCAAGACTTCTTTGGCTAGTGACCAGCATCACATGGGAGAATTCCTGTAGTCAGAGAGTCGCTGCTGGTCACATCACCTTTCTGCATGTCACTTCTCACATTCACAGATGCCAAAGTTCTTCAGATTTCTGTCCGTCTTGTCGCTGGACTGTACTCACCTAGCATGGATACCTGGAGTACTGGTATCTCAGAAAGTGGGGACACCAGTGAATAGGGAAACTTGCATGCTGAGGCCACGTGCAGAGCCATCCTACCGAGTCAACTTACTCTACTATGGCAGAGTACTCTCTTTCTAAAAAACAAAAAAGCTCTACTCAGAATATGTAGCACAGTACCCAGTTACAAAGAGTTGGCCGGTTCCCCCCATAGAATAAGTAAGGTATAGCAAGAGTGGACACTGCCATGTTAACAAATGAATCACTAAATGGAGGCAATCGAAGGAGGCAGGCAACATCGCTAAAACAAATTTGAAATTTACAGGTTTGCTACACTGCCAGGCAGTCATTTTGTTTCTGGCATCATTCGCTAGGAAAAGTAGCAGTCAATTGTCTTGTTTCCCTCATTGCCTGCTAGATGTGTTGGTGGTGTACTGTTGCCAAATAGAGTACCATCACTTCTAGAAACGTTTAAGTGAACTCAAAAAATCCTACGGGCACAGGGATTCGATCCGGCCAGCTATGTATTGAGAAGCAGACACCTAACCATCTGAGCTACAATGCTTTGTTTAATACAGGCATCTGTAAAAGTAATTTTATATGTATCTATTACTAATTTATTACTCTGTGCACACTTGACATATATGTATATTGAAACATTTGCACACCACCTTCTACATAGAACTAAATATAATCAAAATTTTTTAAAGCAGAACAGTTGTATATTTGGGATTTGCTAATTATTAGAGCCAAATCCTACTTAAGTTATTCAATTAATAAAATGAGACATGAAAATTAGCTTGCCATTTTTTTTTCATTGTTAACTGTCATCATTTACAACATAATTTGTGTTTGAAACTTAAAACTTAATATTAGTTAATATTAGTAAATTTATTATTTATATACTATCTAATGTGTCTCATTTATTATGTACAATGAAAAACAATCACTTTGCTACCACAAAAATGTTTTGTTTAAAATATTGTAGATGAATAATGCCCCCAAAATTAGTGATCCAGTCAGCCCTATTCTATGTCCACCCCCTAGTTCCACCTAAATCATTGGGACAGAAGATGGTGCACTGGTGAACAACCTCAGAGCGGGTGTTTCTCTAGCCGGCAACACCACCCAGGTGGCAAACATCCTTGATTCAGAGGCAAACACCACCTAGGATCAATTCCACCTAGGCCAACCTGGTGGAGAGGGTCAGCCCATGACCCTTAACAGTTTGGATAAAGGCTTGAAGGAAAGAACAGGGAAGCCTCTTGAATACTGACACCAGTATTCACCTCTACCCAGCAGGTTTCAGAATAATCTAATTAAAAAAAATTATGACTAATAAAGATGACATAAATTAAGTTTTATTTTTGCATTCAGTGCTTGCCAGTGCCCAAAAGTGTAAAGGTCATATAAAATATGTTTTCACATTAAATATTTTCTGTTAAATCTTCAAGCTGAAGTAGAAATTTTTAAATTTATGCCTCAGAAGGATTTGTGACAACTTGAATGTTTAATTTATGCAAGCCAGTGAACAGCATACCTGTTCTGGAAATATTCAAAATTGTATAGTGTTCAAAACCCTGCAAATGAAATGAGCCTTGTGCATAAATTTCATATTCCTCCTATCAGCAAAGAGATAATTCTTGACTGTAAGCAAAGTACTATTTAAGGAAATCCAGTTTTACACTTGTTTGTTTTGTTAATTAGTGTAACTGTGGAATTTGCATTTTGAAATACTGTAAGTGTTTAGGAACTGCAAAGCAGAAAGCTTGATTGGTGGACATTCCACACAAATAATTTCCAAATGTGATTCAATGGCTAGCTAGATGGCTAAATGTCACTTCCATTAAGAATAACTTATGGTAAAAGGGAGACAAAATACTTAGCTTAAATGAATTTTATATGAAAGTAGTCAGTCAGCTGTACAAGAATCAATATAGAATTGTACCCGAACTATGAATTTTGTAAACAATATGTGTCACTACATATGTATATTATCTTCTTGTAAATAATTTTGGTGCACAACTGTCTGTATGTCAAAAATTAAAATTTTTTTTGACTGAATCTAGCAAGACATTTCTACATCAGATACAGAAAATAAATCTTAATACAATTCTCTAGTTGATTGCAGCTGATATACATGAAAATATGTTGGATTAGCTGTAAAGAAGAACAGGCACATTTTATACTGAAATCATGCAACGAGCATAAATACAGATGTATCATTCACAACGTACAGGAAGAACTAAACTGCACATGATCACTTCATTTTGTTCCCATGCTAGGTACCTCACAAGATGCACTACAATAGTACTGCATAAGTCACATTTTACTGTTTCACCCATGCTAGGTTTCTGTGGGTATAGGTAGTTGAAAATGGAAAGTTTACAATTTCCACATAGAAAACTATACAAGATATACATTGCCTGTAACTCAATTATGTATTTACAGCTTTGCTTGACAACTTTGAAAACAGTTTCATGAATGTGGTGTCACAAAAAAAATATTCTAGCTCTTCATTCATTAGATATATAAACAAAATCATACGGTAAATTTTTTATAATAATTCAATAAATATAGTGATTAAATGAGCACAAGTTCCACTATACAACATGGATCAGAATTCATGTACCAAACTCCAGAAGGTGATTCCTTGTTGAAAATAAGGTGGGGTATACATTGACGCGTGCAGCTTATACTACTATTAACTATGATTAAGACTCATCGCTCTTCACGTGAAGTATACCCTTACTTCAACCACCATGTGAGAGTTGTTACTGCAAACCAATACACAGTTGTTGCATGCCGTTTAAATCTACTGGGCGGCTGAACACGTAGCTACAAGGTTATGCAATCAGCGAGCACGCCGCCTCCCCCCTCCCACACGCTGAGTGCCAACAAGCCGTCAGCCACTTTGGGTGTGGCCGAGTGCTGCTGAAGATCCACAAACAAAGAATGCTGATGAGAGGGTTCCCACCTCCTACGCCAGCCTCATGGCAGAAGGATGTCACATGCCTTCCCCGCACCCCACTGCAGTAGCCTAGACTTCTGACTATATAAGACTGTGCACAGAGGGCTCTAGCAGTCATTCATATTTCTTCTCTTGAGTTAACCCCGAACACTCCTTAGTGCTGGGGCCTCCAGCAAAACCTCGAGTCTTCAGTAGTCATCGCGGCTACCGTCTGCGACGACTACAGTCTTTGGCACCCATCGAACACGAATATACCTTGCTTCTTTTAACTTATTTTGATTCTTACAGACACCCGCATTAGAGAGCTTTAGTTGAGTAGTTATATATTCAGTTTCCTAGTTCACTTTCCCTCTACCCTAGGACCAGGTCGCCTACACCTGGCTAATGAAGTTTTCCTTCAGTACTCCATCTGCTTGGTACGAGATAGCACGAGTCACTGTGTTTATTGAGTCCTCAATAAATACAACTTGGTTCTCTATCGTAACACTTTTATTTCTAGAGTAACGTCTACTTCGCCTGCTAGGAATAAGTTGCACTGTGCATTACCAACAGAAACCGGGTACTTTTGTAAATACGAACTAGCTTGACTGAGGCCCCCCTTCTGGGGACCACCAGTCTGGTACACACCCATTAGACGGCCGCCTGTTGCTTCCTATTACCCCGAGCACCCAGGTGCTGGAGGGAAGGAACAGAGGAGCCATTACCACTAGGAATACCTTCCACCAAGGAGAGACAGCAAGCCTAGGTTATATCACCTACCAGAGCACCTAGGTGCTGGGGGCGGTAATGGCCTGGGTGTTGCGGCCTGGCCTTGGCTGGGTATCACATCCAGTAGTAGTATAGATGGCTCACATGGCTCAATGTCTCTGATCAGATCGCGGACATGGGGGATCAGTGGAGACTATTACTGAGCTTGTGCCACGAATCAGCTACTGGCCTTACACAATTATAGGGGAATAGTTTCTTGTCCGGAGTGCATGACGTATCTTGTTTAGTGGCGAACCAAACTCTATGACTTATAAGATAAGGCATGGCCAAAGGCGTAGGGAACAAAAGATTGCTCATCTAGCTGCCCAGCTACGGAATACCTTAGCCCCTCCTTCGCAGAAAAGACAGGCGGAATGGGACCGCACCACCTCATTGAGATTATGGGCAGTCTCGACTGTCCACGTAGTACAATATATTAATTTTCCATCGCTCATCCGAACCAGTCCCGACCACCACCCGGTGTTGAGGGGTCTAGTCTACCGGACTGAAGCTAGGTACGGACTAGCCAATCCTAAAATCTGGAGTCAAGAGTCAGCGGCCTGGAACTTGGAGTACAAAGTAATCTAAATCAAGGACTGGAGTAACAGCTTCGCTGGGTCATCTAACCCACGTTACCAACTGACCAAGACCTTCAGAGTAAGTCAGGTTTCTAACACCTCCCGTCAGCTACCTATAACCGCACACTTGGTCTAGCGCAATAAACCTCAACGATCGTGCCATATAGTCAATAGCCGGGCACGCATCAAGTGATTTTCTGGTGTCCAACGTGGGGTGTCAGACTATTAACTGTACGCAGCGAACGGCCGAACTAGACCAACCAGGACCCGGAGAACTAAGGGTCAAGCCGATAAAACCAAACTGACTTCGGGGAGTCCAAGAAACACCCCATGGCGCCCATAGTCATTAACATGTCGGCTTCAGAGATCAATGCCACCATAGGCGAAAACCGTGACACTGAGGATGACATACCTGACTCATAGTGTAGCTGCACCAAGACGTTCCATCACGTATGCCTAGGCTGGCCTGATGCGGCCTGTGACACAGAAGGGTTGGAGTACAGATGTGAAGCCTGCCGCCAACAACCAACTAGCTTCTGTAATGAAATCACTTGCACCGGCCAAGACATTAACCATATACGGTGCACGTCATGCAGCGAACCCTACCATCACCTATGCATAGGATGGTACGACGAATGCGTCTCTACGCCAGGGATGGTTTACCAGTGCGAGAGGTGCCGAAGAAAGCATATCTCTCACTCCCGCAGGTCAAAGCAGTCATGTATTTATATACCTGGGAAGAAACCCGGCCATCCAGCAACCGGGAGAGACGATGACATCCAGATTACGGATTTTGCAGGCCGACCCCATGAGGATCCAGTATCCTTTACACAAGAGTGTGAAAAGGAGTTTAGGGAAATGGACCTACTGGCAAAACACTGGATCAATAGGGCCTAATTATATTTAAAAGGCCTAGCCTTAACATGGTGGGAATGGTACTGCGAGTTCCTGACCGATTGGAAACAATTCAGCAATAGACTCACTGCTGAGTTCACTGGCGAGGAGGTGTTAGCTCGACTGACGACTCAATTCTATAGCCAGACCCAGGTACCCAACGATGAAGCTGAAATCTTCATATGTCGAAAGGAACAGATGTTTCGACGCGTGTTCCCCGGAGTCGATGAAGCCAGCACCGTTCAATCAATTAGTCGAATGTTACTGCCTAGGCTAAGGAACGTCCTCCTCACGGCTAAACCCATAACCCTGGACGAGCTGGTTGATTGAGCATGAGATGCAGAGCAAAACTTTGCGGCACGAACAAGTCTCGAAAAACCCATATCGGTCAAAGTCCCGGAGATATGAGCTCCACCGGTCGCATCACTTAAGAATGCACCAGTTCCACCTACCCACATGGCATTCATTACCAAAATGCTGGTTCTGCCAAGAGAACCACTGGAATAAGGACTGCCCCCAGAAACCAGAGGGGTCCGCCATTCCACCCAACAAGGGCAATCGAACATCAGCAATTGTACCATCAAAACTGACTCCCGATGTCAAGACGGGAAACGCTGCTGCCGGGGTGCAAAGCGGGCTACCACCACCGAACCACCAGGTCATCCAAGGTCTAAACGAAGATTCATTGCTTCCAATAGCCCCACATATAGAGGTAAATCTAAACGGCAGGAGGATGCTCACCCAACTGGACTCTGCGGCGACTGGTAACTTTATCAGACGTAATCTACTAACTCAGAGGCAGTTATCGGAAACACGACCCCAAACCAGGACAGTCCGAATGGCACAGCCCAATGCAACCCTGTGCGTAGACGGACAAATTACCTTAATGGTAAATCTACATTGTATCTCGACACCAACAGAGTTCATAGTATCCCCATCCCTGTCAGAATCAATGATACTGGGATGTCCGTGGCTCCATAAAAACCAATGCATAGTTGATCATGGGCAGAACTGTGTCCATGTGGGAAAAATGAACCGAGTGATAATAAACTGGAACCGTAGCCCAGACAACATTGTACCCATGCCTAATGATCATATGCAACTAAACAAAGAAACGAAAGTTAACAAACTCAGTCAGTACAGAATGACCTACCAGGCACCCTGTCTCGTCTCCCGACTCTGGAGGACAAGCTGAGGTGGAAGAGGAGGACAGAATGTCCCCTTCCCCTCAGATCGAAAGAAGTCCGGAAGAATAAATCCGTCTCCTCCAGTTACAAATCACCCGTCATCAGGCTACATTGAGCCAGCAGGAGGACCCTCACATATGCTGCCTACTGCGGGAACAGTCCCAACACTTTGAACTACGGGATGACATTGTGAAGACACCTAGTGCTTAACCTAATACACCCTGGATGATCTGGGTTCTGCAGCAGTTACCCGACAATATATGCCGGCACCACCTCGACCACCCTCAAGCTGGGCACCCAGGTACAAGGGAGACCAAACTGGACATCAAAGTCCGATACACTGCGAAGGGATAAGCCACGTCAGACAGTACATAAGCAACTGTGTTACGTGCTGTCGTGGAAAAACCTACCCGGTTCCACCTCCTACAGCGCGACCAAGGAGACCCAAGATGACGTGGTCGCACATAGCCGCCGATCTCATGGGGCCCTACCCACGCAGTGCCAAAGGAAACCACTACCTGCTGGTAGTAACCGATCAGTTTTCAGGGTAGGTAGAGGCCTTCCCTTTACCTAGCCAAGAAACTGCCCCAATCGTGCGAAAGATAGAAACAGAGATATTCGCATGATGGGGATATCCGAAGGACATTTTAACTGACAACGGCACTCAATTCACGGGTAGCCAATGGCAATCAACTTGCCAGGGATGGGGAGTCGAAACATGAACTACTCCGCCGTACCATCCCCAGGCCAACCCCACTGAACGAAGGAACCAAGAGATCAAGAAGTGCCTTTGCGTACTCCTTCTGGGCCAAACACTACGCCAACCAGGCGACTGGTAGTGGGAAAGTAAGCCCACCGATATGCCTCAACCTGAGGACATCTGGCTATCTGCCTTAGCCCGCATTACTACTGCCCAAGAATCCCAGGACGAGTATATTGGAAAGAAGTACCCTATACAGGGGTATGAGAGTTTAACCTAGGTGAAGCTGTACTACTCAGAACGCATCCCCTCAGCAAAACCAGTAACCAGTTCAGCGCTGGCCTCGCTGACAAACGGGATGGACCATATTGAATTGTCGGCAAAAGATACAATGTCTACTGGGCCGAAGACTTGCGAGGACGGACCCGAAGGGCCATCTGAGGCCAAATATGACCATTCCCAGGGGAAATGCCAACCCTTGGGGATGACGATGCCAAAGGAGAAACCCTGGTCAATCCGAAGATGAGGACGAACCTCCACCTCGAAGGGTAGATCCCAATATCAAGTCAGGACTCTCGATGAGGCTTGAGCCGACGCCTATCGTCATCGACAGGGCACCTAGCTACATCGTGCCATGTACGCTAGATGTAGAGCAATGCCAAGGAGCATTCTCCATCAGATCAATGCCCTCAACGCCACACAGTTATGCTGAGAAAATTGCCACCAAACGCGACAAAGCAATCTCTAGCTGCTCCAAATTGTCATAGCGGAGTTCCAGTGACTGAGAACCCCGTCAGACACCCCGCCGATTGAGCAGCATCAACAAGCAGTTGGAACCACCATCGGTGAGAGGAGTAGGAATCACCTAAGTGCCTAACTCTCCACCTAGTACAACTCCAAAGCCAGAAGTCAAGGCCATTTCAACTTCCACGAAGTCGATCTCTGGCTCCGACGATGAAGTGCCACCCACCACTAGACCATCGGAATACGCTCCAGACAAGAGCACGGATGCCAACACTAGACCACCGGAATACGCTCCAGACGAGAGCACGGAGGCATACAGCACTACACTACCGGAAGGCAAACACGTCACGAAGCTAGTACAAACATAGCAACTGCAAGAAACGTCCGGAACAGGGCTCAAGATCTTTCCAGCTTCCACGAAGCCGACCACTGTTCCTGCCGACAATGAATTGCAGCCGACGTCGAGCATAGCCTATGGCAGTGCTCCGTCACAACCTCCTGCTATGCAGGAACCTTCACCCGTTGGCGCCGTTGAGGACGAGAGGCCTGTTCTGCCTCCTGTTCAACTGGTCGCCGATGATCAGAGTGTCGAGATCATCGATGCCTCCTACTAATCTACATGTGGTGTAACTCCCGTAGTTGAAGTTGAGAGCCCTCTCCCTCGCACTGCCTCGCCACAGGACCTGGATGTTGAGACCATCGACGCCTCCAACTATCCGGCCCTACAGCGAGATGCACCACTCGTAGCCGACGTCAAGCACAGTGATCTGCAGCTCCCTTACACTGCCACAGCAGATGCCGTACTGTCGATGCCTCCCACTACCCTTCAGCTGGGTCAACACCTGCAGTGGAGGTCGAGAGTTCTCTCCCTACCACTGCCTTATCGTGGGACCTGGATATTGAGACTGTCGATGCCTCCAACGACCTGGCCCTACGACGGGATGCATCTGCAGGCCAGGTGGAGAGTGGTCCCTTGCCGCAACTCCCTTGTCCTGCGCCAGCAGAGTAACGTCCTGCCCTACGGGTAGGAACCCATGCAGTCAGGGTGACGGACCCTCATGTGTCACTCCCCCGCACTGCCTCAACGTCCCTTGTAGCTGTGCCCTCTCCATCAGTTCTGGCAGAAGCAGACACCATGACCAAACGTGCTGAACCAAGACGCCTAATGCCACCTCGTGCCGCCAAGGCAGACTCAATGCCTGGCCGGTACAGAGAATCACTGTGGCAACTTACATCAAGGTACACGTGGCCATACCCACTGCATGTTGCACTACTTACCAGGGGAAGGCTCGCTAAACCAAAGCTCGACGAACACAAGTAAGTGCAGTGTTTGACGAAGTTAATTGCACACGTAGTTGTAAAACACTACGGCAGAATATTACAGGACTCGTTATAGATCTGTAGCAAATAGTGACATTTAATCTAGCCAACCAGTCACACAGTGAGGTAGGTAGAGACACTCACATTTAGGCTAGATTAAATATTGTGTATCCAGTATAAGTGCCTACCCAGCTGTCATCATGCGGGGGAAGTGTAGGAACCGGTGAGGTAAATGCAACAGACAGTTATTTAGACACTCGACTATGTGCAAACTGAACTTGTAAATACAACAGTCATTACGCTGTACATAATTAAAGCCAGTGAAAACAGACGTTTTACACCTCACCAACGACAAGGTCCCATATGAATAAGTGGCTGACAGCCCACATAACAAGGTAGCATTACTTATAGACGCTCACCACAGTGCCGGTAATAACTACTAACAGTGCATCACATATAGACGCTCACCACAGTGCCAGTGATAGTTGAAGACAGAGACTTAGACGTAATATATGTTAGACTTAGCCTACGATAAGAAAAGACTCCTGCAAAGGAATTAGTAGTTTTAGATTTTTGTATAATGATTTGATGTGTAGGTACACCTTTAAATATTACCTTGAGTGTTTACAATGTACTTGTGAAGATCGCCTACAAGAAGAATGCAGTTTTGTAGGAATGCATTTTCTGCTCTGTTAACTTTTGTATTTATTGTGTACTTACCTTTGAACATTTTATGAAAATACACAGCGAGCATGTTAGAATTTAAATGGACAACCGAAAGGTAAAGTAGCAATTAGATTTTTGCTAAAAAGGATTTGATGTGTAGGTACACTTTTATATATAACTATCAGTTTTTACAGTGTACGTATGAAGCTCACCTACAAGAAGAATACAGTTTTGTAGGAATGTATTTTTATGTGATGTTTTTGTATGGTCATATTTTTCTAGTATATGCGTTTTGTTTGAAATATCTTGTGCACCAACTCAGTATTAAACCAAAGAACTCTGAGTCACAAAGCTCCCATGAACTCACTATGGTGAAACCAGGTACAAGATATTTTTAGCCTAAAAAATATTGAAGTGTTATGTATGTAAATTTACGTTGACCAACATGCGCCAATTTGCCTGTGTTTCATGCAAGTTTTTAAAATGTGTTTGCATTGCTTCGTTTAGCCGGTCAAACCAGGTGTTGAAGGGCCTGCAGTTGCCATACTATAACTCTGTCACACGTAACTGTTTAGCTTACTGCGTGACTCAAGGTTCCCTGAAAGATTTTCCTTTACTTTTTAATCACCACACTAAGCTCTCGGATAGTTAGTGGCATCTCCCTGCCTTCCGTGATAATACTTGAACATACTTATTATATTCCCCTTCGTTTTTCGCATGCCGTCATTTCCAAGTGCCTTTTATTTCAGGTTTATGTTGTATATTCTCTTGTAAATATCCACAGCACTATGCTGAGTGTTTGTCGGCGGCATGCAAAAATAAAGTAAGCTGTTGGGACACCCGATAAACCACGGCACTCCTGACACAATAATCTCTGCAACAGGCAAAGGGCAGAGCGAGGAAGGCCTCCTGCCAAGAGAGAGACAGAGCTACGGTCTCCACATCCCACACGTCTTGACTGCGCTGGCTGACTCGATAGACAGAGTGAGCCCCACTACAGTGGTCAAGCACCAAACAATAAGGGTTACGTTTACCTGATGATGAAACAAAATATTTTTTCTTCTCTTCCAAGATTTCTTCACTACTCCTACCTAGACCTTCACGATCTTCCAGACAGGGGGCCTACGCCTTACTCCACCACCTTTTCATGATGAGTCTTCATCGCAAATGAGGGGGGGGGGAATTGACACATGCGGCTTATACTGCTGTTAAATACGATAATGACTCATCACTCTTCACGTGAAGTATACCCTTACTTCAACCACCGCGTAAGAGTTCTTACTGCAAACCAATACACAGTTGTTATTTCTAGAGTAACGTCTACTTCACCTGCTAGGAATAAGTTGCACTGTGCACTACCATCAGAAACCGGGTACTTTTGTAAATCCGAACTAGCTTGACTGAGGCCCCCCTTCTGGGGACCTCCAGTCTAGTACACACCCAATAGACGGCCGCCTGTTGCTTCCTATTACCCCGAGCACCCAGGTGCTGGAGGGAAGGAACAGAGGAGCCATTACCACTAGGAATTCCACCAAGGAGAGACAGCAAGCCTAGGTTATATCACCTACCAGAGTACCTAGGTGCTGGGGGCGGTAATGGCCTGGGTGATGCGGCCTGGCCTTGGCTGGATATCACATCCAGTAGTAGTATTGGTGGCTCACATGGCTCAACGTCTCTGATCAGCCCACAGACGTGGGGGATCAGTGGAGGCTCTTACAGAGCTTGTGCCACGCATCAGCTACTGGACTTACACTATTATAAGGGAATAGTTTCTCATCTGGAGTGCACGACATATCTTGTTCAGCGGGGAACCAAACTCTATCTATGACTTATAAGATAAGGCATGGTCGAAGGCGTAGGGACCAAAAGATTGGTCATCTAGCTGCTTAGCAACAAAATACCTTAGCCCCTCCTTTGCAGAAAGACAGGCGGAACGGGACCGTGCTGCCTCACTGAGATTACGGGCAGTCGCTACTGTCCACATGGTAAAATATATTCATTTTACACAGCTCGTCCGAACCAGTCTCGACTACCACCCGTTGTTGAGGGGTTTAGTCTGCCGGACTGAAGCTAGTTACGACTAGCCAATCCTAACTTCTGAAGTCAAGAGTCGCAGCCTGGAACTTGGAGTACAAAATAATCTAACTCAAGGACTGTAGCAACAGCTTTGCTCAGTCATTTAACTCACGTTACCAACTGACCAAAGACCTTCAGAGTAAGTAAGGTTTCTAACTCCTCCCATCAGCTACCTTTAACCGTGCACTTGGTCTAGTGCAATAAACCTCGATGATTGTACCATACAGTCAATGGCCGGGCACGCGTCAACATTGACACCATCACGCAGTGTTGAAAATCACATTTTAAAATGCATAAATATAAATACTTTATTGCAGAAAATACTTGAGATGGAACAACCAAAATCAGAATGGTGTTTCATGAATCTGAGATCGTAAATCTATGTAAATTTGGTTGGTCAAATCGTCTCCCTTCATTGCATAAGTAGGAGTAGTCATGCCCTTTTCACACAGGGAACTTGGGAAAACTAGATGGTAAAGAAAAAGTTGGGGCACATTATGACCCACCATGGCGCAATGAAGAAAAAGAGGTCCTCTTGTCCAAACTCATTCTGGTGAACCATTTTCGAGAAAACGCCACTTAAAGTTTTGAAGGTAAGTTGTAGCCCTGCGAGAGTAGGCAACACATCTGCCACCTGCATCACGCTATGTACCTCCCTTAATATTCACTACATGATAGTGTTGTATATAATATATACCCCACTTTAATTTCCACAAGGAATCACATCCTGGAGTTTGGCAGACGAATTCTGGTCCACGTTGTGTAATGACCTGTAAGTGAGGTTTACTTAGTAATATGTGATGTTCAATGTATTATAAATAGTAATTTATAACTTACATGACTTTATTTATGCAAATATTACACAGGTAATAGGCAAGCTGGTAGAATCATCAATATTTACAGAGTGCAATTATTGATTGTTTTTGATAAATATGCAATTTTACACATTTATTTCCAATATTGCAACACAGTTGGGTGAAATTGCAAAACAAAATACACTGATTACCCACTTGGTTTTTATGGTACATAACACCATTTATGTCTAATATTTACTCACATTCTTAAAACTGATAGTTTGTTATTATCGTAATAATGAGTAGTTGTAATGGAATCATAATATGTACTCTTTCTTTTTCATAGGACAATACCTTCAATGTCCAGTAGGAAAATTATTAAAATATATTGTTGTGGCCTCGAAGTTGCAAGTAAGGGATAAGAAATTCTCAAAGATCCTACCAACATAATTCTTTACACAACCATATACAGATCATGTTCCCATGTCATTGTCATCAGTAGCTATAAATTAAAACTTGTAACAATTTCACCCATAAAATTAATATCCCATCCATTATTGGTTCTGCAAGTATTTTTCCTCTTTCAGTCTGTAATCATAACACTTTATGTCAGACTTATTGATTTACAAAACTGCAGCGAGCTAATATTTGGAATTTTCCTCATAGACTGGTAATACTCATTTCTCACAATAACCTATCATCATAAAGTGAGGCCAGACCACTCTCCTGGAAAATATTTTCAGTAATTTAACTTTTAAAGTATGGTGAATGTCTTCTGTATGGCTTTGTCTAATATAGTGCACATAATCTTTCATCCACATAGTGGCGTTAAGAGAAATTAGGTGATGTCAACATGTCACATGAGTGGACATGTTAACCTTCTCTGCGTTTTGGTGCATGCTAATTGCTTGTATACTTCTTGTCTAAGTAACACATTCAGCAGTAGCTTTAAATTAACATAACAGCAGCATAAAATCCGATTTCCACAGCTACTTCTTCATTTAAATTTTCAGCTTTGAAAGTGCTAGGAATAAATGCATTATAGTTTTAGTTCATTTTTGAAGTTTCAGAAGTTGCAGTACTCATTCAAAATATGCAAAATATGTTCTTTTCTATGCAGAATTTAATTAATTTTACCAAAAAATAGTTTTAATATCTGTGACACCATATTTACTTACTAGTCAACTGAAATCATAATAAAATTATAAAAATTGTTATAGTTCTCTTTTAGTACATCTTGTATAGTTTATAAATTTGTACTAAAATATTTCTAATGCACGTTTGTTATTTATGAAATACTGAACAAAAGGAAATTCTACAAAGGGCGTGCTGAATTTGGTACCCTCGTCTGGGGCTCCTTCGCAGACTTCTGCACTCTCGCAGTGGAGTTCTCCTTCTTTCTTTTGACGCAGTTTGCGGTAGTGCTTCTTATTGCACTGTTCACACAGAGTCTTGTTCCCTAAAGCAAGTTGTAATGAATGCAATTTGTTACAAGAGTTCACTTACTGGGAATGTAATATTTGATGCAGAAGGCAGAAAAAAAATAATTCCCTCAAATAACTAATAACATGAAAAAATTAATTTTTCATAAAAATAGCGAGGAAATGCTATCATGTTAGAGTTTATAAGTACTGAACTTTCCACTAGTACATACATCAATATTTAATACAGTATAAAAAAATAATTAGTTCATAGGTTTTAGTAGTAAGTAAAGTATAGGATTAAATATTTGTGATACACATAGTATACATATTTTATTTTTTATTTCAATGATTCATATCTTACTACAGGCATATGGTATACTTAGCTTTGAAGGTAATAAAAATAATGTGATATGAACATTCTAAGCCAGTGCTGTACTTACAAAAATAAACTGCCAACGAACTTGATTCCTTTATCAGGTCACGCAGTTCATCACCTTCCAAATCCTCAATCACTTCTCCAGAGGGATCTTTCTGAGTCATTAACCAACTCAGAATTTGTTCTTCATTGTACAAATCCCCTGTTGTGAAACACAAAATATGTCAAGCATTATAATTCACTATCTGCAATTTTTACATATTGCTTTACTAACAAATTTTCAACTTTATCCCAAAACTGACAACCGAAGCTTATGAAATGTTATATTCACAATATTATACAAGTTTATTAATATATAAAAATTTCATTAACCCAGAGGTTACTTCATCCATAATGCAAGTTATATACTTATGTAAGTTTCCAACTAAAGATCGTTATAAGGAAAGAACTAACATTGAAACACAAGCATTATAGTGCTTGTGGAACAGACAGCAGTGTGCCAGATTTTAATGTGGGGTACTGTGAGCTGAAGTCCAGATCAGGGAATGAATGTTAATTAATTATATTTTAAGGCTGATCTCATGACTGTCATTTTGGTACGTTAAGTATAATGAGCAAGTAAGAGATCTGGGTGAAACGAGGTGAAGATGGAACAGCGATAGAGTGCAGTGGTGAGGGAAATAGGAGTACCTGAGAAAACCTTTCACCATTGACATCCACCATATTTTCCACACACAAAACTCCAGAGCAACATAATCAGGAATAGAACCTAGTTCACATTGGTAGGAGGCAAGTTGTCTGACGACTTAACCACTGTGGTTCCTTAATTAGATAAAAGATACAGAACATGCAGTGTAAAGTGTCCAAAATAATTTATTTTACACTAATTTTTGCACACTCTCACTCACCAGCATATATTACGGGATCTTTGCTACTCATCTTGAAAAACAGGACTGCTGGGAGAGCGAAGACGCCATACTCTTTTGCCATATGCTTGTCCGAGATCTTGACAAACTTGATGCCTGCAGCATCTGCCTCATCGTCTATGTGTTCCAGTTCTGCCAGCACACGGCTGCACTGCTTGCAGTCATTGCTGTCTGGGGGATCAACACATTTCTTACTTCTGCCTTACACTTTCATAAATAATCAACAATTGTGATACAGCTTGCTAGTTATGATGGCAAAACATTATCAAACATTCAAGGCTCTGTCACAGCAAGCCATCAATATGGGAATAACCTCAAGATTTAATATATTATTGTGTCATGGTTAGGAACAAATTACCTTATTGGGAATTTTTGAGACAAAAGAGTAAAACAGGAAAGGAACAAAATGCACTTAATGCAAATATTGAGAGGGTCACAAAAAATTGACAATTATTTATAGCGGTAAGGTTTTCTTTGTTTTGGTGCAGGATTCAGCACTCAGTGCATGGAGCTGTCCGCCATCGTGGTTGACAAAAAGCTAGAGGTCATGCCTGATGGCCTGGTGCTGCCATATCATCGACAAAATAAACAGTTTTACCTCCAAAATCACTTCATAAAAGGCTAATTTTACTCAAAATCACTTTTTCTCCAGAAATTTCCATAGAAGTGGAAAATTGCTCTGCATAAGTCCTCAAATCAGCACCGAAGATTTGAGGCTCCTCAATACAAGAACCAAAAAGTTCTCAAAACCAGGAAAGCAGATTTGAGGCTCCTTGATGTAAGAGCCATTTAGAACTCAAAGCAATTGATGCATGACATCCTGTCAAATGGCAGACTTATGTTAAGTGAGACTGGTTTTGGTGGGCGCTGAATCAGGCGCACCCTCTTCTGGCGGGGGTTTGTTGGGTGAATTTTAGTCCTTGCGGGGTACTGGTGCACGTCCGGTGTAGAGGACTGGACTGGTAGCTTTTTGGCAGGGCACAAAGTCTGGCTCTAGCAAAGTGATTTTGTGCTTAAGGTTGCCTGCCTGGGCTTGGATACCTGGGCGACGCTCGTAATGTTTGCTTGGGATGGCATTGGGCACAATGGGAGCTTGTGGAGGCATTGCAGGTACTGGTGTTATCTACTGGCAGTGTGATGGTCGTGTTGGTGGGGCCTGAACAGCAGGTGTAAGATATGCAATAGCCTTTGTGGGTGGCTGGTCTGGTTGGCTGAGGTAGGCTACAATCCACTGGTTTACTTCTTGACCTATGATGACTGGCTCCGGAAACAGATCCTGTGGTATCTCTGGTGTGACTGGGTCCTGTAGGTGGGCTGAGTCATGCGATAGAGGCTACTAGGGCAGGGGTTAGCTTGTGCAGATGCCCAGAGAATAGTAAGGTATGTTTTACTCGTTCCCTCAATCCACGACATTTGGAGTAGGTCATTTGGATAACACAACACCCTTCACGTCTGTGAGGTGAAGGCAGGATCCGTGTGACTTTATAGTGTGTCAAACCATGTGTGGGCCGTCGATTAGGTGGACACCTTATTTCAGCACTTGGCGCAGAGGCGCAGTGCTTGCTGAATGTCAGGCCACACCATCTCTTCGTGGGTGTTGTCCCGGTCAAGTCTTCCCAACTCAGGGAGCGCTTATATTCTGGCACTAAAAGTGCGGTCGAAAAGAAGCAAGCACCAAGCCGACAAGCTGGTCCGGAATCAGTATACCTTTGCGGGCTCTGCCGTTCTACCTATGACATAAAGAGAATGGGTGACCAGGTTAGGTGCCTGTGCATTGGTAAAACTGTGTGCTGCCTCATCTGAGTAGATTCCCAGGATCACTTGCATTCCTCTTACTGAGTGAAGTCAGTAAGGAAGGGTGCTAATTCTGCAGGAAGTGTGGTACTCAGGGTTTCAGTTACACACACATTTTATTTCTTACTACGGGAAATAACATGTGAAGATGTACTACCTCCTACGTCGGCAACAGTGTGTGCTGGGAAGCTGAATCCACGCAAAAGCCGGTAGAGGTGACCAGGTTCTGAACTAACAAGGGACGGGGTAGCCTAGTGCTTGAGAACAACTTTAATTAAACTGACTCTCTAACCACTGTTGTCCAGTGGGGTCCGTAGTGTCTACTGTATGTACACGATGTAATGGCAGATAGCTGGCATGACACTTGGGTGACTAAGCAAGGCATGGCAGGAATAAGTACTAAGCTGGGGCCTAAGGATTGGAGGTTTCTTCTGGCACTAAAAGTACAGTGCAGGAAGAAAGGTTAGAGCGAGGAATAAGCTAGAGATAACCCTGGCGGCTAGTGCGGTAGGTGACTGAAGACAGGCTGTGGATGCGGACAGTGCGGACCAATGAAGACTGTTCAGTTTGATCTTTCCCTGGTGGCTAGCGTGGTGGGAAAACGAAAACTGCCCTGGAGTCAAGCTAAGACTCCCTACTTATACTCTGCCGGGCCATTGCCTCTGCACTGATTGGCTGCTGTCTCGTAGGTAAGGGGTGGTTGCAGAGTGGGTGGTGGTGAAAAGCATAGCTCGCTGGTGTGACGTCACCGGCTGGCTGGAGAGAGAGAAAGAACAAATGAAGAGCCCTAATAGATGCTTGTTGTTTGAGATGCATAGTTACGGTGGGCTGGTGAATAATACAATCTACCCTATCTAGAATATCCATCCTAAATTTTAACAGTACAATCTCATCATGTGTCGGGGTTAACAGTAATGCAAACTTCGAGAACTCAAATGCAAGGTTATTCGTAGGAATGAGCTGAGATTGTTAAATCACCATTATTAGAAAAAGCATCATGCATCAATTCATCCCTCTTCTCTGCGACGAAAGCTCATCCTTAAGGAAGATGAGAAATAGATTCCCCTTGGAAGGCCTTGAGAACGTCCCCACAATGGTAATAGGTCTCTCTCTCTACTAGCTCCGTCTAAACAGGATGAGATTAGATATCATCGCTGAGGAGAGATGGAAGTAGATTCTCCCAGGAAAAATTAACTTTCTTCTCAGTTAGTAGTGCTTCAGCAGGGTGGAGTGGGTTTATCATTACAGAGGAGATAGCACATACGTTCCTGTGAAAGATGCTGGAGTGCCTTCGCAGAACACCGGTATCCCTCTCGACTAACTCCGTCTAAACAGGATGACAAATGGAGCTCATCCCGGAGAAGATATGGAAGTGAATTCCTTGGTTGGACGTGGAAGCATCCTTGCAGGCAATCAGCTTTCCTCTCAGTTAGCCACCCTTCCGAAGGGACACAAAAGAGGACTCCATCCTTGAGCGGAGATGGAACAGATTCCCCTGTGATGGACATTTAAGTATCCTTGCAGGTCAATCAATATTCCTCTCAACTAATGCTGGCTAGGCAGCATGAGGTAGAAGCAATTTCTTCCTGATCCTTGCGTGGACAATCAACCTTCCTCTCGGCTAGCCACTTCAGCGTGACGGTGTGGGTCGAAAAGGAAATTCCTTTGAGAGAATGTAGGACTGTCCTCTCAACAGCAATTTCTTTCTCTCCTGATTGCACTTCTGTAGCGCTTGCTACTCTATGCATTCTGGTTTGGCGTGATGCCTCCCTCGTGTTGAACTTGACCTTGTATCGAAGAATCAACTGGGTAGGGAAGGTCGTAAACTGGTAACAGGTGGCCTTCTAAACTCTCTTTCATCCTGTTTCTTAACTGCATCAACAGCAGAGCAGAAGTACTCTATCTCTCTCAGATACACGGAAACTAAAGCCTGTTTCTCTTTTCGCTTCATGGAAAAGTGAAAAGGAATATGATCCCCACTGTGTCAGGTGGCATTTTGTTATCTTTTGTTTGCTCTTCATATTACAGTGCATGTTTTATTCCTGTCAGTGTTTTAACCCATGTGGAGGAAACCTAGCGGTGTGTCGCGGACCTCTTCTTTCATTAAAGTGTGCATCCACAGACTACTTTAACATTTTAAAACTTTCTGACAGTAAAACAGCTGAGCTGTAGCAAGCAACGTGACTGCACGCAGAATAGTTATGGCTCGTAGGGGACACCTTTTAACAGACTAACATACAATCAACAATAGACAGTTTGCCACAATTGGACTGCACTCCTCAGTCATGTGTAATGCTCTGCTGTGGCTGTCTACATGGTGAAGTATGAGCTCTACTCTAGCTACCTAGTGTCGCACAGCAACCAGGTTACGTGTTCTTTAAGATCAAACGAAAGGGGTTTAGTGAACTGAGTGCTTCTAGGCTCAGCTCACTGCTAAGGGTTTGCAGTAGAGTGAAGTGGCAGGAACATTAAAATTCATACGTCATCACTACAAGCAAAGAGATAGACTTAGAAGAAGATGGCACTCAGAAAATATTACTATTTACAATAATTATTTCTTTTCTTCTTGCAACCTCTTCTCTGTCATTTGTAAAGTCTCTGGGTTGCTGGCAAAAATGTTTTAATACATGATCATTAAAATCGATTATTTTTACGTTATCATTTGCACTGTTAAAGAAAATTCTTTTTACACAACAATCAAAACATATTTTTATGCAAGACAGGCAACATTAATAGTTGCTTTTATAGAAAATTGCCTGAATTGACACAAAGCAAAAATCATTAACAGGTTTAGGTAAAACTCGAGATAAACTACGGTGTGGTGAATTTTAAAGTCTTTAAATTTCCCAACACACCTACCTGTAGTATTTCTGACACTTTTGTCTGTATTCACAGCATTATTTACACTCGTCCTCTAACGATTCTACACACATGACTTCTTTCTTCCAATGGAAAGTCTCTGCATCACTGGTCACATGGCCTTGCAATCCAGGTATGATATACAAATTCACTTAGCTATTTACAAACTATGCTTGAGGTAAGCTGCGTAATCAAGGAATGTAGTTGTAGCAAAGCTACTAATAAAGCCATCACCGTAAAGATTTCTTGACAGGAAAACAGATTCAGAAAATGTCTGTGATTAAGCAATTGGATTAGGTTGATGTCGTAAGAACAAGTACGGTCAACTATTTGCAGCATTTTATGGGCTTACAATTCTTTAACTTGAAGCACTGACACTCACTGCGGTGATGAGTTGACAATTTAGCTGGGTCGCCCTCGCTTCTTGGGGGTGTGTATGGTGGATTTCGCCAATGAAAGTGGCTGGAAGGCCCGCCATGGAGTCTCTTTGTACTGGCCTGGTTGCACTTGAGTACCGACAGGCAAAGGGTGGCTGGACTCATCACTGCATTTTGCCCATCGTGCAGTTGTCTCCTTGCTGCACTGTTTTCTCAGTGGTCATCAGGGGTGTGTTGTGGAGATTGTTCTCCCCCTTGGTTGGCACGAGCTGGGCTGGGTCCAGAGCCGTCACCTGGTTGAGTGCCTCTGGCCTGTTGACTTCATTGGGCAGTAGTACCGGCTGGGGTGAACGAGAGGCAGGTTGCTGCTGCAACCTTGACAGGAGAGTGCGGGTATCAAGATAGACTGGCCCACTGTTGGATCCACAGGTTCTCCTCCACATCTATGAATGAACTTGGGGATGATCTGGACTTCGGCTGTTTTCGGCGTCTTTGCAGGAACTCCATAACGTCCATGTCGGTGGTCCAGGGGGACTTCCTCAGGATTGTTAGGCAACCTGTAATCGGAAAGCAAAGCAGAGCTTACTGGGTTACACAATGGGTTAAAAACATAATTATGAAAATCCCCTGAGGTGTAGGCTTTGGGGTAGTCCTGTACTCTTTCATGGCATTGTGCCTGGGAGTCAGCCACGGGGCTGGGTGGCATCTGGAACTCGAAGGCAGTTGCTTCTGCATTGAGTGTGGACTAGGGAGCTAGCATAATCACAGAATCAGGGATGATCACGGATGCTGGAACGAGCTGTTCCATGGCCTGGAAGACGGCCTTGTGGACTGTGGAAATTCTAGCTGCAGTCTTCCTAGGGAAGGTGAGGTCTCTGCACTGGTGACTGCAATGGCGTCCGATGTGGCAGGTTCCTTGCTGAGGTGGCTTGAAGGAGCTGGAGGTGCGGGTGTAGCTTGTCGATACGAAGGCTCAGGAGGCGGTGTCGGTCTGACAGAGCTGGCAGGTGAAGTTCCCTTGGTGCCGGCGGTTAGAAGAGGGCGCTGGTGGCTCAGGTCACGATTTCCAGGATACTTAAGCTGTACTGGTAAACTCCGATGCTTGGAGGAGTTCTGGAGAGATTCCCATTCTCAATGACAGCTGGGCGGTGAGCAGGCATGCTGCTCCAGTTTTACCCTGGAAAGGCACTAGGGGTTGGATAGACCCTGGCGAGACCTCCCCCTTGGTATCTGAGTGCAAGGGTCTCAGAACCTGGAGAAAGTGGGACTTCTGATGTGACTGTGCATCAGTGTTTAGGTCTCGGACGCTGGTCAACGCAGGCATGAATCAGGGTTTCCTGCAATGAGAGGGCGTGATCTCGCTCCCCCACCTATTGGGAGGCCAAAGCATGGTTAGGCCACATTGGCTAAGAGCGCTGCATTAAAATATAAAAGTCGGGGACCGAGAGGTCTCTGTTATCAATTGTATTGTACTGGGAGTCCATCTTCCAGGGTGCTGGGTGAATTTCTGGTGGAAAGTATATGGGGTGGATGGTATCTTCCTTTCCGATGGTTTATTTCTTGGCTTTGGGAAATTTATCCAGATTGGCTGAGTAACTGCTTTGCGTTGCTGGTCGCTCTATCCCTTCTGCATCCACAGGCTGCAATGTCCGTACTTCCTTGTGGGAGGGGGGTTCTGCGGTTTCCTCTACGTCATCTGGCATGTCAGAGTTCAATGATATGGTGGTACACTGGGCAGGTTCTGACGACGAGTCGGGGCACGGTTGCATCTGACCCCTGGTGGCCTTCCGTATTCTCCCTTGGCGGTCTTCTGTCCAATATACATTCTCCTGGTGTCCAATCACCTTGTACATGTCCTCCCACTTTCCGGCTAACCCTGTGCTGAACTGGGCAGCCCCACGACTCACGGGGTGGCTACAGAGCAAGACGGATTCACCCATCTCCACGGTGTGGATCCCAGTGCATGGCATAGGGTACTTCCAGGTGATGTACGCCTCCTGCCATTCACAAGCTCTTTCGATGCATTGCAGGGCGACTTGGCGTATGGCTTCCGGTTGTGGGAGTTCTGTAGGCTTGTGTTCCCACTGCCATTATCCCGGGCATTGAAGAGTTTGTCCCAGTAGCAACTGACTAAGGCTGGAGTCAGCTGCCTCGTTGGTTCATCGGCTCAGAGCAAAAAGAATCCTTGGTAGGTGGCGGTCACAATGGCGTTGATCTTCCTCCAGACTGAGGCGTAGACACTTTTGAGTTGTTGGCTATGCCACTCAGTTGGATTGGCTCCTCTTCAAGGAACACTCCTGCCTTACCAGATGGTAATGGCAAACCTTACCACTACTCTTCTGGTAGTAACCCCTGCCTGTCCCTTCAGGACAACAAGGTAGATAGTTAGGGCCAATTGTAAACTACCTAGCAACATTATCGCCTTCTCTAACATGTAAGAACCAGGTCGCCTTCACCTGGCCAAGCGTAGCTTAAACTTCCTTGTAAATTCAGGTTAGTTTTCGGAGGTAGTACGGGCCACTGTGCATATTCTCTGTGAATATACATGTGATCTAAACTGACTTCTGAGTACTGATTTCTGAGTGTTACTGTTGTACTCCTACATAACAACAAGCCCTTTAGAGTGAATCTGGAATACCGCACACACCAAAGCTAAATACACACCCATTAGACGGCCACCCGTGCTATGCCCCTGGGTATAGTATGGTAGAGCCCCAACCACTAGTAGTTACTCCACCAGGTGTCCAGCCAGTCAAAGCTAACCTATACTCCACCACTGCTCCTTAAGGGCCGGAAAGGAGGTAAGTGTTGGCTTTGATGAACTGACCCCTGTGGATACCACACCCAAGTGTCATAAGTGTATAGTCTGAGGAAACCCACTACTCTGTCCACCACTCTCTACATGGCCAGACAAAAGGAGTACAGAGGACAACTCTTGCCTATGCAGCTGTGGCCCTTGGCAGAACTTAGTAGGGAATTGCGTCGCTAGCTTCACTTTTGCGAGGCGGTAGTTTGTACCTATTCCTACACTGTACACCCGGAAGGGTGGTGCACAGAGGAAGTCTAGAAGGACAGCTTACGCCTCCAAAAATAGCTTGAATCGCAATCACAAGATATTAAGAGCCAGCCCATTTGCCGGGCCATGACAGTGACTTCTGATTTTGTGCACTTCGATAGGCCACCAGATTTGTACTCTATACTGGCAGAGCAGCAGTTATGCACTAAGTCAGCCTAATTTATGTTACTCATGATTCTGGCATCACAAACCAAAACCGTAATATTGATGATGACTGTCTCTTACTTCAGCCATCGCGTAACCAGTGTGTTCGTGTCACTCCTCCTAAAGCGTCATCTGTCAAGGTTTGTCGCAATACCTCACTTGGAACATTACCACTCAACAGGTGTTACATGTAACAAAGGTTGGTGTGGCACCCAAAGTGGGGCTTTAGTTACTTTATATGACGGCACAAGTCACCGTCATCCAGGCCACTCAGCCCAGCACAGTGCAATTATAACAAATGTGTACCTTAATAGTTTGGAATGCTTCTGGATTGGGACTATAAAAAAGTCACATAAAATCATAATACAATTTATTATGTAATGTTTGTAATGCTTTAAAAATGACCCAATTATCTAATTAATTTCCCAGTGCATAATTTGGAGTTGCTTTGCAGATCATTTCAGTCACTCACAATATGCAAAACTAGCATGTGTGAAGAACCCATTGTAGGCCAAAGTTGACTGACAATTGCTCAATTGGGAAGTCAACTTGTTGTACCAGAGAATCATGGATTTTTACATCATTGATTACTACACAACCAGAAACACTTGAAGATCACTTCTTAACTTGTTTTTCTCATGTCAGCATCACATCTTTACTGTTCTAATGTAAAGTTAATAGTACTGCCTGGGTGCAGGTATTTTGAGCATTCAAGGCCTTGAAAAAATAAGGTATAGTAAAGGCAATTATCATTAGCATACACATTGAATATGCATAAGACAATAAACTGGCATGTAGTTTTCTTGCCAGGAAAATGCTCTATGAGAAATGCAGTGGTAAGCATCATTTCATGGCATAAAAATGAAGTTAAAGGTGTGCTGCAGATCAGTTATACCATTTCAAAGATTATGTACTAAAAGTTTCATACATAAACAATTGTGGAAACACTATCTATTAATAGCCAGTTTCATTCTCAAAAAAATACATTTTAGAGAACAGTTATAACTGACAGTGGTGTGAGTTTTTCATAAACAGGCAACACTCAAAAATATTGAAGAGTTTTTAAATACAGCATAGTTTTTCTGAAGTTCTTCACACAATTTGTTGGCCTACATAGCGAAACACCTTAGGTAATGTGAATTCTGCCATTCAAGTGCAGCGTGATTCATGCACATAGTTTACATTCTTTCTTAAAAATAAGTTTCTCATGCATAACATTTCATTACTGAAATTAATCATGAGCCAAACTGTGTCACTATAGTAGTATAGTACACAAGCCTATTAAGAAAGCAGTGCATGCTGTGGCTAATCATACATCAATTTGTACATTTTCATCTGTAACAATTCAATGAGAGTTGTTTTACAGAACTTTCTGCTTCCATTTTATTTATTTTTCTCATATTTTGCAATGTTAAAAAACATTAAAATACTTCATTTTCATTGACTTATCCCAGCTCTAAAAGATCCGCTATTTACTATTCACAAGCCCAAAGGAATTACAACATAGAAACAAAGCTTACATTCAGGAATACAATTACTGCTTCTTTCAAATGATATACAGTGAATCCATAATTACTGTTTTGTATTACAATGGCTAAAGGATGCACCTGAGTAAATTAATTCCAGTAGTTCATGCATAATTAAAAAAAAATTGTTTTGATGTTTTATAATATGCTGTGGTTAAGCTGCAAGTAGGTAATCAATGAACAGACTATAAGGAGTTGACTGTATAACAAACAACTCTAACACAGAAGTATCTAATATAAAAGATGTTGTTTGAGTGAGTCAGTGCCTTCTTGGCAACAAAAGTACTTACAGAAGAATACTGCCACATAGTCAGTGGTTTGGCGCAGCTTCAGGAACATCTTCCTGTTCACTTTCTCAATGTGATCTGTCAGCTCCATATTCTCTGGGTTTGTCAGCCAGTCTAGTATTTCTTCATCATCATCTATATCGCCTGAAAAAAGCACACAATGTGGTGAAGAATGTGTGTTCAAATTCAATTTTGCTGATATATTGAGTTACAAAACACATTTTAAATTAGTTTTTGTTACAAACACATTTCAAAACAAGCAACATTAATTACTTCACAAAAACAAAATGCCAGCTGTAAAATTTCCAAAGCATAAAAGTCTTTCCCAATGGCTACAATATGAGATAAAATAGTTTCTTTAGTTTGTTCAATGCTTGTCATTTACACAAAGAAAACTTTCTGAAGATGTCTAAAGTGAGTACAAATTCAAGCTTATTAACCAGGAAATGAATTACTACTTGTAACTGACAGGTTTAAATAGCGCTGGTATTATTTTGATTTGTACCTTCTGATGTTTTGAGTGATATTTCATGGTAACAAAATCTCCTGTTGGCCTCTCTCCTGTGTCAATAACTCACGGCTACACCTCATGCAGGGCTGCGGTCAAGGCAACAGGAATTAGATGGAAGGGAGGCTTCGGCATGAAAAAAACCCATCAGCATTGTGCAAAACTTTAAGAAAATTTTAGGAATGTCTATCTTCCACGAAACATATGGATGTTGGTATGTGGAGGTTGGCAACATTGTAAGTAAAACGTTGCTCGGAAGTTGTTTGTAACGAATTGTGTAGAGGCATCTAATAAATAAAAATGACTGTAAAAAAACTGCTCCTATTTAAAACAAGCAACGAAACATGACGTCAGATATGGGATGAATTACCTGGTAATATGTACTGTATTTATTCATTTGTGAGGCGTCATAGTTCCAATGTGATTTGTCACAGTGTGTTCAGTAAGGCAAGAATACTAGTTAAAATGGCTACAGCAGTAAGATGTGGATTTGTTCTGATATCATGGTGTAGGTGAACAGTCACAGTTATAATAGTTTTACTTTTGTGGTAGCAAACAAAAACCTCAAAATGGAAAACTTCAAACCACAAAGTGGGTTAGTTTTGAATGAAGATGCAGTGAACAATTTTAAAACTTTTAAACAAAAGTTCCAGCTATTTCTCACTGCATCTGGGAATTATGAGGCTTCAGAAACAAAGAAAGTCGCAATGTTCCTAAATTGTATTGATGATGAAGCATTAGAAATATTCAATACATTTGATATGGACAGTTAAAAGATAAAATTTGATGAAGTGCTATGTGCTTTTGAAGAGGATTTGTTAGTTCATGATCATATTATCATTGCAGATAATGACACAATATTATACGACTGCTTCACGAACCAAACATTGGTCTAGAAAAGAGTGTCGAAATGTGCAGAGTTGCTGAACTTGGCAAACAACAAAAAAGTTCACTTAAGAAGCATGAAGATACTGCTGTCTTGGCTAGCGTGTTGAAGTGTAAAACTTTTTTGTGGCACCCAAAGTGGGGCTTTAGTTACTTCATATGACGGCACAAGTCACCGTCATCCAGGCCACTCAGTCCAGCACAGTGCAATTATAACAAATGTGTACCTTAATAGTTTGGAATGCTTCTGGATTGGGACTATAAAAAAGTCACATAAAATCATGATACAATTTATTATATAGTGTTTGCAATACTTTAAAAATGACCCAATTATCTAATTAATTTCCCAGTGCATGTTAATGCTACTGACCTAGTCCCAACCCAAAAGACACTTGTACAAAGAAATTTAAGTGACACACAGCAAAGTTAAAAAAATTTGACTCTAAGGTGCACTTATTTACTTATCCGTGTGTATCATTCAATAAATCCTGAGATACAGGACTAATAGCACCAAGGATTTTATTCAGAAGAGATCTGTTACTCAGATGATAATACTGCTATCCTAGTACAAACCAGTATCTACATCAAAAGTTAGTTGGCATACACAATTTTGGTAGGTAGCACATTAGAATCAACAGTGATAAAATGAAGGTGCTAAATGACTGGAGACCACCTGACAAGGCATTCAAAAACAGACAACTAGTGTTGTTTTACCTGCAGCAATAAAAGAATATTGTCCTAAGCTTCAGAAAAGTAGGGTAAGTCCATATCAGTACAATACAATCAAAGATGTATTCTTTCAAATATGTCACTGAGGCTGTTCAGCAAAAAGGCCTAAGGAGCTGTACATAGTCTGTTGGGATGAACATGTTTATGAAGGAGGCAGTGTTATATGTTTTTGGAACTGCCTGTAAGCTCCTCTCCTGTTTTTGTGTATCAAGTCTACACCTGATATGATTCCCTGGCTGGGGCAAGAAGAACAAACATCAGGGGATGATGGTGTGGTACACACCTGCTAGGTGACTCAGCAATAATCCCCAATATGTCAAAAATGTTGTGGATTATCTCCATTTTGAAAAAAAAAATCTAGATACTGCTATACAATATCTGGTGAGAATGGTGTTAAATAATTTGGAAAAGATCAATGCAGCTATAAATATCAGACTTGGAGTCAGTGGTGCTCAGTGAAATGAAACCACTTGTGCATATTACATGAGTTAAGAACTGGGTAAAGCAAACTTATGAAAGTGAAGAGAGTGTTACACAGGTACCAAATGCTGGAAGCTATGGAGTGTGTATGTGAACTTAAGTGGATGTTAGAAGTGTTGGCAGTACAGAACAAGCAGCCTGTAGATGTGTTAAAATAGTGGGAAGTTGCTGGCACATTACAACCCAGAACCACAGCTGATGTTGACGTGCAATGCATCTCAGTTTGGGGTTGGGGCTGTGTTAAGTTAGGTCAATAAACAAGGTGAAGAAGTTCCCATTTCATTTTATTCCCATACAATAACCGAACACTGAGTGGAAGTATGCTCAAATTGATAAGCATTGAGTATTATTGGTGGGATGTAAAAATTCCACAATTTCCTGTATGGTAGGAAGTCTGAGATTTGCACAGATCACAAACCACTCCTAGGGTTGTTTACGACAGACAAGGTGACTCCAAACATCATATCACCACGAATGCTGCATATAAGTATCATGCTCAGTGCGTACGATTTTGAATTGTGTTATTGCTCAGGCCATAGTACTGAGAACATGATGGTCTTAGCCATCTTCTCTGGCCCATGCCTGATGCAGAGGTTCCAGCAACAATGGAAATCCTCCTCGAAGCATTAGATGCATCTTCCTTGACAGCTCAACAGATTGCAGAATTAACTAGAGCAAATCCAGTCCTGTCAAGGATTTGCACATGGGTACTGAAGGGTTGACCAAGTGGCAATCAAGGAGAGGAGTATGTTCCATTTGTCAGAAGACAGCATGAATTGACAGACTCCAGAGGATGGCTCTTGTGGGATAAACATGTTATCATTCCATGGGAGGGTCAGGCCTTCATATTGCAGACTCTAAATGCCAGTCACCAAGGAATAGTCCAGACAAAGGCTCTGGCTCATAATTATGTCTGATGGCCTGGCCTTGACAAGGCTGTAGATCAGATTGTTCAACTGTGTGAAATTTGTCAGGCAACATGTCATGCACCGTCTAAAGCACCAAACCACCCTTGGGAGTACACGAAGCAGCCTTGGTCATGCCTCCATGAGGATTTTGCAGGCCTGATCCAGGGGTAGGTGTTTCTTGTGGTGGTTGACTCATATTCTAAGTGGCTTGAAGTTTTACCGGAGGCCCCTACTGATGCTGGAAGTGTAATCAGATTGTTATAATCCCTTTTTTCTAAGCATGGTCTTCTCGATGTACTGGTCAGTGAGAATGGCACAGCTTTCACTTCGACGGCATTCAAGACATTTGCTAGCAACAACGGTATTCATTTGGACACAATAGCACCATACCATCCTTCCTCAAATGGGTAGGCTGAACAGATGGTCCAAATAACAAAAGAGATGCTCAAGCGAATCAAGGGAAGTGATCTAGCACAGAAGATAGCCAGGCTGCTTCTAACACAACATGTAGCCCCGAATGCAACAACAGGATCCAGCCCAGTAGAACTACTAATGGGAAGATGCCTGTGGACATGTCTCAATAGAGTCCATCCTGACTTAACACAAGAGATGATTGATCGGCAGAAGAGTGAAAGAATGCAAACAGCACCACGAAGGTTTGTGCTGCAGGACCTGGTATATACTCAAAACATGGGTCAAGGACTGAAATGGCTAGAAGCAATCGTTGTTGAGGTGACAGGGCCAGTGTCATATATAGTATAAACAAGTGGAGGATTAAGGCTTCGACGACACATTGATCAGTTAAGCGTAAGGTAAATTGTAATGTGTGTTAGGTTTTTGTTTGTAGGGGAAGGAGTGTTATTGTATTGTGTGAATAGGTGTGTAATTACAGAGTTGGGCTATGCAGTGAGGATATTGTCTGGCTACTTTTTAAATAGTTAAGTGTGTATTGGCAGTCACGTTAGGTTTTTTTCAAATGTCTAAAACGGAAACAAGCAGGTAGATATTTAAGCAGTACTGAGATTTCATAGTAATGTATTGAATTATTATGTAAGGCAATAGTTTATGCACATCTATACAACAGGCATCATTAAATTAGAAACATTCGGAACATGTCCTCAATAACATTAATCCTAAACCACTTGCTTTCAACCTTCAACTATCTGATATTCTACGTTTAACTGGATGACATAGACAGTTAGTCTGACCAGCAGTAGAGACATCCTGTCATTTGGAATGATGTCCAAGATGCCTACAGACATTGTCAATCTGTTTCTTGGTTGCAAATTGCCAACATCGGGATAAACCTGAACTTTCTTCAGTATTGCACACCATTAATGAAGAGCAATTGGCACTGGCAGTAGCTGTGAATCTGGTTGAGTGTCATGTTGTTATTGGACCTCCTCCCTAATTAGTAGCCCAATCCTAATCTCAGCTTGATAGCACCCTGACAGCACCTGGAACACTGAGGGGTTACCAACCCAATCAGTGTGGAAAGGGAGTGGGCAGTGCAAGAGATCATATCAGTACTAGAGAGGGTTGGTAAACATTTAGCAAACAAGGTGAGTACTGGCCATTATCAAAAAAACCATAATGTAAAAAAACAGCAAAATCTTCAGACATGTACACAAGTGCTGAGTGACATTACAGAGGATGTAATTTCAGACCTCTCTTAGCAGTTTGAATAATATTCTAATTTAAATTAAACATGTCACAAAGACAGAGAAGCATAATACTTTTCAATGCAATTTTCCAGAATTAATGTAATTTCTTGTGTACCTACTGATGATGTGCTGGTTGTGTAATTGACTGGACACATGTTATCAGGAATCCACCATGTTCGGCAGTCTGGAAACACTTGTAGACAGGGCCAGACATGCATTGTGTGAGGGTCTTCATTCATCATGAGCAACTGACTTGTAGCATCTGTTTTGTTATTTAACTACCTAGAACTTTTTAGTTTTAGTCCCTATATATGCCCCTCACCCTATGGACTCTTGTAATTATCTTTTACTGGCTATTTCATAGTGCTTACCAGCAGTCTAGTTCAACAGTCAAACAGACCCAATCAGCTCTGGTACAGTTATTAACTGTTATCTCGATCAGCAGCAGTTCACGTGAGACAATGAGACAGAGCTTTTTACATCCACAATGAGCACATGTCCAGGCTTAATAATTATTTTTGTGTGTAAAAAGGTTTTGTGTGTAACCTTGGTGTTGTATTAGGAATCTGTGACCATGTGGTGAGTGTGTACATAAACGTTATAGCTCATGGACATTTTCTTAACCAGTGCTGTGTGTTTCCCTTCAGTTACAAGCATAGAGTGTGGCCTCAAAATGCAATAAGGACAGCATGTGACTATAGCCACAGTTGTCAGTGTAAGCCAACTACACTAGCTGAATGCAAGCTTCATCATGATTTCTAGTGATTAAACTTTTGGTAACTTCCTAGAGATAGCTGGTGCTCAGGATATTTGCATTTTCACACTTCCTGCCTGAATTACACAGTGCACAAGAGCCTGGTCAGGTGTAAAACCCTTGGTTGACAACATTTCTTGGCGCAGGATTTGGTTACTACTGTTGGTGTACTGGCTTGCTCGATTCAGGGTTATCCTGTGTTGCATGAGGTACCGAGGGTATAATACTTGCTGTGGCTACGTAAAGGTGGTGATGAGTCATAGCGGCATTTATACGGCTTATGCACACTGTCTTGCGAGGTAGAGTGCTTGTGGTGTTGGTGGCTGATTTACATTTACATCACTGGCAACTAGACTGTTGGCCTGATAAGTTGCTCGCCATGCAACCCAATCACCTCTCCAGTAGAGAAAGAGCAGGAGTGGAGGTTGGATAGTGAAGTAGGAGATGAGAGGTATGGTAAGTATTCCAAGCAGTTCTGCAAGGTGTTAGCAGTGTTAAAAGTAGTGCTGGAATGAGAGTGTTGGCTGTTTTGCATATGGGAACAAGAAGGACGTGGGAGTATCGAAATGGTGGTGTTGATTAACAGGAAGATGATGTTAAAGTAACAGATTTTCCACAGATAAGGTAAGACATACATTGTGAAAATGTTTATTGCACTTGAAGAGCACAGCAGTATATAAGGGAAAAACTTGCTGATGCACACTAACTATGCTCAAGCATTATACATTGTCCTAGCCAGAGTCAAGGGATAATGTGGGAAGCAACAGTTTGATAACAGTAGCTCCTGGTTTCACACATACACTGTATGAATATCTGCACAGTGCACAGGTAGGGAGGTGGCTTCCCTCCTCACTATTGCTCTTGTTTCCCTAGCTCTCTCACCAGCATTTACTAACTGCTCAATTGGTTCCACACAGTTTATCACAAACACAGGCGAAACATATATAACATGGCGACCCGAGCACACTGCCTTGAAGTTAACAACAGAACCATAATATTACTTGGTATGCAGGCATACCAACACAAAACTAGTAAGATCCAAAGTCACTTAATAAAATTAAATGTCACCAGAAGTCACTAACTGGGTGTATAAGTGTCAGTTCAGTCCACACAATATTGTTTGTTTAACTAGTGATGGTAAATGATATTTAAGGGCACCATAAGTAACTGTCTACAGAAGCTCTATACAGCACAGTTAAGAGGACATGAGAGTATGTATACTGATTCATTGATTAAAAGCTGTAAGTTAAGGCTCCCACCTACCCAAATCATTTTTCCATGTTTGAGGCAGAGAGGCACAGGAGTGATAAGGGTTACACTGCCACACACATCAGGTGCCCCAACGCAGCTAAGTTGGACTGACGTGCAGTGTTCTTGTCATACTGTGTGTACCTATGGGACTTTCTGTGGTGACACAACTATTTTATATTGGAGAGTCTGTAGGAAGGTTCAAAGCAGGGCCCTTGGGTAGTTTTGTATGTATCTTATGCATATACTCTGAATTACAGTGCTTTGAAGAAGACAGTTTTAGCCTTTTGGAGTGCTATGAAATGGTGTTTCTAATGAATGTGACATCTTGAAAGCACTTAACAGCCTTCGTCTGAAGTTCATGTTCTTATCGTAGATCAGTACATTTGATTCACATTTAATAGTTTCATTGAAAAACATGTATTTCAAACACTCTGCAATACAGTTCAAGGCCAGGTAGGCGGAAGCCTAAACAGAGGCTGATACTTTCCACATCATCTGATGGCTGCATGCAAATGACTTGACTTTCTACTATGGAGTCTAGTATGACACGTATTTTAAGTCACTGTCATGCAAAACACAGTCAAACATGACTTTGGCAAAGAGAGTAAATAATTTCAGTAGTGATGCACAAAGGATGCAACCACCAAGCCATAATACTGAAAAATTTGTGCTGAAAAAACAGTGCACAGCTAAGTACCACTATACAGAAAAGCCCAGAAAAAAGGTGTGCAGTTTCTGAAATCATGTGTAAGTGCACAGGGATTCACACAAGCAGGGATTTTAAAATCTTACACAGACAACTGTTCTGTTTTCAGTAAAAGTACAATGCTAAATAATATAAGTTTTTACAGTTTGGTTAACATAGCATAGCAATTTACGTGTATCAACAATGACAGCTTCATATATATTCTTATTCTGAACAAATGCAATTCTGCTTGTCTGTAATGCTCAGAAAGTTATAGGTGAACCACATTTTTAGCAATATTGTGTATTTAAGAGACAGTGTGGTTCTTATTCCTGAATTTTGATTCCTTTTGTATACTCATTATAAAGCAATATCCATTAAAATTTCTGACTTTCTGGTGACGTGTGACGCTTACTGACTATGAAGATAAATTACATCACTTCATCTACACGCCTCATCCTAAAGCACATTGAACGGGGTTTGAATTGTATGACTATCTACCAGAGCAGATACAGGAGACTCCCTGGTTGCGGGATTATTACAGACGTGACAGAGTTGTTCTTTTCGTCATCAGCACAGTCAGTAAGCCAAGCCCAGCCTCCCCTCAAGAAGGAATCAAGAGTGAATATGCCAGCGATTGAGTCATTGTTGCAACCCCGAGCGAGCAGATAGTTGAAGGGCATGTCGAGAGATGGTGCCACTGGTGCTCCAGTACTACAGACAGCCCTTAGCTCTGCCTACAGACAAGTGTGCATCGCAACCCCCACTCCAGGTCCGGCAAGCCCTCGGCTGAGAGGAATATATTGCAGTGCACCAGCCGAAAACGCCAATTGTTGCTTGGCTCTTCTGAGAGCCACATCAACCTTGGGCAGCTTGCTTCACTGCCTCGTGTGCTGGGACTCTCTGACCACACATCACCTCGATGCCTAGAAGCTCTTCAGCATCATCGCCGCCTACAGCGAGATCATCCAGAAGCTCTCCTCCCCTGCTACCCTTCTAGAAGACATCTGCCAACCTAGTCGCTTGTCCACGGCAACAGTTACCCCATGCTCCCTTCAGGAAGTCGGCTCCCTAAGTCCCTTCAGGACATGGACACAGTATACAAAGGGAAAGTTTATTTAGCTTCCTTAGTCGAAACTGCCAACCTTTAGTTTAAAACCAGGTCCCCTTCACCTGGATTACGTAGTCTATTACTTCTGGTCAGCTCGAGGTAGTCAGGAGATAGTATGGACCACCATGTTTCATTCCTCTTAGAATAAACACATTTCTAACCTACATTGTTTTCTCACTTCCTTGAGTACACTGAGAATCCATAGTGGTGGAATGGAGAAATTTTGACGGCTCATAACACGGTCTTGAGAGCCAATGAGGGTGATTGAGGTGAGTATGGAGCAGTGCTGGAATGAAAGGGCAGGGGAAACAGGAGATACCCGAGAAAACCCACTGACCAATGGCATCGTCCGACATAATTCCCACATGTGAAAATCCAGGGTAACCCGGCCGGGGATTGAACCCAGATCGCCTTGGAGGGAGGCAAGCAGGCTAACCACTCAGCCACCATGGCCCCGAAACCATAGTAGATACCATATCCCGTCAGAGTGGAGCAGGAGACAGCGGATTGAACTAATTATTTTACCATCTAGTGTAGAACTGCGAGCTCCCCCTCAAGGACTCGTACGTCGCCAAACACACACCTTTTGATGGCCACCCATTTGGTGCATCCCATGTACCTAACGGTAGAGCCACAACCACTAGTCATACACTTCTAGGGAGGAGAAGCAACTAGACCAACTTGCACCTGTCCACCGCACCAAGTGGGTTGCCAGAGGGAGTGTTTGGTTGGCTCTGGGTTGGGCCTGTCCGCCCTAGGACTACACCCACTAAAGCTATTGAGACGCCTTCAAGAAAAACAGCTCTCCAACCACCACACCGTTTGTTTTGTTGTCTGGAGTAATGGTTAGGCTTGGCATTGGTTCAGTTGCAGAGATGGCAGAACATTACTAGCTGGAGACCTCCAAGTCGCCTGCTCCTATCTGTCGAAACACGGTTTTGAACCTGATGCCTTTTACCAAGCAAGGTAGGAAGGAATTGAAGGACAGGAAGGTTACCTCTGCCTACCATGTTATGTTGAGCTGCACCAAGACCAATAAGGCACTCAGTCAAACAACAAACAACTTCCCACAGGAATGAGCTCAGGCCGCCTGTAAGTTGGTGGCGCTTCACCCTCCAGCTCCCCCCCCCTTCTCTGTTTTCAGCTACCCAAAATGTTCCAGGGACACCACACCCCATTGTCGCCGCCTTCAGATGAGGAGAGAACGTGCCCATCAGATTGGCCTGCCCCTGGTTTAACATACGCCACTACCCCAGCTCGCCGAGAGCTGCCAGCAGCAGCAGCAGTTTCAGCCATAGCAGCCCGTGGGGACAGCAGAGTTCCACCAGCAGCTGCACCCCAGCCAGTAAGCCAGCCATCGACCAAGTGCCAATGTACGTAAGCAACCAGCCCCAAAGCCAATTGCCCAGCCAATAGCCTGGTCAAAAACTGAAATGGCCCACACTGTACTCAGGTCATGATCCGGTATCAAAGTAAGTCAGCCACAAGTTGCCCTAAGTAAGTGCCACCAGCCTGCACTAACAAAGTCACTATTTCTGATGTAACAACACATTGCCTTGAGCCAGATAGCATCACGCATCATTGGATAGAACATTTAGGAAAATTACCAGCTTCCTGGCATTGAATACTGCTGTGACTACACTAGTGATTAATAACAGTTTTTTTTGTGTTAATGAAGTTAATCATGCAATTTACAAAATTTAAAACATTTATTTACAAGTTCACCTCAATATTTATCTTACCAGACTATATATAACACAGCTTTGCATTATAAATTTAGTTGAGCCATGTCTTGAGATGTAAAGCTTAAAGGCTGTTCATGGTAAATTGAGCACTTTTGAAAACCCTGCTTAAGATTTACTTGTATGCACGTTGTGTATTTTTCCACCTTATTTGAAAATTAACATTGCCATGGGCCTCGTCACTTTATTCATGCGTCAATCAGGAGAAACTGTGAAATTATTGGAAAAGAAAATATTTTACAACTCTGGTAATTTTTATACATTGATGCAAAAAATAAATAAATAAAAAAAAAATGAAAAAAATAATAATTTAATTATCACGAATGGTAACCCACTACTTTCCATCCATCATTACCAACTTTACTGGGCACATCTCACTCAGAGCGCCTGTTAAAATATATAAAGTTAGGAGCAGTGATTTTTTTTCTAAGGTTGATTTCAAAAGTGCTTACTTTATCGTGAACAGGCTTTACACATATATCTTTACATTTTTCTATACACACCATGTATAGCAATACCCGTGTTTCGGCATCTATAGACCGCACATTTTTACCAAAAAAATGACTACAAAAAGTGGGGTGCAGCTTATATACAAGATATTGGCATAACATTTTTTCCCCCCAAAACATGTTTAGAAATTTGTCAACATACAGTACATTTTTATGTTTAATTCTTAAAGGAAGAGGGAGGGGGCCTTTACACTCCTGCAGATATTTGTTCACTCTCATTCATAAACAAAATAACTTTCACTCCGCACATGTAAAATGTACACATGTTGGAGCTTGCCCATAGATGTCGTACATGAGAAAATAATTTCTCTGCTGTACAAGAGAAAGATATCTTAAGTGGTTTGCATGGCCGCCGCAGCTCTACAAGTGCACATTGATAAGACGCCATTTTGTGTAACATGGTGCTGTGATTTTGCTTTCTTAAGTCATGTTACTTTCTGTGGAATAGTAACTGTGTGATGTATATTCACATTGCAACATATAACAACTATTCTGTCACAATGTTTTGTGGGGAAGAAATTAAGTCGGAATTTATTATGTTTGTACGGAATTGTGACTTAACAATATTTATAGGAATACAACAATTCAGTGCGGTCTATATTTGAAATATTAATTATATATTAATTAACCATAATCTTTTATCAAAAACTTCTGGTGTGGCTCATACACGCATACGGCCTATACACACCAAAATACTGTATTTACCATGGTGGTGTAGTAAAACTATGTTAATATGTAGTAAGATTCTTTTATGTATTCCAGCATCTTCCAATCAATGTGCTATTATGTTGGCAAGGGTAATACTTGCTACCTGGTTACTATAAATTATTTTACATGGCCAACCACATATTGCTACAAGTGACAGCAACAATCTGGAAACACAGCAGTGAGCATTTTTGAGTCATGGCGACAAAAATGCTTGTCTTTATTTCTTATTAAGGCGACCACACAGATGTTAAAGTTGTTGCCTGTTGTACGGACAGTGTTTTCTAAAGCAGTGTAGCGCACATGATAGTCAACAACAGTACAATGTTCGATATAGAATAATTCATCAGTAAAGTTCATGAATGACCTACACTCTGGAATGTGAAACATTGAGATTATAGAAACTGGGATAGTAAGTAGACTCTTCTCAACTGCAATTGTGTTATTCATTCTTGTTCTCAATTCTGTCTCCAATGTGCAAACGAAGTTTGTCACCTGTAACTTGAAGCTTGTTGGATTTAAAGAATTCAACTTTTAAGCCCCCCAAGTACAAGGGGAGACCTCTCCTTGTACCTGTAATATTGGCAGAGCACCACACCAGTTAGGGTCAGTGATGTGAGGGTTAAAACCAACGTGTGAATATCACACAGGATGTACACAAATAACAAATTGCTCATCTACTGAGTCACCTGAAGGGTTGCACATACATCCCAGGCTAGCGAATCAGTGGGTACTTTCCATGTTGAATGGGGAGATTACGAGATGAGGCATCTTGTGGTGAGTTAGACGTAGGTGGCTTGGGGATAGTAACCCTGATAAACAATTGAAACTTGAATGTACGCTTGTATATGTATGAAAGGTGAGGGTGGCCTAGATATATTTAGACGCAAGCATCACACAAATCATGCCCTGGGGAGATTATTCCCTCTTGGGCAAGGAACCAGCATAAATCGTGGGACATGTGGGTTTATGTGATGGGGCAAAACCAGATACACTCGGCAACACTCCACACCGACGCGTTATGTGTGGTCTCGCAGGCAGCAGAGGTCTCCTCTGCTCTGTTGGCTGTGCTGGAATGGCCGGCTGAGGAACAGCGGTAGACTCTGATTGTGGTGGGGTGGTGCTCATGCTGCTTGATGAGGTGTGGGAACGGCGTAGGGGGATGGGTGGTATATTTAGTGGTGAGTGCAGAAGGTTATATGCCCAATACGGCCGTGTCACAATGAAGTATTATCAGATACTCAAACGGAAATCTGCCTGGAATTCTTGTAGGTACAGAAAATAATGAATCGTTATCTTGTGGTTCAGTAATAGAATTGTGATTTATCTCCTCCTCAAGGAATTTCATGTTCCATGTACAACAGTTCTTTGCACCACTCTTGTAATTTTTTGGCATAAGGACAATCTACAGAAATTAACTCTGATATATTAAGAAATGCAGAATAAAGATGTTTACATGCCATGAAGCCAGGTATCATTAGTGGTCCTAAGGTGTACGTCCGGGTATGCCACCAGACCCAACGTGTCTTGCCACTTAACCTCTCCTGGCCATTTACTAGCCCGAAGGGCTATACAGCAGATCACGTGAGTAGCTGCAGTACCAGGGTGTATTGAGTTCCTAATGAAGGGCTCCCCGAAGATTAGCCAGGGCAATACGCTGAGCATTACCTTAGCCAAACTCAGAAAACTGCTCAGTGTTACTTGTGTCTGCCATTTGGCTGTTTTTGCGTAACCGGCATTACCTCACGTAAACACATAAAAAGTTAAGAATTTAAAATTTGGCTTGTATTTCACATCACAAGGGACACAAGGTTGATAACAGCTAGGATTGAAACATCTCTGCGATTTCAATGGTTTGGGTGTGACTTTAATGCATTCACATAGTTTTGAATATAATTCAGTACAACAAAGTGAAATTAAAATAATTACATTAACAGACATTAACATGGATTACATCACTTCAAAGGTATAATTTAATACAAAAGTCAATTCTAGTAAAAGAGATGCAAGTCAGGTCAAGGCTACCTGATTACGTTATGTGACTAGAGTATGTTTGTGAATTAAAATAAATGTATATAAATTATTCTACTAGCCCAAGGAGTACTAACTTTACTTCGAGGGGGTGTCCAGAAGGGACCTCATAATGTAGAATGCGGAGTTCTCTAATCGACTGGTCGAGATGGCCAGACTAAAGCATTAAGGGGTGTCTTGATGAGACTACATTGCAGTGACCTTAGGTTACCTGGAAGGTACGGGGTTAGGAAGGTTTGGGACGACGTAATGAAGTGCTAGTACTGGAGACGACTGGAGGCGCTGCAGAAGTGACGTCCTTCTGGTGATGATGGCCTCTGGAAAGATGGCGTCATCATGGTTGCGGTCAACTATCGGCATGGATGCAGGACATCCAACTCTTAGTCAGGATGCCCCCGACCTTCACAGTCAAGAAGGCGTAGCAAGACTATCCCGCCGCGGGTATCACAGCCTAGGAGAGGGTGAGTGACTCTGATGAGCTACTCCGAGCAACTGCGGAGGCCTGGTCAGGTCAGCCTTTTATAGTAATCTCCAGCGACCTTAGATGCTCCGAGGGGTGCGGGGGAACTTGGCCCCACCTCTTAGGAGTGGAGTTTGTGATGTCACATGCATGGACCATAGATGCTTGTCTTGCCTGTCGCTTGGTGCCTCGTGTGAAAATCTCTGAACTCGGGGTGCACGAGTAGGCAGTGAATCTTCTGTGATTGACCGCTTCCTTCTGCGGCACCAATTAAAAATGGTGCACTGTTCAGTTAGCGGGCGCAGTGAAGTAGAATACTGTTGCATCGGGGAGGGTGTTGACGTGATGACTTTCTGTCGATTCTGGTGGACAGTACAAGCTAGGAACACGTGGTTAAAGCCTGATGAGGCACTGTCAACATTTGGAAATTCCCTATGTCCTGCCTTCATTACTGTTCGGAGACTTGCCCATGTGGCTTGCCATATTCAGATGGGGCGAAGTCGTGCTTCTGGAGTGCACTTCCTCTAAACGTGAAATACGTCATGCATCAAGCTTAATGAATGCCAACATGCTGCGCAGTACACTTGAGATCTCTACGGGCGACTTCACCCCATCTTGAGCCAACGAGAGATCGGGGCAAGTCAGAAACAGTGGCAAAGTAATTTCACGTACCGAGCAAAGAGACTCAGCATGTTGGACAGCCTTGTACGTACAGGTGATTAACGCAATTAATTATGAAATGTATGGCCTGCCCAGAATTCCGCATGCAAGCGCCACCCCCATGAATAAATAAAATATTTTTGACGAAGCACTACACTACATTTAGCTGTGGAATAATTTTCTGCGACAACACGAGATAGCAGCACCTCTGCTGCCCTATAACGTCACATCCCGCCAACCTCAGGATGAAGTGTTTAAATTGGTCGTGGCCTCCACGCAGGGAGATAATAAATTAACGGCGCCGCTGCTACCCTGATAAACATACCACTGTGCTGGAAGGCTACTCTACCCCGCACCCCTGGAAGATTGCTGACCACGGGGGTTTCTCACTATATAAGGAAGTCCAAGAGCACGCCCTGGCAGACATGCCAGGCTCACTGGCTGTGTAGGTCAGTGAGCACTCCCTGGTCTGCGGAAGACCTCTCTCCTCTGCTCAGCCTGCGACAAAGCTCAACCTCTCCAGAAGCCTGCAACATGGCTTCAACCACCTCTGTATACTGAAAAGACTGCATCATCCCTGCAGGTTGAAGAAGGCTCATCCACCACTGCACCAGCCGACTGCAAGGGTGGCTCACCTCTAGAGGTAATCCAACGTCCTGCACCCTGCACCCTTTACCTCAGTCAATTTCTATGACTATGCGGTAGCAGGTCATTGCAACTTAATTTACCCTTCTGGATAAATTCCCGTAAATTTGGAGATGCTGTTAAGAGCGTACTTTATGTAGATTTAAAAGCTAGTAATTTTATTATTATTTTTATCAGACTCACCTTCGCCTGTTCACTTGTGTAATCAAATTTTAACTTGATTAGTTAGTTTATAATTTAAATGAGACTTCCTCATTTCCCAAGTAACATAATAAAGCTTACGGAAATTTAAATTGTTTCACTTAGCGTCATTTTAACTTTAGTTCCTGGGCAACTAATATTTTTAGTATTCTTGTTGTATGTCAGTAAATCTTGTGATAGGCATAGCAGTAAAACTCCGCTGAAGACTAGTCGTGAGGCGCACCGAACTCTACAGGGGACAGAACTTGCAGGAAGCCTTAGTCTGCACAAGATATGCCGCAGCTCCTGGGTTTCTGGTGTTCCTGCGCCTATCTTCAGTGATGTTCCAATACCGGACTGCACGTATATATGTCAGGTCTTTGGGTGTGACTGGATAAGTCACACCCCCAGGACTGCACATCTGCGGAAAGGACAGGGGACAGTACTGATGCACCCTAAGAAGGATGGAACTAAGTATCGCATATGCCGTAGAGAATGCAGTGCATTGCAGAGAGCCTTAAATCCCAACCCCAATATAGAAAACATGAGCGAGATCGAGTAACCAAGGTAGTCCCTTTGAAGGATGAACAAAATACGTGCTTAATTAAGTTGACTTCGGAGAAGACGGTCCGGGTTCGACTCCTGCCGAAGGTAGTCCCCAAGCCTCGCGTAGTGTCTCCCCTACCAATTACGTTCCTGCACGTAGGCCTATGCGGCCCCTATGAATAACCCCAATCTCTCCCGCCAGATCATCCACCCCCACCCACACGATCGTTTAAACTTCTTCACATCTCATAAACCCCGGGACAACTGGCATCCCGCCTCACTCTGGGGTTTGATTCCCCTCTCTTCCAACGGTACCCTCCCACTAAGTGGCCTCCCACGGAATCTGAATCTGCCACAACCCAAGGGGCCGGCCAGTACATCCGCCAACACACCACAGTAGGCATACCTGACAAACTAGGGAGGGTAGTCAGCACATTAACCACCTATCCCTCGAGGTAGGAGCACACGTCAAGCTATACACTCATAATTGTTTATGAGTATGAAATAAAGTGTGCAACTATCCATACGTACGCCTCTGAATATTAATGTGATGGAAACCATATTTTCCACATCTATGTTTCCTCTTCAGCTATCTAGCTGTAGATGGTTCGCGATAAAGTGAGCATTCTTGAAATTAATCTATGAAAAAAATCACAGCTCGTAACTGCATATATTTTAACCTAAGCAATCACCGCAATATCCACAGTTAAGTTAGCAGCAAACTATGAGAATCAGTTAAATGATTTAACATCTTACTAATCATAAAGTTAAAAATTGTTGTCATCTGCAATTCAGTTTCTTTTTGCTGTATGCAAATAAGAGTAAAATGTGATGTGATTCTAACACGTATGGTATATATCTTTCTAACTCTTTCACATTATCACCTGGCTGACGTAACATTCAAGTTAGCTGGTTCATTCTTTGTTTTGGTTTTTTTTCCGGTCAATGCTCATGTGCCAACAAAACAGTGGTTTAAGAAAAACATGATTTAAAATGTTTGTTTGTATCTTCTGAAATACAGTATTCATCAACATAATAAATAAAATATTTTTATACATATTCTGAGTGAAGTGGCTTCCATGTAGTTCATTGTCCCAGAAATTCTTAGAATTCCACGTAATAAGTCGACATGGAAAAAATACTGCTTCATGCAGTTGAAGTCAGTATAAATTTTAAAACTATTAATAAACTTGAAAAAACTTTGGATGAATGTGTTTTGTAATATTTGCAAAACATATTGCAATTATGAAAGCTTAAATGGATGTGTGCGTGTTATGTAGTATTTAGGCAATACCAAACTTATGATTATAGAATTAATATCTCTGCAAGATGTCACTTGTTTTGAAACAATGATGGCATCAAAATGTTTTATACTGCACGTGAAACATCCTTGAGTGTTAGGAATACATTAAAACAGTATTATAATGTCTGTCCGAACATTTTAACGTGTATGAGCTTGATGCATACCAACATGATGTGCAGCACGCTTGCGCACTCTACGGGCGACTTCGCCCCATCAACGGGCAGATGAGAGCTCAGGGCAAGTCATGAACAGTGACAGAAGTACTTTCACGTACTGATCAAAGGAACTACATGCATTGGACAGTCTTGGACGTAAATATGATTAACGCAATTAATTATGAAATGTATGGCCCGCCCAGAACCCAGTATGTAATCGCCACCCTTTTGAATAAATAAAATATTTTTTGACGGGCCACTACCCTGATATTATATGTGGAAGAAGTTCCAGCAACAACACGAGATAGCAGCACCTCTGCTGCCCTGTGACGTCACATCCCGCCAGCCTCGGAACGAGGTGTTTAAATTTGTCGTCACCTCCACGGAGGGAGATAAGAAATGAGCGGTGGTGGTGCTGCTGCAACCCTGATAAACCAACCCCTACGATGAAAGGCTAAACTACCCTGCACCCCTGGAAGATTGCTGATCGTGGGGTTTTCCACTATATAAGGAAGTCTGAAAGCACCCCTAGTAGGAGACACTGGGCTTACTGGCAGCGTAGGTCAGTGAGCACTCCCTGGTTGGTGAAGACCTCTCTCTCCTCTCCTCAGCCTGTGAATGTCTCCAACCTCCTGCAGCTTGAGAAGGCAGCACCAGCCCTGCAGCTTGCGAAGGCAGTATCAACCCAGTAGCTTGAGAAGGCAGTACCACTCCAGCAGCTTGAGAGGGCACAATCCCTGCAGCTTGCGAAAGCTCATCCACACCAGCCGACCGCAAGGACGGCTCGACTCCAGAGATAACCTGATGCCCTATACCCTGCAACCCTTTTACCCCAGTCAGATTCCTTGACTCCACGGTAGCACGTTGTTGCGACATTATTGCCCTTCTGGACAAACCCCTTAATTGAGAAGATGCTGTAAAAAGTGTAGACTTACGTAAATTTAATTTTATTTACCAGGCTCACCTTCCCCTCTTTCATTACGTAACGTATTAATTAATATTTTAGCTCGTTTATACTCTAACTGGGATTTTCCCACTTTCCCAATAACGTAATAAATATGACGTGAATAATTTGTTACCTACTGTAATTTTAATATTAGATCCCTGGTCATTATTTTATTAATTGTGGTGTTTGTTAAAACTGTGCAATAGAAAAGCCTGCTGGGGACTAGTCATGAGGTACGCCAAACTCCACAGTAGACGGAGTTTGCAGAATGCTTTAAGTCTGAAAAGACACGCCGCTGCTCCGGGGTTTCCAGTGCTCCCTCATCTACCCTCGGTGGCGTCCTAATATCGGACTGCCTATCTATACATCAGGGCCTTGGGCGTGACTGCATAAGACACACCACCAGGACTGCATGTCTGTGGAAAGGTCAGAAGGCTGTACCAATGCACAATAAGGGTGGTATTAAGAGCCATACATGACGCTGAGAATGACGTGCCTTACAACTAAAAATTAATTCTGAAGTAGACATCAAAGTCACAAGTGCGGTCACACGTCAACCTGCACAACCTGATTACACATCCAGACCGATTTTATTTTTCATACCTCTCAAGCATGCGTCAGAGCTAGATGCTTTATTAGGTGCTTGTTGGCTGGAATCTGAACCGGAACTTACACGTTCCCCTCAGCCAGAGACCACACAGCCCACCGCCATAGTAACCCCATCTAAGGTAGCCCCGGCGAAGGACACTTCTAATTCGTGCCTGATAAAGTTGGCTTCGTGGAAAATTATCCGGGTTCGACTCCTGCCGAAGGTCGTCCCCAAGTCTCGCGTAGTTTCTTCCCTGGCAAACTACAGTCCCGCACGCCAACCTACTAGGCCACTACGGATAGCAACAATCCTTCGTCCAGATCACCCACCCCTAAAATCACCATCGTGTAAACTCTTCTCACCATCATACACCCTAGGGACAGCTGGCGTCCCGTATCTTTGCAGTCCTTGTAGTGAGGAAGATTGATCTCCCAGCAAGGGAAACAATCACGGTTCGACTCCCTTCTCCTCCGACGGTAACATCCCACTAAGCGGCCCTGCCTATGGCCTACCATGACCCAACGGGCCCGAATAATAACTAACATGCCGCAGTAGGACTATTTGAAGAACACGGGAGAGCGGTAAGCACCTTAACCACTATCACAGAGATAGCAAGCGTGCGTCAAGTTGATATATCAAACAGTAAGTACTAATTTCCATGACTACCTTAAAGGTAAATTATTGGGGCAAATTTAAATTCTGCATTTAATATGCGGATGCAGTTTTGACATAGGACCAGGTCCTATGCTTTCCCAGACCATCTATCATGCTGTGCACACCACCCTCTCCACCACTAAAATGCACCACCACAGTGCTTCTACTTTGCACCCCCCTCCTAGCGATTTGAACTCCCTGGTGAGGCACCGAACAAGATCCTGGAGAATGTTCCAGTGACATTTTATAAACAATTGCAGGACAACATTTCATTTAATTATTTAATAAATTAAAACAAACTCATGGACATGCAAATAGCACAAGAAGGCAGCCCTTGCATTAGTTTCATTATATTTTTTCTTTAAATTTATATCCAGTATAGCTTACAGAAATTTTTGTTTTAATCTCATAATTATTATATTGCTTGTAATGATGTGTTAAAAGAGTTTATCTGATCTTTTCTTGATTTGTAAGCATTGTTATGTTGTTTTGATTCATCATCTCAACACAGCAAAGTACCTTGGATTGTAGAACAATTTAGAATGTCAGGGGCACGTGGTCGCCTTCCTTATAGGCTCCCACGCGTGCCACAGCGAGTCAGTAATCGTCCGAGAGTCAGAGGGGTCAGCACACACCATGCCATGATCCGGGTGCATCACATCTTTTGTACTAATCACTTAGTTTTCCTTAGTTATTTCCCAATTCAACCAGAACCTTAGTTTACATTGCACCCAGTTTACATTTCCCAGAAATAGCATCACCAGGGGAAGCATAACTTTTCCACCTAACACGTTTTTCGAGCAGCTAAACCCACCTGGTAGGCACGAGTGACCATTGCCCGGTTATGTTTTCACATTGAGGTGAATGTAGAGTTCTATGTGCAAAGGAAAATACACATTTGTAAGTAAACCACGTTGTATTATTTCTACGCACCGCCTTATTGGCATTTCGGGGCACGGGTCCCCTACAACCCGCTTTCCTAAATGTGCACAATCTCTATAAAATTGCAGTTAACAGCAGTTTAAGGTATGTGGGTCAATCTGAATAGGCCCACTACACTCCACAATACAGGTATCAGGACAACTCAACTATATCCATCACCGAGGGAACGGCATACATCTGGGCGGATGACCCTACAGCTCTGAGAACATCGGCAACACCATCTTGACTTTGTCTGTTAATGGTGTCTGGTGTCCAAGTCGGGTTACCAACACCTTTATTCATTCATTCCCATCATGTTAGATTCATAAGTTGAGTTGTGGGATTTGAACGGCCCTTAACAATGATGTCTTGATACTTTGTTTTTTTTTTTTTATTAATTATACTAATTTGGAAGATTTAAGTACATTAAGTTTAGAATTTATTTATATTATTTATTAAAATAATTAGTATTGATAATTGTTGATATATTTATATCTATTTTTTCTTTTTTAATTTTGGTTATTTTTGTTTTAGTTGGTGTTGCTTTTTTTACTTTATTGGAGCAAAAGATTTTAGGGTACGTTCAAATTCGTAAGGGTGAACTGAGGTGAGATGGAGCAGCATTGGAATGCAAGGGTGGGGGAAACAGGAGATCCCCAAGAAAACCCACCAACTAGTGGAATCGTCCGACACAATTCCCACTTGCGAAATCTGGAGTTACTTGGCCAGGAATTGAACCCAGTTCACCTTGGTGGGAGGCGAGCAGTTTAACCACTCAGCCACCACAGCCTGTTTCATGATGTGTATGTAATATGCTTATTGTGTTTTTAATTTTGTAAGTTACATTCATATCTGTCAGCATTAAAATTTTATAAATGAAAAGTTATTTTTTCATAAGGGGAACTGTAGGCCTTAGCAAATGTTATTGTTATGTGCTTTAAAAATTGCATGACTACACGAATTTTCACGAAACTTGCATCCAGTGACAAATATTACTGTGGAAATATGCTGTAAAAATTGGGATCAGTTCTGTTCAGCCATTTAGTTTCACGACAATAATTGTTTAATGTTTTCACTACGGTAGGAGATGAGGAGCCACGCCCAAAAACAAAGCATGGTTGGACACGAGTTCTGTAAGCTTGGCTGGGCAGTATGAGACAAGCATTTTGTAATAGACAGTTGAGAATTAAATCACTTAATCATTTTGCCTTTTGTGGGAAGGACTGAGTCAAGCCTGTAAAGAAATACCTTGCTCATCACACCTTCCTTAATTCTCACACACCACCTTGTCCTCTAGACAAAACGACTGAAAAATGTACTAGCAAACATGTTCGTTATTTTATGCAGAAGAATCACACTTAAAAATTGAAATTACATCACCATCCTCTGTCTCCTTTAAACTGTTTTTGGCACCATATCCCAACTTAATTAAGTATGTACATGAAGAGGTGCAACATACATGGAAATGAGAACTGGGACTTTGTGGGTGAAGGAATGGTGTCTACAAGCTAAACTTTTGATGCCACTGCAATGTACTGTGCCCCTTCCTACAATATTGCAGTCACCACCATAAAGCCCTACTCCAGCACTACGGTATCACAGCTGAAGATATAGTTTCTATAGCCTCAATGAGACCCTTTATAGCACTTTAGCAATGTATTGCTGCTTTGTTTAGTTTCACTGCCACCAAGGGGCACAACCCAGATTAAGATGACTACCTGTCTGTAGCCCTTAGTGACACAGGTGTAATCTCACACACCACAGACTACCTCATTACCGACCCGACTGGAACTTTGGAACTGCCCCAGTAGGACAAGACAATCCCCTTGGGTGGCAGAGGCAGCTTTAGAATTAAATGCCACTACAGTTATTGCACCCGACCATATTAACTCAATCCTGGGAACCTAGTTGTGTAACATCTTAAGATGCCCAGACACCTGGCATTCTCCTTGTAGAAATAAATATTATTTATAAATCTATATCTTTAAGGTGCAAGCTGTGAGTTAACTTTAGCCACCGCAAATGCGATGAAGAAGACCAGCAGTCGAATTTGTCTCCTCTTTGTTCTCTATGTCCCTCCCAGTGATGTAGTGCTAAATTAAGCAGAGCCGGAGCTCTCATTAACCCCTAACCTACCACTTTCAGAAAACACACACACTTTTACAACATACACTTTTTTTTTCCTTTACTACGGACAGCACTCTAAAATTGCCAACTTAAAGAGCAGTGTAAAATTTTTGCTTTAACATTCTAATTGTTTGCGAGTGTTTCCTTGTACATTTTAATTATTTACATACATTATTTTAAAAAATATAACAAATTAACAATTGAAATATTTCACACTAAATGAGTATTACATTGTACAGAGATGAATAAATTAGTTCTTTACTTTAGGTTTAAACATGCTTGAAAATGGATTTTCATTTTCTTCTGCCTTGCTTCTTGTTTGGTCTCAACACACGTTTGAGTTCAAGAAATATTACACTGGTTCGATGGACAGCAGCGGCACAATGCTGATAGTGTCCGCCTTCTGAGCTGACTGCGTGATACACTACATGATCGAAAAACATGTGCTACCCTGCTACCTAGTAGAGAATATGCGAACCAATAATGCGTGATACTGGGCAGGAATTCCTTGTTTACCAAGTGCTAGCAAGTGAAACGGCTAACAGATGAATAAGTCAGTTGTATTCATTGTGTCTCGTGCGAACAAGCATATTGTATGTCCCTTCATTAAAATCTCACCGACCTTTTCCTTTACCAACAATCCTGTTATATAGCCACCTTTACATTACCACCACGCTAATGGGCGTACATATTTTTTTTATTAATTTGTACTGAAGAAAAAAAAACTGGTTGTTTTGGCTCCCACAATAACACAACCAATGATGGAGCTAAGCTCTGGCTGCTTGGGGCAGTACTGGAGCGACGCTCCGGCACCACTACACCACTGGTCCCTCCCGATCCCACATGCCCCCTCAGGTTAGTATTTGGTCCTGGTATCTTTAGGGTACGTTGCGGGGAGCAGAGTGGGTGACAACCTGCACAGACCATGCTTCCTTCGTGCTGTTCAGATGTGTAGGATGTCAGCATATAGGAAGTAAATGACAAACATATTATCTTTTATTGTATCTGAAAGCAAACAAGACACTTTTGTGGCTGTATTTTGTCTGTGATGAGTTATTAGTCACTCCGGAAAGATTGCATATGTGATAAGTAAGTCACCTCTGCATGTATCCCCATAAACAGTGCTGAGCAGGCTATGTTGTCCAGTTGGAAGACACACTTCCTCTCTACATTGTGACACATGCTACCTAGCAGAAGTTCATTACCCACTGGATGAGACATCTTCTACTATTCCATTAGGCAAGCAGAACCCAAGGTCAACTACTACGGAGCTTGTCATCCAAATGCAAGTCACCCACAGCAGTGGTTCTTAACCTTTGTGAGACAGTGAACTGTTAAATTAATTTTTTATAAGTCAAGGGCCTGCCCCACCAAATTCAATTGTAAAAATCTTTAAATTTTTTTAAATTTATACTGTTGCTACAACACTGAACTCACAGTCACAATATGCCACATTCATTTTTGACTCAAGAAATCACATTTTACAAATATGTACTATTAATGTCATATATTACAATACCGCACAGTAATAAAACACTAGACTGAACTGCTAAAATGAGAAACAAAGATTGTCTTTCTGAGACATGGCTGTGAGCAAATAGATGAATTACAATTAGTAAACTTTCAATGTACTGAAAATGCATGTACCAAAATATGGTCCCCACCATTAATTTTCAGTGGTCCTAACAAAATTCCAATATTAACAATAATAAAATGGTCTGCTTTTATTGTTTATAAGATATTGCATAGATTAAAATTAATTTTGGTCCAGTCACTTGATTTCATGCAACAATCATTTTTAAGCTGGTTGTTTATGTAAACGTCTAAATAATGGGTGTGAAATATGTTAAGCGTAACACAGTTTTCCATCACTGCAGTGTGGTGCTCTCCAGTTCAGATAATGGTGTCTGCAAGTCAGGCTGTCAGGCACGATGTTGCTACCTCCCCTTAGATGCCTGATGAGAGGGAAAACTGTCACCTAGCAACCAGCATGGCATTATCGTGTCTGCTATATCCCATCACTGTATCACTTTCAGCCACACACCTTTCTTTTTACCCTTACGTGCTAATGAGAGGGGAAACTGTTTTATAGAAAAAAAAAGTTACATATCCTCACTCTTTCTCTTGCTCTTTCTTGGCCATGCTCGCTTGCTTTCCCCTTTACATCCTTGGTGAGAGGGGTATATGTAGAGTATATAAAGAATTAAATAAAATTTACTATATGATCTCAGTTTAACGGCGCACACTTATCCTGCAAGTGCACCACACCACAGAGCAGCCAAGTGCTATGCCGAGTCTGACCTGTAACTAGGTCACTGCAGTTTGGAGCATGCGACTGTGATCCAATTGCAGAAATCTTATCAAGATTATCCTGAAGAGTGTCCGGGTTGCTGAGTACGTGGCATGGTCGTTGTGACTTTATTTGTGGTAGGTCAGCATGCGTGTTTAGGGATTCTCCAATGGCCGCTTCTGGCTTGATATCTTTATTGGGCAAGTTGCTTTTCGTGATGGAACAAAGTTATCGATAGCCCAGCTGGCTATCCCCTTATGGTTGTCTACCCTCTTGCTCACTACGGGTTTACTGGTTATGATAGATGATAGGCAGGAGGTGTTTGGATTACCAGACTTACTGATGACTTCTTCGGCCTGCTGGAGAGTGGTGGCTGGCTGTAGACAGTGGCTGACGGTGCAATCCTCAGGCTTCGGGCTGATGGTACCATGTCGGCCAACACGGTACCGCAGATTCCAGTCAACTCCCTCTGGACTCCAGAACCTGGGGTTGGAGATACCATACCTTACCTTGGTTCCGTATAGTACAACACTCAGGACAGGATGATAGTCCTGGTGGGTACGGATATGCAGAGGGAAAGCAATAAAGTCAGATACAGGAGAGGCCAGTCCATCCAAAAGCCTTACTAAGGTGGCGCGGTCTTGTTCTGCCTGTCTGTCCTCGGTTGGTGGAGCCAATACAACCCGCTGCTTGGTAGTGAAGTGAGCAATCCTTTGCTCCTCTCTACGGGATCTGTGCCTTACCTTGAATGGCATAGAGTGGAAACCACTGCTGAAGAACACGGGCCGTGCACTACAGATGTGACACAGAACCCTAAAAGAGTGTACTTCCAGTAGCAGCTGGCGGCACGAGCTCGGTGCTCCAGAAGGCACCTGTTACTACTGGGTGTGGTATCACAACCAAGGCAAGGCCGTAGCACCTATGCAAATACCCCCGCCAGCACCTAGGTGCTCTGGTAGGGATACAACTCAAGCATACTGTCTCTCTCTGGTTGGAGGAGTTTCTAATGGTTGTGGTTCTGCTGTTCTATTCCCGGAGGTTTAGAACAGGCGACCATCGAGTGTGTGTGTTTGGGACTGGTGAACTCCAGAACGGGGTCCCCAGTCATAGCTAGTTCGTATTGAAAATAACCGGTCTCTGTCGGTAGTGCACAATTCTTATCCTTCCTAGCTGGCATATTCAAGATTACTCTATAAATAACACCCTCAACTAGAAGAACATAGCTGTGTTTATTAGTACCGTAATAAACACAGTGACTCGTGCTAACTCCTACCAAGTAGACGGGTTGCTGAAAGTAACCTATGCAAATCCAGGAGTAGGTGACGTGGTCCTAGGCTAATCGGGAGACAATAAAAACTGACTGTAAATGAAAATACTATATGCAGCTAATTAGAAAAAGGGATGTCTATATGAGACAGAGAAGTTAAAGTCCACTGCTCTAGTAGCAGAGTGTGTTGAATGTCAAAGCTACTGCAGAAGAAGCTTCTGGTAACTGGTAGGTATTGACGCCACTGCAGCCCTGACGGCAATGGTAGCAGTCGCTGGTGGCTGCTGAAGAGTGGTGATGTCGATGGGAGCAGCCTCTGGTAGGTTGCTGAAGAGTTTGCAATAGTTCGAGGCCCCACCACTAGAAGTGATGGAGCGAGCTCGAAGAACTGGAAGAAATAACTCACGAGCCCTGCTGTGCAAGGACTTATATAGTCCGAAGGACACTTTCCGACGACGGGCCGGGGGGGGGGGGGGGGGGGGTAACATCCCTCTGGTGCGAGGCCAAAGTGGGGGTAGCAACCCTCTAGTCATCTCTCTGCTTCATGAATGTTCAGTGGCACTCGGTAGAAATACATTGGGATGTACAGCTGTGTACATCAAAAGAAACTAATTGAAATGTCATGAATTAACTGCAGGTAAAGGTGAACTTGTGGTGAGAATAAAAAATTTAAATCCAAATTTTCTAATTTGTAAATTGACATGTTCGTTGAAGGTGGCAGTCCAGAAGAGACAACGGTATGACCTGCTACCGCGGAGTTTGAAGGATTGAACTCGGGGTAAGAGGAACATTTGTGGAACGTCTGTATACCTCTGGCAGCTGGAGTCGTGTTGAACATCTGATGGCGTTGGACGTCGTGAGAGATTGTTCAAACTTCTGGCTGGTTTTTTCCAGGTGTTTCTTGATCAGAGAGAGAGAGCTTATAAAGTCTCTTTAGAGCTGGTTGCGGTTACTTCTTCAGTTGGAGTCTCTTCCGGAGACTGGCGAGCCTTATGCAGACTGGAGAGTCTTGGGCAGACTGAAGCACTCCGACCTTACTCAGGTCGGCGAGCCGATGGTACTGTCGAGCTGCATTTTTGCATCTCCTTATATACAGAACATTTCTGTTTGTTGACTGCCCGAGGAGTGCGGGGATAGCTAGCCTTATCTCAAAGGGGTTATTTAAATTAGGGCAGTGGGCCTCACCACTATTTCTTATCTCCATGTCTAGAGAATGATGCCATATTTACAGCCTCTCCAGGATTGAGCAGCAGTGATGACATTATGCAAAGGGTGCTGTTCTCCTGCAGCATCCCTGCTGACTAGCTTCTCTTGCTTTAGCAGGTTGGTGGCTCGGTGGGTAAAACAATTCCTTCGGCGTGGGTGGACGACCTCATGTCGGCTTTTGAATGGGCAGTACAATTTTAATAATTTTATCTACATGTCTGTAGTTGTCCATAATTCTTGGATCAACCCTGTAGGCACAACATGTATTGCCTACCGGCGTGTGACTTGTATCTATATGATTAAATGCTTGGTGATGGGGCGAAGTCGAAAAGTAGAGGTCGCACGTGCAATGCGCAGAGTGTGACATGCGTCAAACCAAACAAACCTGATACTGAAACTTCAAGTGAGTGATATCCTGATGATAAGTTTGCTCACTTATCTTAAACATGCATGATAGGACTAGCTCGGCCCAGTCCATCTATCATGCATGCTAAGGTTGTATGGGCTTAACTGATTTCTAAACAGTGTGGTAAGAGTGTTTTACCTCTACTGCCTCCACTTAAGTAGGCTGCTGGAATGTTGGACTGTAGTATGCCTGCTGCAGCATCACAGCTAGGGTGAGATTGAGTTATCCTTGAATCCAGTCTAAAGATAAAATAAATATGTATCTACTACGCAGAATAAAATTATTTTAGATACTGTTCACAACATAAGTATGGAAACTTGGAAAGTTTACATAACCACTGATAAAGAAGAAATTATTTTTCAAAGCTATGGATTCTTATAGCTTTGTAGTGCACAATAACTATACTATACAAAAGTTTCTTGTTTATGACACTCAATGGTCACTTCATGTATAAACATAGTAAAACTTTATAAAAATATTTTTAATAAATTAATATACTTCTTGATTGCTTAAGTGTAAACAAATAATATTATAAATTTACTATTGCCTACATATCAACTTTAAATTAATTGTGTATTTTTCATGGATATATTTATAAATGTTCAATTTTATTTTATACCTTACAATATGTAAAATATTTCTTTTTTTTAATGAAGAGGATTTAGTATTTTTTATAAAGCAATTTTTGTAAAGCATTATTGATTTGTTGTACAAGAAGAAATAAATTGTGCACTGGTAGTATCAAATGATAAAATTTCATATTTATATGCATAGTAATATACACTGATTATCAAAATTAACACGGTACATATTTAAACAGTCTCCACGCACAAAAAAAATACATTGGAAATTATTAGTACTGCATTACCAATGTTAGTCTGTAACAGACATACAGCAGTTCACACAAATCCACATACATAATGCAAATACTGTCCAACAATTTATGTTGCTCTATTATGGTGTAAAACATACATGCATATAATATGCTTTACTGTTAATGGTGACAGTAAGATTTTTTTAGATAATGTTAACTGTGAACTACACCAAGCACATCACAAAATAATAATAAAAATACTGGATTCAAACAAGACTTCAGCTGTAAAAACAGTTTACCAAGAAAATTTCTGACATTATATTGAAAATATATTTTCATTATTTAACTTTGGATTGGATGTTGGAATAATATTTTGCATCAAATACAGTTAATAAAAATTACTACGTAAATTTAAAATACCAACATCATAAACATGTGACTACTTTCCACTTTTGTCATATTCATGATTTATAAAATATATATAATATTACCAAGTAATGTTATCACATTTCCTGAATTATTAGAAGTTGTTAATGTAACCACAATACCGTTATTCATATAAATATATATAAAGTACACAATACTAAAATAAAAATATAATTTGTTATAACAGTAGTAGCATTCATACCTCTTATATACAAAGTTTAGTTTACAATACTCATAGACAGCTGACAGTTAAAAAAAAAAACTACTACTAAAAAACCCAGCATGCAGTACAAACACTAACCATCATAATTAATGAACTTTCCTTTTCGGAAGTATGTGATGCCTGGTGGATTTCGGAAGCCGTACTTCTTTGCCATCAAACGGTCCTTCATTTTCACTATCTTGATCCCGTACTCTGCTGCCTCATCATCGATTAGCTCTAAGTGCCGAAGTATCCTTGGAGAATCAGGACTGTCTTCACTATCTGTGCAAAATGTGATGCTTATAGAAGAACTTATGTGTGGAATTTTTAATTTAAACTGTGGTATTCTATTCTGTTTTCTTATTAATACAACTACAATGTGTCTGAAATGTTAGTTAAATTTATTGATTAATTAATCTCAAATTACTATCGGAAAACTGCACTTAAATGGATTTCATACCATTAGTGCTAAAGTTATCACATTTATTTAAGTGAGCTGTAAAGAAATAATACAATTTTATTTACAAATTTTTGAATAGCTCCTGTCAGGATTGGCAGGATTGAACAAGGTCGGTTCAGAAATCAGTTAGTTTCTAGTAATAATCAGAATTATATTGAACAGAATATTAAATAATGTTAAAAACTGATACTTACAAAACATTACAGCAAGAAACTCCTTTGTATCAATGTATTTGATGAGAGCATCACGGCCAATTTCTTCGATACTCACATCATTCTTTTGTTTGATCATCCAGTCAAGTACACCTTCTTCATCAAGTAAATCTCCTGTCAAATAGTGTTTGATGTTATTCTCAAAGGAAGATAAGCAGATACTTATAATCAGACTTATATTAAATATTACTTATGCAAGGTAGTTGTTGTACCTTTAATCTTCAGTTTATTTACAAGTGTTGTATACTTCTATATGCAGTTCCAGAATTAACTTTCCATACTAACAAGCTGTAAAAAAGTTTCTAATAAAATGTTAAAATGTCTATATTAGTTGATTTTTTAAAACTAAAAGTTTTACTTTAAAAGTAAAGTGGAAAAGCAAATGAATAATGGATGTTTATTTATTTATTAAGAGTGACTTGAAGTAAGAGTAACAGTATTATGATGGTGAGTTTCGATAAATTTAAAAACTGCGCTACTGGGATATATGCAGTTCACTGTAAACTGAGCGCTTTTGAAAACTCTGCTTAAGACCTATTTATATGTCCTATAAACTCGCTGCCTGATGAAGCTGGCTTAGCCAGCAAAACGTCGCGATCGCGCAACAGCATGAAAAAAATGTGTTGTCCTACTTTGTGTGTGTGGCTATTTACAAGTACTAGACTGTGAGTACTTGGATTTCTGTCCTTTTATATATTTTATATATAAATAATGTACAGCTTGTCACATGCAAGATACATAAAATTCCAATTACCAAATGTACTCAGGCCCAGCTTATTTTTTTCTTCATTTTCTCCACATATTTAATAATAAGTCCTGGTTTAGTACACACTATGTTCAAAAGATCTTGGAATACAACAGTAAGATTTCATGTTCAACATAAGCTAAAGAAAAATTCAGGATAAATGATGAGCATAAAAGTATAAAAGCATACATGTTCGTAACTCAATTATAAAAGGGTGGCAAGAAAAAATACTTTAACATATAAAAAGTACTTGGAATATATTTTGTTCTGTAGTTTTCTTCTTTACACTGGCTCCCAACAGTGCAAAGCTGAAGAATTAGAGGTTGCATCCCTATAATAAACTCTGATGTGCTAACATAAAATACAATGTCGTATAATAAAAATAGTACACACAGAAGGAGGTGCTGGATGTACTGAAACTTTAAGGAGGTAGTGAAACAGATGAGCAATACACATGCTCACAAAAACAGAGCAGCAAGACAAGTACATATGAATTCATGGTATGCTGTCCAGTCATCTTCAATAGTGCTTCAAACACCCTTGCACTGGAATACATGCTGCAACACGGTTCCGGCATGCAGTCCAGCAGGTACTGGATATTGTTCCGGGGTAGATGGCCCCACACTTGTTGGATGGTGTGTTTCAAATACTGGATATTGTGGCATGGCAGCAGCTGGCATTGCAAATGGTCCCCCATACGCTCAACTGAGGGCATGTCAGGAAATTGGCAGGGCACGGTAGTGATTGGACATGATGGAGGCAGTCCTGGACGACCCGTGCCATGTGCAGTCAGACATTCTCTTGCTGGAATATCGCACCTGGAATCCCAGCAAGAAATAGGAGCAGATGGGGATGTAGAATCTCATCCACATACTGTTGGATCATCAATATTCCACGTAACACGACAAGAGTGGATCGGCTATCATAGGCTATGGCTCTCCAGACCATAATGCCTGCCGTGGGGGAAGTGTATCTCTCAATAATAAGGCTGGGATTGTGGCGTTCAGCAGGGGCCCTCTACATCCAGGTGTGATGATCATCAGTCCCCAATAATGAAGCTGCACTCATCACTAAACATCACACATAGCCAATCAGCGGTATTCCACATTACTCTGGCCTGGCACCACTGCAAATGGAGCCCCCGCAGTTGCAGAGTTAATAGAAGCATGTGAAATTGGTGCTGGGATAGCAAATTAGCCTCTCTAAAGCTTTTGGGAATAGTTTGTGGGCATATTGTAGACCAAGTCACCATAAGATCCCTCCCTGCTTCGCACACAATCTGTCAATCCTCTAGATTGGTATTCTACCTCATCCATCCTGAGCCAGTCCTCCGTGTGTGGGTGCCTTAACCTATCCACTGCTCGCAATAGCATTGGACAGTATGGTCCAAACTATCCACATAATGGGCTATACTGCGATACAACCCCCTGCGGTTTTCAGCCAGATTATGAATTCTCTCTCGAAGACCATTAATTGCATAAAGAAAGGTGTCTTCCCAGCATTCTTCTTTACGCTATATGCGTGCTTGGTATTGTCCAGTATTTATTGCGTTACTGCAGTTTCAACTACATGTCAGAGTCCACGACAACCGATTGTTGCTTGCAGTGCCACTGCTGAGTGTGATGTCAAATGCAAACACACTAACATGGTATCATGTGCATACCATCCTGTACTCTAGCTATTTATGTTGTTCCATGGTTGTCACACAGTGTTTTCATTGTGCATTATTTTCACTGTCCGGCAGTGTATTATTGAATAGTGTCAGAATTTTTCTAGAGACTCCAAATGTTACTATTTTTTATGAGTTCTATTATACAGGTTTACTTAAGATTTTACATATTCAATTACATGTGATTGAATTATAAACGTAGTCATTGACATTCCTCCCACAAACAAATTTCTCTCTGTTCTGTTACTTATTGAACTTAATTGTACATCAAATTCCTATTTTATTAGCATGTACTGTTTTGACAGTTCTGAAAGCAGTAACATTATGTATAGTTTTCATCACACTGAAAATTAATTTCGAAGAGTTCATCTCAAACATGTTGTAAGATGCAGGTAACAATATACCAAAGAAAAGTCTTCCAAAACCCTATCAAAACTTACAAATGTATATTTTCACATTTTCAAACAGTTATATTTTCTAAAGCTGTGTTTAAATTTACACAATCACTAACATGTTAAATTATTTTGAAAGACATGTTTTTGACACAGCAAAGTACTTGGTCTAGGCTGTACAGACAGTAACATCTATTCTATTTAAAACTATGTACACAAACATCTATACTTTTGATAGTTTTAACTTTAAAAAAAAAAGATTAAAAGATTTGTAGAAACTTTTGTAAAGGAAGTTCTAAATACTGCACTTTGGTCATACAAATCTCTTCTGAACTGTATTTATAACCATGCCTGTTTATTGATAACTGTTCACCATGAAATTTTTGTAAGCAAAATAAATAAGGGTCTCAAATAAGTTTTTTTTTCTGGAGAACAGTAATTCAAGAAAAGCACTTTACCTATGTGCTAAACATTGCTAATATGTGCTACCTAGTATTGTAAATCATATCTTAAAAGCATAGAATACTAGTGGTTTTAATCAGAAATTTGTATTGTAATGATAACACTGGAATGCAGTTGGGTGAACTAATATTTAGGTCTTGTGATAAGATGTGTTACATCCCTGGAAGCTATAAACCTCATAGAAAACAACTTGGTAGAAGCAAAGTTTTCCTTCAAGAATAATGTTGCAAATTAAGTAGTAAATAAGAATGTAGACTTTAATACTTTTTAGCTTAAATACAGGAAAATTAACTTTTTAGCAAGAAATTGGCAATATGGTCTCACATTACTGACAATTTTGCAACAAAACTACTTTATACCAGGTATTACTGAAATTAAAGAATCACTACTTTTTAATTCTTAATTTCTTGTACGATAATAAGCCTTAATACATCACTACTTCATCAACTTCAAGATTTTCAATTTACAGTTTATAGCATCATATTTCATTATTCTTAAAATAAGAAATTTCTCAATATTTTGAAGAAAAAAAAATTATGGGTGGAATGAACATGAATAACAACTTGCAGTATGAGTTGTTAATGAGTTGAAATGATCTTGTCACAGATTAATGATATTGAACAATAAATAAACATAATTTAACCAAACAATATTTTAATTAAAATAATTCTTTGATTACCTGACAGTTATGTACAGTCCTGGAATGGCTACATGAGTTATGCAAGAACAGAGAAGAGAGAACATTAGTTTGTTAGACACTTGTGAAATCATAATGCACAATTATTGTAACTCATTCAACAACATTCCACTAGGTGCTTAACTCAAGATAATAAATGTAAAGTGAGATACTGATAAGTAAACTGACTTTACAGGTTTTATGAGCCACTGAATTATAGTAAACAGTTATAAGAAAATATTTCAAGTAGGAAATATATAAAAATATTTATCTAATAGGTAACTTTTTAACTTGAAAATGAGCAAACCGTAAAAATACAAAAAAATAAAATACAGCTGCTGGAAACGATATACTGAGTAAGATATACAGTAACAAATTTATGTTGGTGACTCTTCTAAACACAATGAAAATATTTAAAGTACTACTTAGCAGTACCTACTTATATCAAATAAAATTAATTTGGTAAGAAAGTAAAATATGTATAAAATAGAAAACACAAGAATGAATAATTAATGATATGAGTACAAAACACTTACCACTAGCACTGTGACGTCACAGGTATCATGCTGAGCGATGCAGATGTTTGAGACAAAATTGTAGTAGTAAACAAACATTCAGACATAAATGTTGCAGTTTGGGTACAGTTTCATGCTTCAGGACAATCACAAGAGTTTAAACTTCACTTGAATATTGACCACACTTTTAACTCAGATTTTATAACAGAAAAAATGACTGTGATGATGATATTTTCCCGACTGATAAATCTTTCCTAGGTTAATTTTCTTGGCACATTTTACAGAGTCTCAAAACCAACTACATTTTTTTATATGTATTATGTGGATTACTAACATGAAAATTTATAGAATACTTCATTCTTTCCAAATTAAAAATTTATAATTCCATACATTGTTATTTGTAAGCTAAGAATGTAAAACTCCACAATATTTATTAAGAACAGACACCACTTAAACATTAATTAAGATAGGGACAGCAATAGTAATTATTGCTGCAAACATTAAAAATTGTGGTTTGGAATGTATTTTGCTATAAATATATATTTATTATGATAGTGATACTCTTTTATCATTAGTGGTTACAGACACATATACCTACATTGAGAAATACATACAGGATGGTTCATGAAGAGTTACTGCCACTTACAGGGCTTATTCCTTAGGTCATTAGGACCAAATCCTTATATATAAAATCCATTGTGCGTGACTAAACTGGATCATCACTGACAAATCGCTGGACCAATTGAGACCATATTGACACCACATGTTATTGAGATAGCGAGTAAATTTTTTAGTTATGTTTCATTCTAATAGGTGGTTCTGGAGTCTAACTTCTATATTTATGGGCCGATTTTGCTCATACTTGAATGAAATGATTGTTGATATAAAATAAATTGTTTTATTGTGCTTTGCATTCGGTAGGTTAGGTTCAGATAGGTGGCACTGGAGTCTAACTTCTATATTCATGGGCCGATTTTGCTCATAATTGCAGGAAATGTTTGTTGATCTTGATCTAAAAGAGAAAAATGCCAGCGATAAAACGGTCAAACATCGGTCGACGTACCAGACATAATAGAGAGGACGAATTGAGAAGGCAAAATAGAATATGAAAGAGGTGGAACAACGTTCACCGGGATCAGCTAGTTATGTCATATAAATGAGGGTCTTATTCACAATATCTATAGCGTGATTTTAAACATTGGACATATTGCTGCCTGTTTTACTATTGCTGCAAACAGCGTGTGACCTTGACCATAGTGAAGTGTGACTGTTTCATTGTGTTTTATGAGAACACAATGCATTTCTGTGCATTTATTGTGGTTGCATTTCTGTGCATTTATTGTGGTTGTAGGCCTTGGTTGTGAGATGAAGTAATTGTGTTAGAATGCCACGCACATTTTACACAGAAGACTATGCTGATACGATGTTTGATGCTCAACCGTAAACAATAAAGTCTGTTCCAAAAAATAAAACTAACTTGGCAGTAAAAAGAGCAAAAAAAAAGTATTTAAACAAAACATTTTTTATTGTAAAAGTACATATTTTGGGGTGTTATTGTATGTACGCACCCACAGTACTGAGGCACCTATCACACTAAGAGACAAGTTTTTGCATACTGTATCCTCGTCATACATGTCTGCTGCCAGTACATAGAGAAACACAGTTACTGTTTGCTGGAGTTCTTTGTGGTCAGCAAAGTACTTTTCTCCTGAATCATAGTTTAATTTGATGGAAAGGCCATAATTTTTAAGGGCAAGAACATGGCTGTATGTCAAGTGCTCCCAAATTTACCATTTAAACTCCTGAAACTGTGTTTGTATGTGTGTATGTGCACATTTGTACATATGCATGCATGTGTGTAATAATATATGACCAGGCAATGTTGATCACATAAGACAAGAGACCTCTCCTGTGATTTTGAACAGCTCTCCTCAATCTCTTCAGTATTTTGCAATATGAGTTTGAATTGAAAGTTTGATTATAAAGTAAAAACTAAGTAAGGAGATAATGAGTGAACCATGTCTGTCCAAGAACACAGTGATGGTTGTCTCAAAGATGGAGATGGTCCACTTGGCTTTCTTTACTTTGATGGGAGAACACTGGTGATGCCATGCTATGGACTGGTGTTTGTGCTCACGTGTAGGGTACACAACCCAGATATTGTCATTAATCATGATATGAGACAGAAAGTTACAAGGAACCTCCACTTGTATATTGTGTCAAAACTGTTGGTACAGCTCCCATAATACAGGTTTTTTGTGTTCCTTGGTATGCATCTTTTTGCAGTTAAGATGAATAGGTAATAATATAAGTCTTCCATTATATATTGTGACATGTGGAAACTGTGCAAGAAGCTCATCAATGATGAAACACTGACTGCACTGTGTCACTTCATCCACATAACACAGTGTGTTGTAAATAGCTTGCGAGGTTATGTATTTGTAAACAATACTAAGGTCAACCTGGATAATCAGGACACAGTCAGTCAATATGGACGAGCCATAAAGAGTGCATGCCAATCGGTCGTGGCACGTAAGACAATAACAATACACACAGCAATACATCTACGACATCAGATGGCTGGCCAAGATGTTCTACACCATGGACACTGGCCCTTCCACCCTCAAACTTGACACCATCTTCTATACAGTGTTGATTTTTCTATCATATCATCACCATAAACTTCCATAGTTTGGTGACGGATTTCACATAGCTGAGTTTCTCTGGCATGCAAAAACTAACATCAACTATCAATTGACACGCGTCACTTGGTGGGATTCTTGATTTTGCTGGTTCATTATTTTGGGTACTTACAAAAACAAGTACTTATGTATATGTGTACACAACACCTACCAGAGTGCTAATTGCATGAACCCTCATACATGACTGACTCATATTGGTGGGACCTATTTCCACCACTTATTAAACTACCAGGACCCCTTCACCCAGTGGTTGAGGCAATCTTGAGAGGAGAGAAGCCCCCTTTAGAAATTGCCAACCTCTAGTTTGGTGGTTCCCCCACCTGCACTTCAGCAGCACCCAGCAACAGCCCACAAACCAAGAACGCTTCACTATCCACGAGTCACCACGGCAACCACCAGCCCTAGCCACGCCATGTAGAAGTCTCAAGCCGGAACCACAGTGGCAGAAAACCAGCGTATTCAAAGGTAGCTGTGTAAACAAGGGTCAACCAACTTGTAGGGCCGCGGCAGTGGTTCTGGGTTTTGTGCCCCTCAGGTAGGCCACTAGACCTGTTATTTATGCTGGATGTGAGCCACTGAAATCTTAAGGTGCTTAATGAGAATCATTATTCTGGCATCACAAGTCAAACGCCTTAGACACTTTTAAGTGACTAAGGCGTCAAGTTTCTCATTTAAAGGTTACATGACAAATGTCACTGTAACTTTTTCCCCCAAATGCCTTAGACATTCTTTGACGTGTCTAGCACCCCTAATATTTGTTCCAATTATCATGCCCCTTAGGTATGCATCAGCATCTTTATGTGGTATTCTGTAACCCATATCTTAATTGATATCTTTGTGCAAAGATGTATGTTTGGCAACGCAGCGGGCTGTGTTCTGAAATCAACTATTTGTTTGGGGAATTATATTTTTTCTGTTATTACAGAATGCATTGTGTCACAAATTTTGTTATTGTAATGAATTTTTAACTATACGTGGAATTTATTTCTTAATACATTTTTGAATAATTCTTATAAAATAAATTTACTTCTTTCTCTGGATACAAGATTTCAGGCGATACTAATTCATTTTGAGCATCACGAGATAGCAACACTGACATGTGGTTGAATCCGTCACTTTGTAGTTACGTTAAAACAAGAGTATCACAAGTGAATGATAAAATACACTCCTTACAATATAGTCCAGACATCATTTATTTGTGCGGAAATATAACTAAATATCATATTTATCATGTTTAGGGCATTTTAAAAAGTCTTCTTTACTGTACGAGGTATTTGTAAAATAAACGTCAATAAGTCTGCCATTTTCGTCCCACATTCTTTCAAAAAAGCACCTTGTTGACCAGTCTTTATATAACGACAGTCACAAGGCATTTGAAAAAACCATCAAGGAGACATACTGAGTTACAGAATACTATTTCGACTCATAAACATAGTTATATGGTAAAAGTCTTTATATAATGACAGTAAAGAGTTAGAGAACAGGGCCCCTGATGTGTTCAAAATTGTTGGGGAAATTACAAGTGAGTCCAAAAGCCAAACTACATATTTGTGGGCTTGTTGTGGTGTAAGCGACCAACAACCAATATGTATTTCACCAAACTTTACCATTTTCGTCACCCTTTCCCACGCTTGCCTTCTACAGCAACAGTTTAAGTTTGATTAGTGGCAAAACAAGGTGTTTCTGACAATAGGTTTAGTCAAGTGGTAATCGACTCTACATCTACACTCTTTACCACACACTACCACACCTTCCTTACCATCTGCCTATCTGCCACATGAACTGCATTGTAATGTGTTTGAAATCTTGTTTTATTTATTTTTAATGAAACTACTTAACAAGTTCCCATTCTGTCAATCAATGAGAACAACACACACTTCAGAAGAGATAGGACTGTTATGTTCAAGACATCATAACATGCATTACAAACACTATCCTGGAGATCTCCAACAATGCTAAAAATTGTCTTCTTACACTGTAGTGTGTCATACTCAAAAGGTACTACGTATATTCGAAACTCTGATAGAAACATGTACTTTGGTACAGACCTTCCCCCAAAGGAGTTTTACTGTCAGCACTTAAGATCTCTGAGTAAATGCAGCACGAAAGTCTGCAAACTAGTTCAGTGCTTTGCACCTAATGCACATTTCAGTTTTGCCATTGCTTCTATGATTCAAACATGCAAAACAGCTCCAAGTAGACAAGCATCTTAACTTCGTGCAAGAATGCACAACACCATGTTCTATTCAGAAATCAATAAAGGACAATCAAACTGACATGAAGTAAATTACTGTGCTAGTACATTCTATTTTACAGCTATGTGTTGATATCTGAATGGAAATGGCAGATATGATATGACACAGTATATTTAAATGTATAGTTTAAAAAATTTGTGCAGCTGATTTGCAGAACACAATTGATTTAAAGTGTTAATGTGTAAGATCGACACATACAACTTGCCTCCTGCCCACAGTTACAAAGCTTAAGTTTAAATCTCTATTTAGACTCCAATATTCCATAATGCATTTTCATGAGACAGTACAGTAGTTATTTTTCTAAGCAGACAGTGCATGTATTTATTTCATATGCACCTTCAAATTTTAAAAGAACAACGATGATATGAAAAACTAGGAAGTATTTTTTTGTGAATAAGAATAAGCAGAAATCTTTTAATTTTTGTTTGTAAAAGTGTTACAAGTAATTATTATTAAATAACACTTTATTTAATAATCACCATTTCAATAAATTATCAAATATTTACACTTTCCCTTAAAATGTTTGCAACAATGAACCTTTAAAAAAAAATAGTTTTCAGCTAATCTTTTCTAAATTGATTACAGTTCTGCAGTACCATATTTTACAGATAATGACACTAATATTTCTACTAGGCAGTAGCTAATATAGCAATGACTATTACTATCTGGCAATAGCTACATATCACATTGTACTTTCTTGTCTTACATGCCAACAACTTAAATATTAACATATTTTATAAAAACTGGCTCAAGAGTAGATCATATTATCAAACACATTAATAAGAAATTAATATGAAAAATATTTCATACATTACATGGCACTTGATCATGCATATCATTCACACATATTACGAAAATATAAGAGAGTTATGATATACTTTGCTAACAGTCATTGCACTATCGCAAACCACATTATGAAACTGGTATGCCGATGCATAAAAAATGAAATATGATCAATTACAATTTAAATATATGGAATTTTTTAAGTTAATGTCGGAACATATTTTGTTTGCCTACAGGTGAATCTTACAAAACATAAACAACTCATATATGTAACAAAATAACAATTTGAAACACACAAAGAACAAGTATTTAAAAAAAAGATGCACGTATTTGATCACTACTGTAGTTCGCATTTACAGAAAAATTTCATTCAACTTAAGCTGTATAATGTAAAATGGCAAGACTGTCAGTGTTCAAGAAAAACTGAACTTCTCAATATAAGAACTGAAGTCAGATTATGTTTTTAATTTTTCTATAATGTTAATAATCCTTTATACTAATATTGAAGTTAAAATACAACTGAACAATGCAGAAAACTTTGAACTTTTATTAAAAATGATTACACATGGTTAACACTAATTGAGTCAAGATAAGTTTTACAATATTGAGGGGAAAATGTTTTATATTCTTGTTATTATAAAAATGGAAATCAATAGAGTATAAATAAAGTTTAATGAATAACAAGGATAAATAATAAAACTCCTGATAAAAATTAAGGCTGCCTTTATAGAAAAACAGTAAGACATCAACTTTTTCAGTCTTATAATACAGTGAATTAGATTTCATAACTACTACAGAACAGAACTAGTATAAAGGACAGTGCATTTTAATTGTAACACTCCAGCGTTAGAGATTTAAATATCAGTTTTAATCCTACTGCTAGAATGAAATTCCAAACAATACAGAATTTCATATTGCAAAAATTTTGTAGTTTAAGCTAAAAGTTTACCCTGGACTGTTACATTCACAGGAATATAATGTTTGAAAAAATTATTAAACAGTTGAAAGCTTAATCATGTATCAGTTTTCAGTACACACTCAAAGCAAGAAAGAGCAGAACGAATGTTTTTGACTTTTATAATGCATGCTTTTCATCATCAGACTATATATGACTGAGTTAAAGCCTTGTTGAAGGTTTTTAGATATGGTTTTAGGTACTCAGATTATGCTTCCGTTTATTAGGCTTACCTCATTTACAATTTCGATCATATTTTCAAATAAGGTTATCTAAGTTGAATTTATCCTACAAAATAAGATGTAATCCTAAGCAAAATTTATTTTCTCAGAGTAATAAAACTGAACTAATTAAAAAATTAATATGAAATTAATGTTTGGATGTTCCATAATATAATGAAAAAGGGGCATGTAATTGTATGGTGCAGTTTAAAAATAAATTCAAATAAAACATTTGGATACAGAAGCCAACGAACATTTTATGTCATTCATAACACAACAAAGAAAAAAATTAATAAATATAGCAATAACATTTCTAAAAAAAAAAAAAAAAACAAAAAAAAACATTTAAACTGGACAGCACAAACAACACTAAAAGAACACAAAACAGCAACAACAACTATGTGAAAACAAATAATTAGAGGAAATGCTTCATTTTTACATCAGTAACAGGAAACTGAACATTTTTTTCTTCAAAGAAGTGCAAGCATGATGCTTGAACATAAAAAGAACACAACAGGCAGAGAACTGTTCATTCGCGAGAACAAAGTCATGAACTTTGGTAGACATCCAGTTATCTTTGAAACACTGAAAACAAAAAATTAAATAAATCAAACCAAAATATTTGTATTCAATGAGAATGAACATTTTGCAAGGAGACATATTGCTTCCATCCAAAACAGGATGTTTACAAAAAGTGCATTTGAAGGAACTGAAGTTTGTTAATAATTTACATGTTAACGAGTTTCGCGCATTCTACATTCCGTTCACAGAAGTGCAGAGATCATCCAACACAGGAAAAGTCAGACTCATGCATACGCCATCAGTTCAGACTTTACATCGTGCATCATATATTTCTTTCATGTACAACAAATCAACCAAAGCGCTTAACTTAAATTTTCTAGTTGCAAGAAAGTTAAAGAATCCTCTTCATTAGATCTTTAATTTAAATTTTAATGTCAGCAATAGCTGTGATATTTAAATTAAATAAAGCTTTTATATGTGCAATTAATCTCAAAATGCAGCATCACAAAATTTAAATCAATCAATTCTTTGCTGAAACTGAATTGAAAGATATAGATGGCAACATTTTTCTTTTACTGCAAAACATTTGGCATCTGACCCCATCTCAAGTACATCTATGTTACTACCACCACCATATATATTTACCACTCCCGAAAAAACCCTTCTTTCCTTTCTTGGATTTGTCAGATTTGTCTTGCACGTCGGATGACCCCTTGCCCTTGGCAGACTGTGGTTCTCTCGTGGCAGTGCTCGGTTTATTGTCTTTGGCGCTGGGCTTACTGGGGCTGGGCTTGCTGGCTGCTTGCTTGATCACAGGCAACTTAGAGGGCAGCTTGCTAGGACTGGAAGGTTTACTGGGTGTCTGCGGTGGTCTCTTGCCCGCTGGACTGCTGCTCAATTTTACTGGTTTTGCTTCGTGCTTTGCCTTGCTTGGACAGCACTGGTAAGGCTCATAGGAAAGTTTTGGGATCTTGCTTTTTCCTCCGATTCCAATGTAGAAACAGCCATCGCCTGCAGCAAAGTTAACATAGGGTCAGCGTCAACATGCATGGTACATGTTTTCTGTAGCATAACAAATGTTGCTAAAATCAAGCTTTTGACATAGTTTGCTGTTTTGTGTATACAAATATGTTGAATTTACGAGAAAATTAAAAAAAAATTGTCCAGGATATAAATTACACTTAACAAAATTTTACAGTGAAATTTATGGAGTGCCCTTTATTATATTAAAAGTGGCACATAAAGAATTTTTTAAATAATAAACAACAGTACATTTGTGTTAGTATAAGGTGTGTTTATTGACAAGTACAAAATGCAAATGCTAATTGAATTAATGTTACATAAAATGTAAGTACTGGTTCTGGTCTCAAAGATACAAATGTAAATATGTCAGTATTTAAAAATCAACAGCCATGACCCTAAAACATTACTTAACTTGTTATTTTTTACATTTGAACAATTTGTAAATTTGCTGCAGGCGACAACTGTCATGAGCAGGAAAGACGATACAAGCACATGCAAAATGACTTTCCTTAGTGTTAATTACAGACTTACAATGCTGCAAGTAAAACACAAGTTAAGACATACATTTAAGTTACTGTGATTAATTGACTTTAATAATAACAGAATAAAGCAAATTTGCTTATCAAACACAAGCATTAAAAATTAATTCAATAATGAATAATATTTTTAATAAATTTAAAGGAAAAATATTTTTAATATTAAAATCACACACTGATTACGATTGTCAAATATAAAATTGTTTACAAAGCAAGCCAGACTTCATTTCAAGATGATGATACTCTTTTCTTCATGACCATTGTATAGATACGAAAAAACCTGTGTAGCTGAATCGTACAACCATTAATAAATTATGTAGAGTATTACAATATTATACTGACACACCAGAAAAACTGGGATAGCCAATCTCTTGCAGACTTCATAGCAATGCCCTTTTGTATGTCAAATGCTACATTAGCCAGATATGGCCAGTATAAATATATATATAAAGTGACACACAGCATCTTGTGCTGTGAGAATAGCAAGTTACTGTGATTTTTGCTACTTTCAATATGATGTTATAATAGAAGCTTGTGAGGCAGGTCACACCAGTATGAAGTTCCTTATTAAACTAATCCAAAGGTAAACCTTGACAGACATTGGCTATCAAGACTCTTTTCAAGTGACAAGTGTACAACACAGTGACAAGTAATACTTTACTCCATGCTGGGACCTTAAACATCAGGTTGAGGACATTCTGATGTACCCTGTAAAATATAGACTTCAGGAGCAGACATCAACCTGAGTACCATTGTGATGTGCCACGAGCAACATCCACAATCCCTTCTGAACCTCCGTCTCAGCTACACTCCCCTTCCTACATTAAGCCGTGCCACCTTCAGACTCCCACGTCAGCTCCGTCACCTTCAACAGGGCCCGTAAAGGCTGCTGCCACCTAGATGCAGGCAATCCGCGCTTCATGCATGTCTGCCTTAGCGGCCTAGTTGCATTCTGCTTCTTGAAACAGCCTTCCAGTCAAGTATACTAAACAGTCATCCTGCTTGTATAGCAGGGAAAAAGCTTTCTATCCTTCATTGCTTTCTCTTCTTTAATTTCTCCTGGCAAGACTGGTATACATTGGGATAGCACAACAGACCCCTTGGATCAGTTCGTTTACGCCTGCCTAATAGAGCTGCCTGATCACCATGCTGTCCAGCTGCAGATTGTCTTCCTACAAGACTTGCCTGCAAGACTGTCTACCGCACTCTGTACATTAGTCCATCTTTCTCGAGATGCTTCCTCCCAGTCCAAAAATAGGGAGTCTGTACCACACTGTTGGCACATCTACACTAGACAACCAGAGCTTTGCTGTCAAGGTGTTGCCCTCATCCTGCCAGCATATGCGTCAAAGACACTTAGTCCGGCTCAACAGAATTATTCTCAAATAGAGAAGGAGGTCCTCACAGTGTTGTACGGCTGTGAGAGATTTCACCAATTTATCTATGGGAATAAATTTGTAGTTGAAACAGATCACAAACCATTGCCATATTTGCCAAACCATTAGATAAGTGTCCTCTAAGCCTTCAGCGAATAAAAATAAAGCTACAGAACTATGACATCTCAGTCCAGTACACACCAGATACGGAAATTGTAATAACTGAAGCATTGTTACGGGCTAGCTTAGAGGATAAGAATAGTAATTTAATGAAACAGGAGATCGCCTCCCAGTAAGGTCTTGTAATACGTTACATTCAGGCATCACACGATATGTTGGAAACAATTTAGTAACATACCTTAAGGGATGTTTTCCTACGTCAGTTAAAAAGACTTAATTTTTGGAGGATGGCCTGATAGGAACACAGAAATACCAGAGGCAGTTAGGGCCTTTTCGTCAAATAGGGAGGATCTTGTGGTCCACAATGACTTAATTTACAAAGGTAAACAAGTTGTCATATCGAGGCTCATGAGGAAAGAGATACTACAAGGCATCCATTATAATCATATGGGAATTCAAAAATGTAAACTGAGTGATACGGAGTGTGTGTTTTGGCTAATTCTAATAAAGAAATTAATTGATGTGGACAACAATTGTCCAGCTTGTAGGGTGACTCAAAACATCAATGGTAAAGAAACAATTGTAAACAAAGATGTTCCAGAATTTCCACGGCAAATAGTGACAGCAGATTTAATACATTTTAAAGGGAACGAGTACCTACTATTGGTAGATTCTTACTCGAAATATCCAGAACTGAGTCTCCTACGTGACTTAAGTAGTTCTCATACCATTTCTTGTTTGAAAGAAAGTGCAGAACCAGAAGAGGTTGAACAGGAGCCCTTTAATGTAGAGGGACAGTTTACTGTCAGTTCCATGATGAACAGAGGAGATAGTGAAGGAAGTTCCTTTGACAGTCAGAAATTTTATGATAATGGAAATGTGCAACTTCAGAATGAATTTTGTAATCAGAAACTGGCAGCTCATTAGATACATTATATATTTTGAAAGGGAGATGTTATGTATATCTTCGTAATATTGTTTAAAGGGAGATGTTTTAAAAGTCTTTATGATACTGTAAGTACCTACTTATGTTTGAGGGGTATTTGTGTCTCGTGATTCATACCTATGACAGGAAGCAGTGAGCAGGAAGTAGTTTTTTTTTTTAGAGTAAAAGATGGTGGTCAGGAGACATGGGATGCCTGGTGTATTAATTTTATTGTAATCCTGATAATCCGGACATAACAGAGTCCATGTGTGTTCAGTTTGCATATATTAGGACTTATCGTATGTCTACAAATATCTGCGATCAGCAAATGTTATGTGCCCATCCTTACTGATAAATTACAGCCATTCCAGAGCTGCCAAATTATGGTTGGAAGAACACTCATCAGTGTTTCGGGTCACATCACGACACCCTTGCTCACCTTATTAGAATGTTTTAGAGCATATCTGGGATTCTTCTCAACATGCTACTGAAAGCCAAAACCTATCCTCTCAGAACAAAACAAAATTATAGATCATCTTGAGGTAACATGGTGCTCATTTTCAACAGACTACATCAGAAAGCCCATGGTGTCCCACAATCATCATGGTTCAGCAGTTTTAAGATTTATAAGTAACCTTACACAATATTAGATGGCTATCCCAGTTTTCCTTTTTCTTCAGACAAAAACAAGTTTTCAATCATGTACAGGTGCTAGCTGTAGTCAGAACACACAAAAAAGCTGTCAGAAGTGTTAACCGCACATAATCACAGGCTTGGGTCAATAAACATGAGACATAAGTCAGAAGCGTAGAGTGAAGACAAGCAATTAAGTTTTCTTAGGATTGCCATGCCTTTTTACTCCCTACAGAAAAAAAAGAAAAAAAAAAAAAAGAAAGAAAGAAAGGAAAAAAAAAAAAAAAGAGAGAGTTAAATTAGTTAGCCCTCTTGGGTGCAGTATTGTCTGTTTACTGTATTTATAATAAAGTATTAGTGGCACTGAGGAACTTGAAGACACCTCTGAAGATTAATTTTTAAGTGCCATACTGTGACTGCCTCCTCTTGTCCTTTCTAATGACCATAGCACAAAAAAAAATTATAATTTTCTTTTAGCATCACTTTTGTGCAAAACTTATATTTTGTTGCAGTCATAACAATCATATTAATATTGCACACTAGAATTTTAAAATACCTATAGAGTATATGATATGCTTTCAACTATGTTATTACATATGTATAATATTCAAAAGGGTAAAACTGTAAAGATCAAAACATAGCATTTGAAATACTGAGATTTTAACATCGACTTGCTGTTTCATGGAAAATATTATACCAATGATTGTTATGCAGGTTAAAAGTTGTCACATGTAGTTTAGTTTCAAGACTCTGACAGTGCCAATTTTCTCTAGATCAGTTTCCAGGATCTCTGATAAATTACCTGACACTACTGATTTGACAGCATTATCATCATCGTCATCATCATCATCATCATCATCATCATCATCTTCATCGTCATCATCATCATCATCATCGTTGTCATCATCATCATCATCGTCGTCATCATCTACATAACATTAGCAATTGGTATGTCATGCAATACTCAAGTGACATTTTAATGATGGCAGTATAAATTCATATCACTCCTAGTATTTTTAAGCTTTATGAAGAAAAGCGTAGCAATATGCAGCAAAAGTCATGCATCATTTTTGTTCACAATTCCTCAGTTTTGTGTTATTCATTTCATTTTAACGAAATCACAGCATAACATGAGACAATTAACAACAATTAATTGCACACGTATGGAAGGACAAAGACACTGAAGCACAAAATCTATAACACCATGTACATCAATCGCTAGGAGGATATTAAATGTATATTGCCAACAGCCAAAATAAATGTAATAACACATACTACAGAGCACTTAGTAACAGCACCAACTACAGTAGAATCTCACTGTACCGACCCCTTTTATTATAACCTTCTCTCTTTTAAAACCCTTTTTTTGAGGCAAAAAAAAACACACAACATATATTTATGGGGTGCATGCTTACGCATAGCATTTATGGAACTTAACATGTCTAAAGACTAGTTCCTATATCAAATTTTTGAAACTGAAAATTATGAAAATGAGCATTTCTCTAAGTAGTACGGTCTATGAGGAAGGGGAGGGAAATGCTTCAAGCCCAGACACAGTGACAAGCCCTCCACAGTCCTCCAAGCAGATGTATGTTAGCACCATAGATATGGACGTTATTTGTGACAGATGTCTACTTTTGAAGTGATTAATGTATCATTTAAAAAAGTGTGAACTTTTGAGACAGCAGCAAATAAATATGTCCATTAAGATTTTTTTTTTTTTTTACAACCTTCAATAATTAATAATTCAAAACCATATCCTCTGGTTTTCTTGTAAAATTCCATTTATACTTTCCCTGAGTAATGCCATGCTCAGGCAAGGTGTTTGCACATTATTGAGCAACAAAGGGGTGTCTTATTTGCCCTTACATGATTTTAGTTTATTCAGAAGATGCAATTGAAAATGGGCTTCACACTCTGTAAAACTCATGCTCAGCTCAATGTTAGTAAACGCTTTTGACAAAAGGAGGTCCAATATGCCTTTCTAGGGCATTATTTATTTCCGAAAGATGTCTGCCTATTGAATTAAATTACTTTTAATAATAAATCTTCTGATTTTTGCACTAGAAGGCACTGAAAATTGACATTGCTCTTGGTAAAACTTATGTGCTGCTCAATGTTAATAAGTACTTTTGGTGACAAAGGGAGGTTCAAGATGCCCTTCTAGAAAATAATTTTTTTGGAAAACATCTGCCTATTCAAATACATTTTATTTTAAAAACTTGTAATTTTGTGCTATAGACTTAATGCAAAAAATTGCAAATGTTGACATGTAGGGATTGGAGTTGGGTCAAAATTAGTCCAAAATTTCCCAAACCATCTAATACGATGATCCCTCACCAATGACCCTATTACCGAAAACCATGAGCGGTCATATCAGTCAGGTTCTACTGTATTATACTGACAAGGGCAAAGAAGTGTGGCCATTATGTTTTGCATTGCACACTCTTTGGTAAAGTGTTTTTGGTTCATGCATTTTATAGTATGTTATTAAAGTATCTCATATCTGGTTCCTTAAAATCAAAATTTTTGTGTATATTGTTATCAAAATTCAAAACATTTGTTACACAAATAAACGTAGAGTTATAATAGATTAAGTTAACCTTCAGTCTTCAGAACACCTCTCAGTTAACGTTATTCATACAGCACTCTCTGTTACTACACCACAAACTTTAAAGTTCATTACAAGCTTGTTCAACATTTTACACAATTCCAACCATAAAAATTTCTGCTGCGATCAATAGATCAGGAAAATATTTGTCTACCTTATAACTGTTTTTTACAAAATTTCTCTCCATGTTTAGAATTTGAAGGTATAAAATTTCATAAAAATTAATGAACCGGTGTGGTTTCTGAAAATAAATAAAATAAATTAGTTCAGAGGTCTGCATGAATGAAAAATATTTTAGAAGAAAATAACCAAGCAAAAAAATAAAATCTAATTATCTATAAATACTGTCCATTAAAATTGAAATTTGTAGTTAAACTCTTAAGTAACTTATTAGATTGCACCAAAACGGTTAACAGTGTACAAGAAATCAATCAAGTTTCAATATATTTTATTAATAATTTAATTTAGGGTACAAATTAATTTGAAAATCAACTTTAAAAAATATAGACACTGGTTAAAATCATTTTTTCTTTATATCACATGTTCAATTAAGGACAAGTGACATTAGCAAAATACGCGATTTCAGTTTAAAACAAATTTCTTCTTCCAACAGAAAAGAAAATATATGTTGATGGTTTGTATTTGTACACAATCCAAGGGTTGCATTTCAAACAAATTCCATTACATACATACACTGACGTGTGCTGCTAATGAAGCCAGTATAAGCAGCCAGCCAACTGTCACAAAGTATTAATGTCTCTGTATATTCATCTATGACAGGATGAGGGGGGACCGGAAGTGAATTGTTTTTGAATAAACACTACTAGAACAAGCTTAATGTGCTGTTTGTTATTTATCAGCTGACATTAACCATAACATGGTGCCGGGGACAAAATTTTTCTTTTGTTGTGGCGGTGATATTCGTGTTGGCTGCAGAGAATGCATAAATCAGTAACAAATGTAATGTGGCATTGTCAATTACACATTGTGGCAACTTAACTGTTCCAGCACCACGCCATGAGGAAGATAGAATATTTATGACCACCAAAACCAGTCAGTTTGGAAGGTGATCTCAGCAGGAATTGGAAAAGATGGAAACAACAGTTTGAAATATATCTGAAGGCATCAGGGACTGAGAAAAAATATGATGACATCAAGATAGCAATATTAATGTATGTGCTTAGAGAGGTTGCACAAGATTTGTACACAACACTGGATGTATCGGCCATGGATGCTAAGAATTACAGTGCAGTGATATGGCGTCTAGACAATTATCTGCTGCCTAAAACAAAGGAGAGTGTGGAGCATTAACATTTAATAACAGAATTCAAGAAGAGGGTGAAAGCATAGACTGTTTTGTCTTAGCATTAAGATGTCTCAGTACTAATTGTGGCTTTGATGCTTTACATGGTAATTTGATAAAAGATCGCATTGCGTGTGGCGTGAGGGATGAAATCATAAAGGACAGGCTGTTGCGGGAACCTAACCTGACTTTGGCAAAGGCGGTGCAGATTTATAAGGCATCTGAACAACACAGCAATTGTTGAAAACTATTAACAATGATGATGCAGTGTGTGGAGTGCAAGAATTCCGCAGTAGGAGCAACATAACTTATGGGAAAATAACACCAGGCAATGCTGTGGAATTAGCAGCACGAGGGCATTACTGTCAGAGCAACACACAAGAAAAGAAAAGTTACAGTCTGTTCCAGTCTTCAAGGCAGGCTTTTCCACACCAAAACGTGAAATACTAGCCTAACTTTGTACAAGGAAGCTATGAAGTCAGCAGTGCAATGAGTCAACACAGGGAGTATAAATATCACTCCAATACCAGTCTCCAGAAACAAAGTATGGATTTGAAACACAGACAGTTGTGGACCGTTGTATGGTAAGTGTGGCCTAACACATGATAAGTTAAAGTGTCTTGCTTTTAACGCTGTATGTAACAAGTGACACAAGCTGAATCTGCCAGTGTTTGTAGGTCTAAGCAAATACAGAAAGTAATAAATACACACAAAGTGATCAATGCATGTGATACTGATTTGGTTCTAGGCTGTGTCAATGCATCTTTTAAAAAACAGATGGAGGTATAAATAATGATGCATATACGGCTGGTATAACAAGTAGCGATACTGTATTGAGTTTGAATATACTGATACAGTTACTGAAAACACATTTGTAGATGTTTTATTGTTACAGAGATATGATGTAGTGTATGATACAGCTACAAGTAATAATGAACAGTCGACTCTCAATGTATCGTTATTCAGGGGACTGCCAAAAAAGTACTTAGATGAGGTTTCTGAAATGTACATTAATAAAATACAACTGCTAACCTTACAAAACTTTATGTTGAGTATAGTAAGAGCTGTACATTATCTGTGGATAAAGTTTAACTAATAAACACAATTAAAATGGGAATTTTAGAAAAATACATTAAAAAAAATATTTTACCTACACTTGTTTAAATAAAGAAAAACATCTCAAAAATTGTATATAATTGATTGTACTCCAATACCAAAGCAAGCTGACCTAAAACGTTCAACCCCTCTGAAAATGACAATAACAAGACACCGAATGCAAGTCAAATTTTGAATGTCCCGCACGCACTTGAACATCTGAGAGTGAGCGGAGAAGTTAATGATCGGACAGTGTGTTCATGGCAGCCGATGGTCAAGGGGTGGCGGCGGAAGGATTACCCCTCCATGCCGCTACAGGTTGCTATCATCTTGCACCCATAGCCAATGTCTGTATTTTAAAGTAACTAATTATATTTTACTGCACAGAAAACATGCAATTTTTAGACAGAAATAAATAAATACAGCTATTATAATTGATTTCTTCACTGTCTTTAATAATTAATCATTCAAAACCATGTCCTCTGATTTTCCCTGTCTTGAGTTACACTGAAATGGGCTGGGTGCTTACCTACTAATTATTAGATGGCAACAGGTGTCCAATAGGCCTCTAAATTTTATCAGTTTATTCAAAAGATCAGTGTCTATCGAAATAAATCAATACAAATCCTCCAATTTCACTGCAAGAAGTTACTGAAAATGAACTTTACATTTATAATACAAGTGGCTCGATTTTCAGACGATTTTTGGTGACAAGAGGAGGTCAAGTATATGCTTCTGGGCATATAATGTTATTCGTGAAGATGCTGGCCTTTAAGTCAAATAAATATTACATTTTAAAATCATGTTAATTTTACACCAGATACAATGAAACACCAACCTTACGGGAAAAACTACCTTTAACCACAAAAGAAAACATTTTTGCAAATAATAATTTCTCATTAAAATGTTTTGCGTAACATTTTCAGGTGAAACCATTTGCTTTGAAGTACAAGTGATGAAAAATGCAACTATTTTTAATGAACAGATAATCTTGATAACACTTTTACGTTCGCCAGGCACACTTTGCTCTGCAATCCGGCATGTGAGGTTACCACCCACGGCCGAGACAGAGTGAGAGAGAGATGGAGATAGAAGAAGAGAGAGAGAGAGAGAGAGAGAGAGAGAGAGAGAGAGAGAGAGGAGAGAGAGAGAGAGAGAGAGAGAGAGAGAGAGAGAGAGAGAGAGAGGAGAGAGGAGAGAGAGAGAGAGAGAGAGAGAGAGAGAGAGAGAGAGAGAGAGGAGAGAGAGAGAGAGAGAGAGAGAGAGAGAGAGAGAGAGAGAGAGAGAGAGAGAGAGAGAGAGAGAGAGAGAGAGAGAGAGAGAGAGAGAGAGAGAGAGAGAGAGAGAGGAGAGAGAGAAGGAAGGAGAGAGAGAAGTGAATGGAAGGGAGGTTACATACTCTTTTTTTGTTAGACAATAGCTTCCTCTCTCGAGTGCTTGTAAAGGGAGGAAGGAAGCTGCACGACTGAGACAGAAAGAGGAAGGAGAGAGGACAATTGGTCACCATGCTGGTTGCTAGGTAAACACTTGCCCCCTCATCGGGCTTGTAGGGGAGCTAGCAAGCCAGACTCACACCACACCGCAGACGTGTTGTGAAGACAGACGAGCTGAGCTGCTGTGGAGTGAATATCGTGATCATGGCTGCTCACTCTCCGGGATCTGCCGATAAACAGCAGCGCGTGGGATGTATTTCACATCCAGTTACTAGACTTTGCATAAACAACCAGCTTAAAAACGATCATTGCGGGAAATCTTAGATGATGGGATCCAAAATTTACTTTGATTGAAGCACCATCCAATAACAATACAAGCGGTTAGCATTATCATTGTTTATGTAGGAGTTTTTCCAGGACCATTAAAAATGAACTGTGGATATGGTTTATCGGAACTTGCAATTAAAATATGAGAGTCGACTGCATTGGGCTCAGTTTGTAATGATACAGATCATAAAAAGAGAATTGCTGATGTATTTGTACCTAGCAGAGCTCCTAAGAATAATAATGTTAAGCAAAACTTACAATATTATAATGAGCTCACGGTGGCAAACACAGTTGAAACAGTATTGATGTCTTGTCTAGTAAATGGGAGACAGAATGGTACTATAAACTTAAAGTGAAAGAGCCAAATTATTTTGTGAATTTTAAAGTTTGATGCATGCCGTGAGATTCAAACCCAGCGCCATTTTATACACTGAAATAACGGTTTGCCACAATCCTGGAGGGTGGCCGGACATGTGGATACGAGGGGTTGCGAAAGACAGCGAAGCGTCACCCCCCCCTCCCCCATGCTGAGAGCCTACAAGCTATCAGTTGCCTTGGGCCATGCACGAGCGCTACTGAAGATACGTGAAGGCCGAGAAATGACCAGAGGGTGCTACCCCCACTCCGGCCTTGCCCCTGAGGGACATCACACGCCCTCCCCGCGGCTGCCACAACACGTGCTGCCATGCTATATAAGGCAGTGAGCGGCGGTCCTCGGGAGTTGTTCCTGCTATCTTCTCCGAGCACCTGGGTGCTGGAGTCTAGACTACTATGAGACCTTCAACAGCCCTTCCAGAAGCTGTCGCCAACGACCTAACAGTCTTCAGCAGCTACCAGAGGCTGCCATCCTTGATGTCACTGTAAGAGCTTTGCAGCCCCACTACAGAACGCTCCAGCGACACCAATAGCTACCAGAAGCTTTCTGTAGCTACAGTACATACCACACATAATTTTCTTTGTCTCCTACAAACACCCCCATTTAGAGTTAGGTTTGTATCTAAGTAATTTTCGACAGTTTTCACATAACATCCCCAATTAGCTTAGGAACAGGTCACCTACACCTGGATTCCATAGGATTACTTTCAAGCACCAGTCTGCCTGGCAGGAAAGCACGTGTCACTGTGTTTAGTAAGTTTTTAATAAACATGGCTTTCTCTTACCCTCGAGTCTCATTCACAGAGTAATCTGTCACCAATTACTGGGAGAACCTCGAGCTGAGTACCGCCGACCGGAAATGGGAAATTATCCTTATTACGAAATTAACTACAACTGGAGACTTCCCCTTAGGTGGCTCCAAGTTGAATACACACCCATTAGACAGCTAGCTATTTTATTCCTACCAAGTATACAGGTACTGAAGGAGTAGACTAGACGAGCCATGACCACTTGCAACACTTCTCAATCAGGGAGAGAAGGTACATCTGAGTTGTATCCCTACCGGAGCATCTGGGTGCTGGTGGGGATATTTGCTTAGGTGCTACAACTTGGCCTTGGTTGGGGATCGCACACCCAGTGATAGTCTTGGCAACCCACACGGCTCCAAAGCTTCTGATCAGCCCACAACAGTGGGGGATCTTCTGAAGCATCCGAGCTCGCGTTGGCAAGACTGTTGCCAGGTAACACTAATCTAGGGTCATCCGCGTCCATTTTCCTCCTTTTGAGGTTCTCCATAGTTAAACCCGCTCTATGCCATTTAAGGTGAGGCACGGCACCAGGAGAGGAGCAAAGAGTTGCGCGCCTTGCTGCCAGACAACTGGCTGGTCTAACCTCACTCACAGCTAGGTGACAAGCCGAACGAGATCGTGCCGCTTTACTCCGGTCACTGGCACCACCTACGTTGACTGAAATTAACCCAGATACTTTCCTGTCAGCACTGCTGCATATGCACCCGACCTGTCATCCAGTGGTAAGAGAGTTACTGAACAAGACCCAGAACTGGCTAGGCGTCTCCAACAGCAACTTTTGGAGCAGGGCATCCAAGGACTGGAACTGCGAGTTCTCTGTTGTGTCACGTCATGCCCTCGCTACCGTCCGAGCCGAAGAGGAGCGACTTAATCAGCTATATCCCGCTACCTCTCGCTCGCAAACCGATAAGGCACCAACCCCTAGCACCTCCCGCCCATCGTCGACTATGACTAGCTCCGAAACAAGCTCCAGACCAATCCTAGGGATTCGTAACCCGTAAAGTCGAGAATTTCGTACCAACCCGTAAGGCCATGTTCCCGACCGCTATATCCAGCCGTAAGTAAGCATAAGCCAACCCTCATGCATAACCGACCAAAGTGCAACCAAAGCCACATGACCGTGATCCAGCCTTAGCTAATTGGACATGCATCAAGTTGACACTGGTGCTCAGGGTAATGCTCTTCCAATAACAGTAAGCATCAACCGTTAGTGATTGGTGAGGATGAAAGTACTGAAATAGTGATGAATCCAGTAGGAAAACCATTAGAAGTAGGGAGGCAAAGTTATGACTCTGATGATAATGAGGAGGAACAAGGTGGGTTTACAGGGTTTAGCAATACAAGGGATACAACGAATATTTCACCTCAATGGACGCAGGATGTTCATAGCCCAGACCAAGTCTCCAGTGAGATTCCCATTGATGGTACCAGTGATATGTGTTATAAGCAGACCAGACATGGTCGAGTGGTCCATAGACCAAATTACTTACAACAGTATGAGAGTACTATGAGAGTACTTAATACTATTGAAGATATGTGATTATATAGTGTGTACTGATGTATTATCAGACATTGTCTCTGTCCAGATATTTTGGGGAATTACCTATTTGTAAGCAGAGTAGTGTGGATATAAATTATGTAAAATGTTATCTAACATGTTCTTGTGTAAAATATAATTAGCATTTTCACTGCTTGTGTAGGGTCAAACATGTTCATGTGTTAAAAGTTATTTGAAAAAGTCAATTTAAGGTACAGTATGCATACCAAGTTTTCCTTACGTAAGAAGGGAGATGTTATGTATGTGTATGTCACAAAGTATGAACGTCTCTGTATATTCATCTATGACAGGATGAGAGGGGGACTGGAAGTGAATTGTTGTTGGCTAGAACAAGTTCAAAGTGATATTTGTTATTTATCGCCTGACATAAACCATAACAATAAGGAAGGAAATATAACTTCAAGCAGCTGAGTGATTGGCACCAGCAATGGTCCCATCTCACAGCTTCTAGGATGAGCTGGAATGCTGAAGTAGCAGAGGCAGACCTTTTCTGTGTTGCATCTCCACATGGCCATGATTGTTACCAGGGGCCTGTGGATACACTTCCTTCCCTAGCATTGAAGGTGAGGTCTAACTTCCTCTGCAGTAAGATTCATGCCTTGTAGACATGTTGAATATTCTCTATAGCTAACTTGGTTAACTAAAGAACTGTGAAGACATCATCATTAAAAGGAAAAATAAAATATGTAATGCTGTCATGTAATATCATTGCCCATAGTGATATTACATGACAGCTGAAAATGGCACCTGAAAAGGAAAAAGAAAAAAATTGGCAGAAGTTGGTATTTCACTCTTACCTGGTTGGCCACAGCAGGGAGGATGCAAGGATGCCATACCGGCTGCTAGACAACCATCCGCCTTCACACCTGTCATGTAAGTGGTGGAAACAAGGTCATGCTGGTTGTGCTAATGTATCACCCAAAAACAGCTGAAGCTTATCCATCCAAGTCCGGTGTTTGCATGTAAGTTTCCACTGTATCAAGGGACGTCTTGTTTGATGCACATTTACCTTTTATTTCATTTAAAGACATGTGATTTTTGAGACAGGAGTGATAAAATGCAGTCATTAAGATTTGCTTGTTTACCACCTTCAATAATTAATAACCGTCAAACCTCGATTTTGCAGACACTCACGGTTCCCCAAAATTTGTCAGCACGAGCAAGTATTCCATATGAATCAAAACAGCCCAATTTTGACCCAAGTGCCCTCCCCCCTGCCCAAACATTAAATTAAGCCCAAACAGCATATTTTGATAACTGGGTACATGACTTCATGTTCACAGGTCTCTGATGGAAAAATTATGGATTTTTATCAAGAAAATGTAAATTTATATATTATGGTAATGTATTCTGAGTAAAATGATACCCCAGTTATGGAGAAAAGATTTCTAAGCAAGCTAAAATTAACGAAACAGCAGACAGCAATGTCGTGCAAATGCGTAACACAACGGTGATGACACAGCACAAATGTACATTTCCTGCAAACAAATGAGATATTTTATATTGTTTTCATTGATGAAATACAAATTAATTCAATATAGCAATGTATTTTGAGCAAAACTTTATCCCAGTTATGCAGAAAACATTACTGAGCGAGCTAAAATTAACGAAAAAGCAAACCACAATGTCGTACATATGCCTAACACAACAGTGGCAATGCAACCTGTGTTTAAATTTACTGCAAGGAAATGAAATGTTGTATGTTAATAAAATAACGTAAACATCTTCACTTCAGAACTGTGTATATAACTCAGATGCAAAATATATTTAAAAACAAAAAAACCAATGCTGTTCTAATCTTGAATCAAATGTTGCGCCAGGAGAAAATTATATTTTGAAACATATTATCACAGAAAAATAAAATATCTATATATTAAAAGTAAAGTTATTTTTATTAGTAAAAATGTTTCAATTAGAATGTAGTAAACACCAACTGGCTCAGAACAATATTTCTGGTCAAGAAAAGATAGCTTTAATGAGTACTACTAAACAACACAATTGCAGTACTATAAACATTACAACATGTAAACAAGAAATTCAATACAAGATATTACCACTTACCATTAAATATTTTTTCTCATCATGGCAATAGTAAAGTTTGGTGAAGAAGAAGTAAGCTGTTTTGTCACGGGAAAAGTATTATGCATTAGGGGAGTGCGCACCATTTTATTTAGCATGTTGTTAGCACACATCAGCAGCACTATGTATTTTCCGCCTATAATGACATGTAAAATGATGGAATATACTGCTTGTAAACTGTAGACAGTTTTTCTGCTAACTTTTTAAAACATAGCAGCGGCATTATTAAATAGTGCATCTTCCTTTTAATGAAATATGGACAGGTGGGAGACGACATTTACAAAAACATTGCAAGTGTGTGCCTGCATCCCTCTCCTGCATAATTTATATTTTTGCATGTGTGTGATAGCCCACCTCTTGCTTCCAATCATGTTAGAGTTGTAATAAAAAAAAGTGTCCAAAAAGTACAGTAGGTCATCAACAAACAAAAAAAAAATGAATCAAAAAATGTATCAAAAACCTAAATCCAAGAAAAATATCATAAATGAAGTTATGAATAAATATAAATTCAAACAAATGCGACCAAAATCCAAATCATAGTCAGTGATTAAAAGTTGGAAATTTGAATTATAGCACTAGGCATTGGCATGTAACTGTTGAGAGGTAAATTTGTATTTGCATGCCATGATGTTGGCAACGGAGAGGGAAAGTTCTCTTTAGCAGAGTGTTATACGAGTTTTGTGTTTTCCTGTTTTTAGGTTATGTTTTTTGTCTTCCAGTAGCCACAATGGCGTGATTGTATCCAACAGAGAAGTGTTTGCAATAAAGAAGTTATCTAGTCAGCAAAAATGCCAGTGTGTGATTTTAAAACCTCAACAGTAACAACAAGCAAACTACTTAGGAATAATAAGACCAAGATGGGTGAAACAGGTGAAGTAAAAAAGGAGGTAAAATACTGCATTATTATTTATTTGTTGCCTCTTATAGCATGCATCAGTGGCGACAAATACTGGTGCTGCTGCCATGGGGTGGGGTGTGGACTGTACTGTGTTGTGCTATGCATGCCTATCTTGGCAGACAACTACGACACAGAAAAGAAAACTGCATGAGGGTAGAATCCATACAATCCATATTGATTTGAAATTTTCAGCTGCTTATGTTTTAATAGATTTTTGCAACCTTTGTTTTTTTTCTTTCTTTTTTCTTCAAGTATTTTGAATGGATGTCACTAAAAGCACTACTTCAAAGCTCAATACGGTTTGTAAAAAATTACATAATAAAATTTTTTTTATTGGACATTTTAAATTTGTGTTTTATTCCCTTGATTACTTTGTTATTCCTCTAGGAGAAAAAACTAATGATTGTAGTAAAAAATGTGAACATTCTTGCAGTTCAGTTTTTACTTGACTGCTACTTTACACCTAAATAGTACCTGACCACACTTCTTTGTTTTGCCATAAGTTCCACTCCTGAATTTAGAGCCTAATTAGTTTGGACAAAGCAGCGCTAGGCTCTTATGTTTCTTTCTGAAAATATGCAATAGTGAATATGTTACGTTGTTCAGCAACTAATGATTCTCGTACCCATGACACCAACTATCAACTGTTACACAAGAGTTCACTTAAAAATACATTACTTTCAAATAACTCTTTTGTTAAAAGTACAGTACTGAGTTTTATGTAACATTTGTAAATGAAAGGAAACATCAATGATTGTTTTACTTATGTGGTTCATGAATGATAGAAAAATTTATGCATGCATGCATGAGTCAGTCTTATGAAGTTTAGCACCTAGAAGAATGTAACAAAAAAATAACTTTTATGGATTTAAAACAAAACATTTACAAGTAATAAGTGTTAACTTTAAATTCTTACTTTTCTGCTCAATTAACCATTTCAGGACTTTTCCCTCATTTCTAAGATTTCCTGTGAAAACAGAAACAATATTAAATATACATGTCATTACTACTTCAATATTTTCATAGTGCAAGCTTAAGAGGATTCATCACATGCAAGAAATCTCTATTTTTACTCAATAGCAGACAGTGAATTATGTCCCTAGACACCAGTGAAACATTACCTGTCATTCTATCTTTTTCCGGTACTTTTAGGCGTGTATCATATTTATTTTGCTTCAGACACATGTTTCATTACTACAGTCCAATAAACTGTAAACTGTGCAGTGCCTTTGTAATAATAGTTTATCTCAAAAATTTCAGCAACAAAAATAAAGTATGAAAAGATAATTTTTTTAGAGTACAAAAAGTTTATAAAGACGCAAATTAATCAAATATCACATTAAACCTGTTAATATATATTCCAAATGTATCAGATTACAAAAAATATATAATTTACCTATAAAGTTCCAAATTGTGTTTTCAGTGGAAACACTAATTGACATATTAACTTTGGAGCATTAAATATTATGGATGTGAATGCACATACCGCAACTGTAGACAATGCATCATTTTAGCAGCAGTGATAAGACCTCTTAGTATTAAATAGCAAACCCCCATTACTAACAATAAACTACCTACCGATAAAAAAAATTATGTGTAAACAGTATACTGTAATTATGTAATTACAATGTTTCTTGGAATTATATACTTTATGATAATAATCATAGTCCTTGAAGTATAGTGTATTCACAGTAAAGTGAGCACTTTTTAAGGTCCTCCCAACAAGCATTAACCACTAATAAATATATTTTATTGCAGCCTCAGATGTAAAGTTTTGAGAGTAGTGAAATCTATATACTGTATTTATTAGTCACATAGCAATTTTTATATCAAAATTAGTGGAAAAATTGAATTTCACCGAAAAGAAAAATTTTGAAGGGCCTTAAAAAGTGCTCACTTTACCATTAATAGCCTATACAACTGCTTACACTACAGCACTTACCTTTTTAAAAGATTTTGTAAATGAACCATAGCTTCGTTTTTGAGAACTTGATGAAATAATTTTAGCTAAATAATGCTGCTTGATTATTCAAACATAAACTATGAATTATTATAGTATACACAAGCTATAAATCAATTTGTCATTTTGATTGTAAGAGCTGTCTTTAATAATCAATCCCAGTATACATAAACTTTAATCCAACAGATACAACAACTGCTGACATATAAAAACAGTAGTAATTTTATCATATACATATAAGCTACATGCGATAATTTGACTAATCAAAATTTCAGAAGTTAAACCAAATACACAAAGAAATGAGAACATAAAAAAAATTACTATAAAATTGAATATGTACCTAAACATTTACATTCACATTCTGATGGGAGAAAAAAATGTATCTAAATCACCAAATTAAAGAACTGATTAAACATTTCCTTAATGGAGAACCTACCGAAAAACTTTTACATAGGTATTTATTTTTGTTGATAACTATGACAATGACTTATCACTTAGCTGTATATCTGTGGTGCAAATATTTCGAGCTTATTCATTAAATAAAGAAAAAAAAAATTTATATAACTTTTTTATATTCAACAAGTATGTAAGATAATGGCTTAAACAGAAGAAAAACTCATAACGGTTAAAAATAAAGTATTTCTCACCATTGTACATGATTGGAACACCTGTCTCATAATACACCAATGCTGGGAAACTGAAAATTCCAATCTCCGATGCCAATTTAGAATCTTTAGCCTTAACAAACTGAATACCATGCTCATCTGTATCATCATCTATTGTCTCCAGTTTTTCCAAAATCTCTGGGCACGTTTCACATTTGTCATCATCTGTAACACACAATACAGATTTCATGCAAAAATGAATATCATACACACATCAAGATTATTACTCATAAATGTATACAAAATTTCACGATTTTAAGTGATGTACAGAAACCACAAAATATTAATTTAATTTCATTACAAAAGAGAAATAGAAAAATTCTATTATTAACTTATTAAAATGTTGAGTATTCAAATTTCAATTAAAATCAAAGGCATTACACACATTGACTATAGAGCAAATAAGAATTTTTGTTAAGCCAATAAAATTGACAAACTTTTAGAATATGTCATATTGTTACTTACAAAAGAAAACTGCCAAGTGTTCAACATCCTGTATTAGGACTTGCAGAGTCCTTCTGTCAACATTCTCAATGACATCTGGTGTGGTCTCATGCAAGTCCAATACCCAGTCCAAGATGGCTTCCTCATGCATCAAGTCTCCTGTGAACATCAAAAAATTGCTGATCATATCCTGGGAAGTGACATGTAGGGCCTTACTAATTACATATACAGAAATATAAGCAGAAAAAATTGAAACAAATAAAAATCATTCAAGAAGTAAATAGTTTCTCATTGTATGCATTACATCTTTGCTGATAATGATGTGATGGGCTGTTATTTACTGGTTCACAATGTACATAGTCTCATTGCGGCATCTCAAACTACTGCCTGAGCTACATCACCATGAGGCTTGCCCGTCAAAACCAAGTAGTCCACTTAATGATTAGGCATCCACATGTTTCCAACCTCCTCCTGGATACATACATAACATCTCTTCCCATCCAAGAATAAATGATTAATAGCTAACATACACCTAATGCTATAGGCTGTTCATGGCAAGGTAAGCAGTTTTGAGGCCCTACTTTTTCCTTTCAGCCATTTTTTATCCTTTAACCACCATTTAAAATAAATATTGTCATGTATGTAATAAATACAGTGTGTATATTATACTGCACTCAGAACTTAACATCTAAGAGTAAAATAAAATATACAGGATGAGTATAAAAGAATACCCCAACTCTGGAGGTCTATAATATCGAAACCAAATAACCTATAACCTTGGTTGACCAATCAAATGAACCATGGAAGCAAGAAGTTTGTTCACCATATCTTCAGAAATGTTCAATGTGACAACCATGAGCGGCCCGAACGACATCTACACAATACTCAAACTCGTTCCACACTCTTGTCAGCATGTCCGGTGTTACAGTTTGGATGGCGTCTGTAATTCTCGTTTTGAAGTCATCAATGTTAGCCGGCAATAGTGGACGAAACACTTGATCCTTTATGTACCCCCATAAGAAAACGACGCACGAGGTAAGATCCAGGCTTTTTGGGAGCCAGTGATGAAGAGCCTGGTGACCAGCTGCTCCATGACCAATCCAGCATTGCGGCAACATCTCATTCAGGTATCCGCGAACAGCTAGGTGCCAATGGGGTGGCGCACCATCCTGCTGGAAAATTAAGTCCCTCGCTGCCTCTTCTAACTGAGGAAACAACCACTCTGTAAGAGTGTCCAAATAAGGAATTCCAGTAACAGTGGGCTTGTGAAAAAATTAAGGGCCCAAAACCGTCTATGGATACAGCGCAAAACATGCTCACTTTGGGGAAAGCGACCTTCCTACAAATGGTAAGGTGAACCAGCACAACGTGCAGATATGGGGTCAGGAGCATCCACATGAAACCACTGAACAAGCGCACTTCCCCCAAAGTGAATATGTTTTGCGCTGTACCCAAAGACACTGTTTTCAGCCCTTTCTTTTTTCACAAGCCCACTGTTACTGTAATCCCTTATTTGGACATGCTTAGAGTGGTTGTTTCCTCAGTTAGAAGAGACGGCGGGGGACATCATTTTCCAGCCGCTCGTGGTGGTCACATTGAACATTTATGAAGATATGGTAAACAAACTTCACATTTCCATGGTTCATTTGTTTGGTCAAAGAAGATTGTAGGTTATTTGGTTTTGATATTACAGACCTTCAAAGTTGAGGTATTCTTTTATACTCATCCTGTATTTATTGACTATTATTCCATAGGAGAAAGTGAAGTGCTCACTTTACCCTGAATAGCCTATATTACACCAATACTGCATACAGTACAAAACTGAAAATGCTGCAACTTGTTACAAAACAGTCATTGTTGCACATAGTCCTTTAATATCTATGGCTGTTGTCTTATCCATGACTGTGTGGTGTGTTCAGCCTGATGCTCGCTGCTCTCCAATGCATCCCCTGAAGAAACTTGTGTCACCCACTTCCTTTCAGCAACGTAGCACATTTTCCACTGCACACACTTGCTGCTGACTGTTGCTGATGGATTGGCCTCTGACAGAGTACTGTATGACCCTCTCTGCAGTTTGTATATAAAGCACCACCTAGGTACACACCTTAGTAACATCTGTGTGCCTGTATTCTCGTGAGTTGAGCACAGGTTGCACTTTTTGATTTGCCAATCGTGCTTAGCTTTTTGAGCTTTGCTTGACAGTGTGGACTACACATTCTGCTTGGTTGCTACCTGACCAAGGAAATTGTGTCAAAAGAATCAGCCTGTCTCCAGTTCTTCTTGCAAAAGTTGTAGGATCCTACAATACAAAAGTGAAACCATTGTCAGAAGCTATGGATGTCTCTTAATTCCCGAACCATGGCTGCTGATAATATTGATAAGTCTATTCTCACCTCTGACAACTTTGAGTAAGCATCCCCTGCAGTTATGAAAACCCCGGTGCGCTCATGCTTTAGCAAATTAGCTTGGAACCATTGACACTGCTGGCACTGTCCTACAAAATACTCAATATTCTTGTCCACCTTAGGCTACTACATGTCACTCTGCACAATTGCTTTTGATTTCATTATACTGTCATGAAAAACATGCAACATCTCCAGAGAGTCCTTCTGCAGTACTGTTGGCATAATCACACTACTTCCTCAGAGAACACAGCCTTTATTGAGAGACAAATTTGCTTGCTGGCTCCAGTAAGATCTGAGCTCTCTCATCACTGCTCCACTTCCTGGCCACCCCACACTGGAATTATTTTCGACTGCATGCAGTACTGGATCTGTCTCTTATCAATCATGCCATCCTTGTAGCCTTGATTGGGTAGTCTGGTAGTCCTTCCAACATTAAAATGTCTCTTACAGCAGCTGGGAATTTTATTTATGGAGCAACTAGAGGAAGCCTGCTTAAGGCATCTGTACATTCTATGCTTGGCCCTGGTCAACAGACAATTTTATAATCATAACCAAAGTAGTTTTAGGGAATGTATGTCTGGTGTTTGCTCAGTGAATTCTAGCAAACCAAATTGGATTGTTGTTAGATTTGTAAAATGATCTAGGATGCGTAGTTCAAAACAACTTTATTACAAGACATGTAGCCACCATATCTGATGTACATGTCAACCGGATGCAATGCATTCACATGTCTTACATCTCATATACTTCAACATTTTTTTTTGCAGACTAGCAGTTCAAATTGAGTTAACTTAATAGTTAACATCACTCTGGTATTATAAATTACAATTATAACAGCAAATACATTTAACAATTAGCTGACAAAATCTTGCAAATATTTTGGTTGTTTAACAAAACTACTTGGCCTCAGGGCTAGTAACAACTCACCTCTCATTTCCACACAAATATTGTTAGGTGCAGAACCAGAGTCAATAATGGTAGTAATACTTTTGCTATTTTCTTGCAATTCTGAGCCACTACATGAAGGCTTATTATTAAAGGAACCATTAGGCATTATCCTTGGGAGTTTCTTGTTTTGCCTATAAACTGTGCCATCAAGCATTTTCAGTAACTATGAATGATAGAGGAGCATCAAATTTACTGACAACCGTTGCAAGGGTTCACTTATTGCCTAGTTGAACTCTGAATGACTGGTTTGGACTTAATTCAGGTAGAGCCGATGTCTCAAACTTGCGGCCCTCAGGCCACTTGCAGCACGGCCCTTACTCTTTAGTGGCCCCCACGAATGAGTAAAAAAAACTCTTATTCAAATACATTATACCGAATTCGGATGTGAGATATCAGCACTGCACATGATCAAACTGTGAACTATACACTTGCGCGTATTTTGATGCCATTTTGTTGTCTCATTGCTGCTAACCTGTAAAAACATTTGTTACCAAAGCATGTGTACGCTCGCCCTATCTACCAAATCACCGTGGAACGAAAACAAGTGCTTGGCTGGACCCATGGTGCTATCTATTGTTCATTTATACAACTAGCTTCAAAGCATGTTGCATTGCGTGTGCGTTGCACGTAGTACATACTAGTGTAGTATACCCTTGTAACAGTTGGTTTTACGTGTTATGGTTAGTTTCTCAATTCAGCATGTCACTTTCTAAACAAGAACAGAGTTGTAGTAAAAAATGATCCATAGAAGATGAACATAGAGTTTCTAATAGTAAGTGGGAGTTGCAGTACTTTTGTTATGATAGTAATAACAGTGTGCTGTGCCTTATTTGTAAGCAAGTGTTAGCGGCGAAAAAGGAGTACAATTTATGGCGCCATTATCAAACTGTGCATGGTGAGAAATATGACTTGCTGCAAGGAAAACTTCGAGAGGAAAAACTCAAGACACTGAAAACTGACTTACATGCGCAACAAAATTTGTTTCAGAGAGTTGTAAAACGGAACACTGACAATGTGAAAGTAAGTTACATTTTATCAAAATTGATTGCAGAAAAATCTAAGCCTTTTACTGATGGTTTGTTTATAAAAGAGTGATTAGTTACCGCTGCACAATGTATATGTCCTGAAAAAATGAACGACTTCAAAGAAATCAGTCTTTCGCCAAACACAATTGCTAGTAGAATAAATGATCTAGCTAAAGATATAAAGGAGCAGTTAATTAGGAAAGTATCAGAATTTGTGTAATTCTCCCTTGCTATCGACGAGAGTACCGATATAACAGATATTGCTCAGTTAGCAATTATGGGGTAGACGAAAATTTGAATGTACAGTAAATGAAGAGCTGTTTAAATTAATACCCATGGATGATACTACCAAAGGTGATGATATTTTTGATAAAATCAAAGAAATGTTTGAGGAGAATAATTTACCTTGGTCAAAGTTGGCAAGTTTGGTCACAGATGGTGCACCTGCAATGATTGGTTCAAACAAAGGTGTTGTTGCAAAAATAAAAGAAAATTTGATTGATAAAGGGCTGAGTAATACATTTGTACATTTTCATTGCATTATTCACCAAGGTGCTTTGCGTGGTCGTGTTTTGAAAGTTGAAAATGTTCTGAAGCCTGTGGTAAAAATCATCAACTACATTCACTCCAGTAGTTTAAATCACAGACAGTTTGCTGCTTTTATTAAAGATATTGGGTGAAAGCATAATGACATACCCTACCACTCTCATATAAGGTGGCTTAGCTGTGGATGGGTGTTGCAACGGTTTTGGGGTTTGAGAGATGGAATAAAAATGTTTCTTGAAAGTAACGCTCAAGACACTTCACTTTTTGAGGATCCCAAATTGCTACATGAGCTGGCATTCTGCACAGATATAAGACGCTATTTAAATTACTTGAATATGAAACTACAAGGCCAAAACAAGCTAGTAACTGATATGATTTATTATGTTAACGCATTTAAAAAGAAACTAAGCCTTTGGGAAGCTCAACTTAAGGTGAAAAATCTTGCGCACTTTCCCACTCTTAAAGTTTCAATTGTAGAAGTAATGGAAGTGAAATTTGCTGCATTTTCTGAAAAAATTGCTTTGTTAAAAGAGGATATTACTAGCAGTTTTCAGTGCTTTAAAGACATAGAGGACATCTTCGAAATATTCAAGTCGCCATTTTTCTATAACGCTAAAAATACACCTGAAAAATGCAGCTTGAATTAATACACTTTCAGTGTTATTCTTTCCTGCAAGGTAAATTTAACTCCTCTAATCTGCCTGAGTTTTGTCAGTTTGTTTCAAAGGACAAGTATTTAAATATTGATAACCTAGCTGCAAGAGTTCGGATCGACACACTCGTGTGAACAGTTGTTTTCAAGAATGAACCAAGTAAAATCTCTTGAAAGAAATAAGTTAAGTGACATTCACCTATCCTCAATATTGAAAGTAGCATGTTCGAAAGACATTATTCCCAACATTGATGCCTTAGTGATACAGAAGTGAGCTCAAGTTTCTAGTCTAAAAATGTAACCTTTTCTACACTGTGTCCAGGTAGACAGGTAGAGAGACCCTGTCGTGTAGTATCATCATTTGAGTTTACCATTTATAATTGGTGTGTCAAAAATTATGTAAGGTGTTTTTTACTATTTACAAACACTCTGAAAAAAATATTTAATTAATAGTTCTATTGTAAAATAATAAATCTCTCTACAATTTTGCATATAAGTGACTGTTTCTTTTGTAGATTTATGCTTAAGTTCAAGCCAGAGTGACTCATCTGCATTGTAAACAAATTTTTCTTGAATAAAAAAAATATTTTAATATTACTGCTGCCCCTGCACTTCCATCGAAAACATAGACCGAGCCCTTCTCATAGTCTGAGTTTGAGACTGCTGAGGTAGAGCTTCTGCACTCCTGTCAAAGTAGTATTTCTGGATATGCTGATGAGCTCAAAGCCTGACAGGTACATTGGCATGAACATGAGGTTTTAGTAGGTCAGAGTGAGTGGGAATTTTGGATTTTAAACGGCACATGCATCTGAGTTGGGGAGAGCCCAATTCCAGCACTAGGAGTATTCATGTAGTCAAGGAGTGCTAAGGACAATGGAGTTTTACACTCAGTCACTTTACGCAACATATGCTTTGCAATATCTACTGATTTTTCAGCTAACCCATTAGCTATGGAAAATGTGGACCAGTAGTTTGAACTTGAAAATTCCAGCATTCAGCAGACTGCTTAAACTAGTAACTACTAAAAGATACATTGTCTGAGACTACCAAATCTGGACTGCCAAAATTAGCAAACACTTCTTCAAACGTTTTTATTACTTCACTTGATGATTTAGTCTCAAGCAACTTTAGTTCCAACCCCTTAGAAAAGTAGTCAATGATCACAAGGAAGTTTTTTCCTGCAAATTCCAAAATATCTGTCCCTAAATAAGCCCAAGGCCTAGCGGGAACAGGGTGAGGCATCAATGGCTCCTTAGTATTAGACCTTAGGTATGTTTGGCAAATTTCACAATTACTAACAACCCGTTTTACGTCACAAGACATGTTAGGCCAGTAAAATACATCTCTGGTTCTGGTTTTACACTTGCTGATAACCCAATTGAATTTCATGAATCAACTTGAGCATGACTGGCCTCAGAGAAATGGAACAAACATTTTTGGCCCTAAAAAATCAAGCCATCTACAATTTCTAACACGTGCTGAGACCTCCAAAATATTTTACAAGTACCAGGTAATAAGGTCTTTGCACTAGGCCAGACACCAGTTATCACCTTAGCAAGAACTGAGAGTTGAGGGTCCTGAGCTGTTGCTTCTCTAAACTCCTCTTGTCTCTTGTCAGACATGGGTACATTGGACACCAGAGAATGAATTGCAAATTGCAAGTCATCATCAGAGTTCTCATTATTGTACGAGTTGTACGAGACAACGTGTCTGCTAGATACATTTCCTCTCTTGGTCAGTACATCACAATCACTCACTACAGCTGCAAATTTTAGACGAATATTTTGAATACATGGAGTCAATGAGTTGAGATCCTTTTTCATGATACTCACCAGTCGCTTATGGTCACTGTGAACTGTAACTGGCCTCCCATAAATTAATACGTGGAATATTTCAAACCCAAATTTAACAGCCAAAAATTCTAGCTCAATGGGTACCCATATTTCTTCAAAGCTAATTAGCTTCTTGAAGCGAATGCAATTGGCTTGCCATTTTGCATTGCACAACAACCAATTCCAAGAGAAGCAGCATCAGTCTAGATTACAAGTTCTAGATTAGGGTTATAAATGCCTAGAACAGTGGCAGAACAGATTAGACTTTTTAAGGCCGCCACTGCACATTCTTGCTCATCTGACAATTGCCAAAGTACATTATTGTGTGTAACGAGCCTCAAGGGAGCAGAGACTTTGAAAGTTTGGGAATAAATCTTCCTACATATTTTACTACACCCAGGAAGCGCAACAACTCTGTCCTGTTTCTAGGCACTGGCATGCACAAAATAGCATCAACATGTTTTTTGTCTGGCTCATCACCTTAAGCAGAGATTACATTGCCAACATAGCTTATACGTGACACAAGATACTGAAACTTTGACTACATTCTCTAGCTCTACACAACATCATACGAGCTATGGATTCTAACTATACTTGTCAATTAGCTCTCATAATGATGTCATAAAAATACACTTCCACTCCAACAATATCACCAAATATTTCTACCATTTAACACTGAAATATTTTAGGTGCACAACTGAGCCCAAATAGAAGGTGATTGAATTTTTATGTTCCAAACTGCGTAACAAAACAATAAAGGTGTGAGCTAGATTCATCACAGGGGACCAGAAAAAATCAATTTTACAAATCACATGTAGCATAATACTTAAACCCTGCTAATCTTGATGCAAGATCCTCTGTTGAGGGTATTGGATGCATTAAATGTTGAATGGCTTTGTTAAAATTATTAGGATCAAGACATATCAGTAGACCACCATTTTGTTTTTCAACAATGACAAGATTGCTGACCCACGCAATAGGACAAGTTACTTTATAAATTATACATGACTTCTCTAAAAGTTTCAAAACTAGCTTTAGTCTGGTAAATAAACTACAAGGAACTCTAAGGTAAGAGTTAGCAACAGGAGTAATACTTGGATTCACATGGATAGTAAGTGGCTTACCAGGAAACTTCCCTAGCCCTGTAAACACATATTGAAACTCTTACAGTATGTCATGCTTACTGGATACGGTTGTGTCCAGATTATCATGACTATAAACAAATAAATACACCATGTCTCCCGACCACCATCTTTTACTCTAAAAAAAACTACTTCCTGCTCACAGCTTCCTGCCATTGGTATGAATCACGAGACACAAATACCCCTCAAACATAAGTAGGTACTTACAGTATCATAAAGACTTTTAAAACATCTCCCTTTAAACAATATTACGAAGATATACATAACATCTCCCTTTCAAAATATATAATGTATCTAATGAGCTGCCAGTTTCTGATTACAAAATTCATTCTGAAGTTGCACATTTCCATTATCATAAAATTTCTGATTGTCAAAGGAACTTCCTTCACTATCTCCTCTGTTCATCATGGAACTGGCAGTAAACTGTCCCTCTACATTAAAGGGCTCCTGTTCAACCTCTTCTGGTTCTGCACTTTCTTTCAAACAAGAAATGGTATGAGAACTACTTAAGTCACGTAGGAGACTCAGTTCTGGATATTTCGAGTAAGAATCTACCAGTAGTAGGTACTCCTTCCCTTTAAAATGCATTAAATCTGCTGTCACTATTTGCCATAGAAATTCTGGAACATCTTTGTTTACAATTGTTTCTTTACTATTGATGTTTTGAGTCACCCTACAAGCTGGACAATTGTTGTCCACATCATTTAATTCCTTTATTAGAATTAGCCAAAACACACTCCGTATCACTCAGTTTACATTTTTGAATTCCCATACGATTATAATGGATGCGTTGGAGTATATCTTTCCTCATGAGCCTCTGTATGACAACTTGTTTACCTTTGTAAATTAAGTCATTGTGGACCACAAGATCCTCCCTATATGACGAAAAGGCCCTAACTGCCTCTGGTATTTCTGTGTTCCTATCAGGCCATCCTTCAAAAATTAAGTCTTTTTAACTGACGTAGGGAAGCATCCCTTAAGGTGTGGTACTTAATTGTTTCCAACATATCGTCTGATGCCTTAATGTAAAAGACTTTCCTGGGAGGCGATCTCCTGTTCCATTAAATCACTATTCTTATTCTCTAAGCTAGCCCGTGTGTACTGGAGTGAGATGTCATAGTTCTGTAGTTTGATTCTCATTTGCTGAAGGCATAGAGGACACTTATCTAATGGTTTGCAAGTATGGCAATGGATTGTGATCCATTTCAACAACTTTATTCCCACAGATAAATTAGTGAAATCTCTCACAGCCATACAACACTGCAAGGAGCTCATTCTCTATTTAAGAATAATTCTTTTGAGCAGGACTAAGTGTCTTTGACGCAAAAGCTAATGTTCCTTTAGACTGTATTAAGACAGTACCTAAACCCTTACTTGACGCATCGACAGAGTGTTTAAATGGTTCTGAAGCATTATAGTACTTTAGTACTGGTGTTTGAGACATGTTTTTTTTCAATTTTGAAAACTGTTCTGGTGTTCTTTCGTCCATGTCCAATGAGACTCCGACTTACACAGTTCTCTGAGTTCAGCTGTATGTTGAGATATCATTGGCATGAATTTCCCACATAATTTAACATGCCTAGGAACCTAAGGATCTCCTTTCGGTTAGTTGGTGCAGGCCCCTGTAAAGCTTTGACCTTTTCTACATTAACCTTAATACCATCCTCACCAATTATGTGGCCGTATTTCAATTTGGTGACCCCAAATTTATGATTGGTTAAAAATATGTTTTTTTGTGGTTTTTGAGTTAGTATATAATGACCCCCCGAGTTTGTCTATGGGCAAGTCGACTCTGAGATTGAGCCAGAAAAGTACCTTCATACTTTATAATATGTAAACTAAAAGCCCTTCAGGCTGGTGGTTAGGATGGACCCTGAATGGTTCCTAGTTTGGTAGCAGAAAATTTTTGAACACAAAAAATATGATGTAAAATTGTATTGAGTGGGCATGATTTTAATTAAATGTAAATTATGGAAAACATGTCCAAAATATCAGATTGGGTAAAAATTTAGCAAAGAAATGGCCGAAAAAGTGACAGATTTTAACGAAATCATGTTAAGGCAATTTATCATTTGGAATGTAATTTTTAAACGTCACATACCTTAGAGAATTAACGTAACATTGTGAAATGTATAAAGTCAATCAGATATAACATTTTAAAGAAAGTTCTTTTAAGATCTTGTCAGTTGAGTCAGCCTTACATTGAAGTGTAAAACATTCACACAACGGTTTATTTTTGTGTCAATTTTCAAACTATGGAAAAGGAATGTTTGCTACCATAAATGTTAGAATTTTTATTAATAGAGATTTATGGAAACACAGAACAATCTTACGAATTGTGTAATATAAGGTGGACGTTCTGTAATTATATTTTCCTATGCCTACAGTATTTGAAATATTTGCAGTATTAATTCTTACATGAGGTTTTGCGTATTTTATTAGCAGTATTAAATATTCTGGCATTCTTAAATTTTATGTTATGAAAGAAATGAAGGTTTGATCAAAATGTTCAAATGCCCAAAGTATTCTACTTGTTGCGTATTTTGAAAAGAGCATAATATATGAAGTTCTGCCAACCCACGCATTTTGATTTATGAGTAACTTTATAAAAATTAGGTTGTGTTTAAACTCTGCCTCACTATATTTGCCCTTCTATTCTGCTGTTGCGCTGCAAGACGCTTTGGTGTTTTTTGAATGAATGAACTTTTGTGTCGCCTTGCTTGCACACCAAGGCATAGCAAGGTCCTTGGGTATCTCCGGTATGACTGGTATTTACATGTGGCGCAATGCCTGGGCTTGAACGCTCAGTGAGAGTTTCATGAGTGAAGTAAGGAGAAGGGGAGTAAGCTACTGTGTCCAGAGGCAATAAGCACCTACCTTACCTTCTCTAGGATACTACTCTGATGGGAGTAGGGCATCTGGACTGAATCACACTATCACATCCGTGAAGAGGCTGCAGGTGATGTGTTGTTCTGCCCTGGTGTAGTGCCACGTGTAGTGTCTGCCGAACACAGGCGGTATCCCTATCTCAGCACTCAGCATCGGAACACGATGGGCATTGAGAGTCAGGTCTCGCTGGCTGACAGTCCCTGCATGTGGGTGAGTGTCTCAGAAGGGAACAGTCTACCCAAACTCAGAGAACACTAACTCCGGTACCTACTGACATGGTGGAGAAAGTATGCTGCTGAGCCAGCAAGCTGGCCTCAAGAGATTGAGTACCTAGTGTCGGGTCTTTACTGTTCTGCGCACCATGGTGCACAGAAAGAAAGGGTAGCCGTCCAATGTGTGTGTGGGTACTCTGACCGGTGTATTTGGGATTGAGTAGATTCCCTGGTCACCTGCAATCCCTTGGACAGTGTGAGGTCCACTGGGAGAGGAATTACAACTGTGGGAAAGAATACCCTTGAGTCGGTAAAAATCTGTTTATCCCTTTTTACGGGAAGTAAACAGAGTGGTGTAACACTACCTCCTAATGCTGGTAAGAGCTTAACGGAAGCTTAACCTATGCTGAGCAGGGTGAAGGCGACCTAGGCCTAAGCTAACAATGGCAGGGTAGACAAGCATTATGAAACTAACTTAAACTGGTACTACTACTACTAGTGTTGCCCAGAAGGGGCCGCAGTGTTTGGGTGTGTAGACAACGGCAATGGTTAGATCTTCGGCACAAATGCGGTGAAGACTAAGAAGGTTAGGAGGATGGCTCTGGCAATGAGTTTTGGTGGAGACCAAGTAGCGGAGATTCCTTTAGCAAGAATGCGGTGAAGGAAGGGCAGGTAGAGCTAGGAAGCGAGCAGGCTGGTCAGTTCTCCAGCAGAGTCTGCAGTGGAGAAATGAAAGACTGGTCATGAGCAGGCGAGTGCCCTGCTATTTATACTCTGGATGGTCATTCCCCTTCAGTCAGCTGGATAGGGGTGACAATGAAGAGGAGGTAGCCATAGCATAGCTTCCTCAAGGCGTGATGTCACCAGCCGGCTTGGGGAATCAATATGTGGCAGAACGCACTAGTAGAGCCATCTTTTGGCATGTTGTGATACTGAAGTGCCTTGGATGCATAACCTTGGTGGCCGGTGAATAATACCATCTTCGGCTGGAATATCCATTTTTGCCGTGGTAGACAGTAAAATATTGCGACTCATGATGCATGTCAACAACAAACACTCCGTTGGAATCAGACAGCAAGGCTTATTCACTGATGAGGCGAAGTCGTAATATCATTGTTGAAAAGATGTCATGTGTCAATACTCTTGAGTACATTTACACTTACTTATTAGTCAACATAGCTTACCACTGCCAGCAGTGTTTCGAGAAAAAGCTTTAACATCTATGCTTCTGTTCACCATGATCAATATCATAGGTATTGCAAAGACATAGACCTCAAGCAGACCTCAGACATTATTTATGCCTCAAAGAGACCTAAAACCGATATAAAGTAGACCTCAGACAGACCTCATGCAGACCCCAAACAGACCTCAAGCAGACCTAAATCCCACCTCAAGCAGACATCAAACAGACCTCAGATGTCAAACAGACTTCAATCACAACTCAAACAGACCTCCAATGTTAAATGGACATCAGGTGATTTTCCCAATGTCTCCCCAAAATGTCTGCTGTAACACACAATCTTATTAAAACACAATACAAGAATACTGGATATATATTTCCCTAAGACCCAAACTAATTTGTTTACAGACTTGATCTTTTAATCACTTTGCAAAAAAAATGTAAATGAGATATTTTAAATCATAGAGTAATTGAAGGAAAGAGGTTACATTGAATAACGAGATCTGCAAACATCTGAGACACACAAAATTCTAGTGTATGAAAATAGTAAAAAATAAATTAATATTTACATAATTGTGTGTTTTGTTTCTTATACTATTTCTACTACTTTCCTGACTTATTAATTAATTGCTGTATATATGTACCTGGTAGTGAAGATGATTACAACCAACGCAACTAGTGCACAAACAGAGATATTATTCAGTTTGAGGACTTGTCATTTAAAGTTGAATGAGGTCTGTTTGAGATATGCTTGATGTCTGAGATTTATGTATTTTAAGTCTGTTTAACATATGGGGTCTGTCTGGGGTCTGTTTGAGGTCTGATAATGGTCTGCTTTAAGTCTGAAATCTGTTTGAGGTCTTTTCGAAGTCTGAGATCTGCACGAGGCCTGTTTGACTTATGAGATATGTTTGAGGTAAGATAATAGTCTGTATGAAGTCTGGAGTCTGCTCGAAGTCGATTTTAAGTCTGTCTGAGGTTTGCTTAAGGTCTGTTTGAGCTCTGGTTGATGCCTGTTTGAGGTACGTTTGAAGTCTTGTGTTTTTGCAGTGCCTGTGACAGTAACTGTGTGAAGGTTAGAAGCAACGCTGTTGAAGCTTTCTCGCTAAACACTACTGGCAACGGTAAGCTGTGTTGACTAATAGTAAAAGTAAGGTTTAAGATTATTATCAGGAAGAATTTCTGAACTTCTAGATTTGGTGCTATTCTGGATTGGAATTACTGTGGCATGACTAAGGAAGCTGCAAAGCACAGAAAGTTTACGGTAGCCAAGGCATCACTGTGTGTGTGGTGCTGACATTTTGCAGAGGGCACTGTCTGCCCAGAGGTTTAAAGTTCTACTTCTGCAGAGTGTGTAGTTTTCACCAATGTGATGCGGCCCTGCCTGTTTTAAAATGCATAGACTCTGGGTATTGGCTAATACGAGTTCAACAACCAAAGTTTTGCAAATCAGTAGTCCCTGCTACCGGGTCACGAGGTGGGGCATTTCCTGCAAGGTCACGGGGAGTCAAGGTCTGTGAAAGGGGAGGTTTGTTCAATCGCCTGCTGCGCGATGAGTGGCTGCCTGCTTGTGACGTAGCGTGCAGCCCTGAACCGAGCACGCAGCGTGCAAGCCGAATATAAAGGAAAAACAACCAGTCATTACAACTAAACCATTATTGATAGTAGCACAAAACTTTTAGTGTTTGGGAAGAAACATTACCGGACATCATACGGAGGCCTTGTTTCATTTTATCTGATGCACTACTCTCACAATAAAATTAATTATCGCAATGTTTTGTGTGCTTGTGTTACTGTAGTTAAAATGTTTTTCAGTTAAAAGGTAAGGTTTTGTAAGCATATGAAATGCAGCTAAATATTAAAATTGAAGATCTTTGCTTAGTTAACAGTCGTAGACTTAACAGATTTGTAAAAACGAGTGAGCTTCTTTGTTTCAAAATAATGCATGAATTCTGCAATATATTATGAGCTAACGTAAAAATATGGAAACCGAAATGACTATGGCCACACATTTATAAGGGTATTATTTTTAATACGTTCATAGACAGTAACCGAACGTGAAGAGGTAATTTCAGCTGAAATCAAACATCCTTCCAGGGAAATATTAACATGTTTTAAGAATAGACCTATAGCATATTTAAAAGGAAGCTTTTTCAAGCAGAGCTACAGGCACATACAGAAAGACAGACACACACAAGGAATATATGTCATAATTAAATAAAAACTTAATAAAACACAATTGAGTTAACTCATAACGTTTATTTAAAGTTATTTTTGAAACGGACTAAAATAGTGTAACAGCAGCTTCATGAAATATTCTTGTGCTGTCTGCATTTGTAATTCAAGAATATTTACTATATTTATGGCTACTTTGTGTTAAAAATCTATTTCTATAGAACAGCTCTTTTAAAAATTTATCATTTAACAGAGATTTTGTATAGAAGTTTACCGTTTATGTACGCAAATCAGATCTGTTACGATGGAAAACGGAACCAATTTCCGCACTTAACAAAATACGAAGCTACCCGTGATTGTCATAGCTTCGTGAAAAATGTTTGTTTCTGTGTCTTTTAAAACATTTGCATATTGAACACTGTAATTTAAAACATCACAAGATAGCACAAACACTTTGTAACAGATGGCATTGCTTCAAACACTTCGACCGTACGGAAAATTAAAAATGTGTATGTTATTGTAAATATTAACAACACTCAAGAACTATCTGCATAGGAGTATGGTGAATAACCAGAGCGTTAGGTTATGAATGTTTTTACTTGTGTTAAATTCCCGCTTCAGGACAAAATTGAAGTAAAATATTTCATCTGTTTCTGTTACACAGTGCAACATCTCGTTTAGGCTATTCACAGTAAAGTGAGCACTTCTGTAAGCCCTCTCATTTGGAATAATAGTCAATAAATATGTTTTATTTTAGCCCTAGATGTTAACTTCAGAGTATGGTGGAATATATACACTGTATTTATTACTTACATGTTAATATTTATTTGAAACGTTGGTTACAGGATAAAAAATGGCTGAAAGTAAAAAGTAACTAAGGTCTCAAAAGTGCTCACTTACAGTGAACGGCTTATAATGACAGGTTACAGAACACATGTGTACGTTTTGTATTTAACCTTAAATCCAGAGACCATCTCAGTGTGTGGTATGATAAACTGCACTGGTTAAAATAGCATGGCAGAAGGAAACAGCACTCTTTATTGCTCATAATTAAAATCTTGCATGATGATACTCCTGTATACCTACAAAATTGTTTTAGCTACCTCTCCTGCGTTCATGGCTTTTCTACTCGTTCAAAACTTTTAATCCCATTCCACCAAACAAATTATCTTTCAAATTCTTTTAATGTTTCAGCAGCTCGGAATCGGAATGGCCTGGGCCAGAACATACACGATGAGGGTTCCTACCATCTGTTCAAAAAGAAGTTGGTACAGTGCTTGCTGTCACGCCGCAGTGACCCATAAAGTGGTTGAATGAATTGTTGTGTGACATATTTTAGTTTTCCAGCTTAAAGTGTCGTATGTTGTGATTATTATTATTGTCAGAGTTTGTCATAGGCATTTGAATTATAAGGGCATAAGTTCCTGCAGTTTTGTTGTTGTAAAGAACTAGTGTTCTATTTTATGAATTGATTTGCAGGGAGCTATTGTTACGTGTGTATGTACGTGGACCTGTTGTGCATTTATGTGTTGTGTAAATGTACTATATTCTTGCATGTATATGGTGCATATTTTGGCATGATACCTGCCAGTTCATTATCAGTGTTTTACGGACTAGTTTAAACTTAATAATCAACATTTAAATTTATACATTTTTTAGTACTTAAATATGCATGTCTCTATTTAGTATTAATAACCTGTTCCATCAATGTCTAGTAACAACTTTTGATTTTCTGCAGTGTTTGTTAATTTGTAAGAACTATTTTTTTTTTTCTAAACTGTAATAAGCAAGAGTAAATTGTAAAAATGGTTCAGTGTAAGAGACGGCAGATATGCCTTAACTGCACCAAATAAAGACAATTTATTATTACTATTATTAATGCAATTTTTTGAATACCACGTCCCATGTTACTGTAAAATAATTGAAAAGATACACGGAAAGTTCCGTAAATTCAAGGAAAGTCCGTTACTGGGAAAAAATGTGTGTCCGTAATATTATGGAGGTTTCTGGATACATTTTTACCAGTACTTTTCCGTAATTCTACCGATAACTTTTCAAACAATGTAGTAGTATTACTTCATTGTTAAATTTGAAAGGCAACAGATCTCTGTCAGTTTGAAATCAAAAAACCAGAAGCAGGAAACAAATAACAAGAAACATCGTTATGAGCTGGGAGTTCATGATAACAATTATAATGCTACTGAAAGTTATTTTACTGTCTATTATAGCAGCTGTCCAAATGATTTGGGAATTGTTAGATATCGGTACAGGATATATTTGTCCTCCAAAACTTGTTTTAAACAGAACATTTTCTTCGAAATGTTGAGAGCAGATGTAAGATACATCTGGGTTGAATTTGTCTTCTCTTCTACATTTAAAGATTTATTCCATTTTCCGTGCATCCTTCGGAAATCTATGATAAGAAAATGAAATTGCAGTACAATTTCGTTTTATCTAAACTATTGCTGCAAACTGCAATAGCAGACCTTGTACCAGGCATCATACAGTCTACTCAGACAACAGAAAACATGTGGCCATCGTCAAAACAACAAATAACTTACTTGCACGTGAATTAATGCAGCAAGGAATGCAGACCTGGCTGCCTGGGAGGGCTGCAGGCTACGTCACGCCTCTGCCCCTCACCCCCCAGACCCCTCGTCTATATGGCCCTTCTTGGGGCAACCTCCTCTTTTACAGACCTTGGCGGGGAGTCACTGAATATATGCTGATGAGAATAGTAGCTTTTGATTTGGGTTGTGGAACATTTGAGATTTTGCAAAGAGCACAGGTTCCACCTGGGCTGTCTTTCTGCTTAGGCGGTCTTCAGCCCTGCCTAGAGCGAGATTTTTATTTCTGCATTAAATAATGCACCACAAGGAAGAATGGAATTAAGGTGCCTGCATGTGGAAATGGCTAGGTACAGTGTAGTAATGGTGAGAAGTGTTGTTCACCCAGCCAATGATGTTGCCATCTCCCCAAGGGTGGAGAGGGGCTTTCGAGGTCAGTATGAGACAGTAGAAAAACATAAAGTAGTGATTTGCTGAAGTTTACATAATTCAGATTATTAGGAGAGGTAAATTGGTATAAGTAATTTTAAGTGGTCTCCCATACCTGACACAAGTTTAGGCATAACTTTGAATTATTGTGAATCTATTTTTTAGTAACTGAAAATCTTATGGTGGAGTGGTCAAATTTAACGATGCCAGAAGCTAGAAGAATTATTTTAATGTGGTTTATTACTGAAGCCTTACAGAATAAATTTTATAAGGTTTTGATAGGAATTTGCCACTGGTGTTATGATTTCTATAGCTCCCAATTAGCAAATAAGAGGCTGATTTAATTTACAATAAGTTAAAGATTAATTAATTAATTAATTACATTATAAAAAGTAGACAGAATGTACAAATACTCATAGGGCAGTACTTGTAGACAGACACCTATAAGCCAAAGTCACATGAACACATTTTCCATGCAGATGCACGGTCATGCAATGTTTTGCTGGCTAGACCAGCTTCATCAGGTGGCGAGCAGTAGCACGCTCTGTGAGTACAGTAGACTCTCGTTGTACCGAAAATGCATGTACCGATTAACTGTATCCACAGTTAATTTTCAGTGGTCCCGGCAAAACTCCTATACAATTAATGATAAAGGTAACCACCTGTATCCTTTATCGGATGTTGCATCAATCAAAATATGTTTTGGTCCAGTCACCTAAGATTTCTTGCAATGGTCTTTTTAAGCAGGTTGTTTATGCGAACATCTAGTAACTGGATATGAAATACGTCATGCGTGCCGCCGTTTATCACTGCTCTGTGGCACATTGTCTGTCTTCCCAACACGTCTGCGGCATGGTGCGACGTGCAAGTCTTGCTTGCTACCTCCCCTTACACACCTGATGAGAGGGGAAGTGGTTACTTAGCAACCAGCATGGCAACCTTGCATCCTCTCTCTTACCCCTCTTTCTGTCTCGCTCAGTCTCACACCTGTTTTTCTCCCCTTATATGCCTTTGAGAAGAGAAACTGTTGTCTAGCAAAATAAAAAGCAGGTCAAATAAACTGCGCCTGGTGAATGTAGAAATTTTATCTAGATTATTTGTCGCTATCAAGATTATCAGTGGGGCTGCCAATCCCTGATACAACGGGACGCCCTGGGGGTGGCCGTTGTTCCTTGTGTATTTTCAGAAGCAGATAGAGAACTAGTGTGGTGGGTTTATTTGGGGTGAGCGGTTTAACTGAAGTCTTGGATAGGTCTTGGAGCTGGCCCTGGGATACAAGGAATTGATTGATATTGTTGCAGAATCTAGTGGTTGAGTCTTTTCTTAGGTGTTTGTAGGTGGAAGTGTCCTGGAGTTGGTTTTCTGCTTCTGTAATGTAGTCTGTTTTGTTGAGGATCACTGTGGTTGTGTCCTTGTCGGCCGGCAGTATCATAATGTCTGGGTTGTTTTGAAGGTTTCTGATGGCTTTTCTTTTGGAAGAGTGGATGTCGTTATTGTTAGGTAATGAGATTACAAAATCTGCATCTGCAATGTTGACCAGGATGTCCCATTGTATCAGGGATTGGCAGCCCCACTGAGAGAATCTCAGCCCTTGTAGATGCCCACCTTCAACCTTGGGTACAGCAGCTTTCATCCTACGTCAAGGACACAGGCCACTTCCTGGAAAGCTTGAGACACGTGGCCCCATTCCCCAAGATGCATACATGATTACCATAGATGTTACATCTCTCTATACCAACATCACCCACTCATCTGAACCCCCACACAGCAAGACCCCCACACAGCAAACCTTCTACAGCGTTCCGTGTTGAACTCACCAGGTTAACCCTCAGCAACAACTTCAGATTTCAAGATTTGCACTACCTTCAGGTCAAAGGTACAGCAATGGGTACACATATGGCCCCATCCTATGCCAATCTGTTTATGGGCAGGTTAGAAGAAAACTTCCTCAGTCTCCAACCAACCCAACCACACTGCTGGATGTGTTTCATCGACGAAATCTTCATGATACTAACTTCCACTGAAGACAGCATAATTCACTTTCTAAACAATTTAAATGCACACGGTTCACTCAAGTTCAACTGGTCATACTCCAAAACACATGCCATATTTATAGATGCTGAACTATCACACCATAATGGCACAATTCGCACCTTGTCCACAAACAGATACAGCAAGCTATCTCAAATACCGGAACACAAACCAAGGTCAACAACTCTGATATACCCCTGGTGGTCCCTCATCATGAAGGCCTAAGTAAACTCAGAAACATTTTCCACTCTGGATACAAAATTCTGGCTTCCTCACCACAAAAACAAGACCTGCTTTCCAAACTGCCCAGATTGGTCTTCAAAAGCCACCTAACCTCTGCAACAAACTGGTTCCTCCAAAGCTGCAACCCACCACAAATGCCAACCAAACTATCATCTTCAAAGGATCCCACCCCTGCATTAGCTCACGCTGTGGCATCTGTGCCATCCACCAACCCTCAACTTCTTCAATAGCAGACTCAGTAGCCGTACATATCCCATCCAAGGCAACTACAACTGAGCAACACAAATTCAGATTTATCAGCTACAGTGCCAACATTGCAATGCAGAATACATCGGCCTCACCAGTAACACACTTAGGCAAAGAATGAATGGCCACAGAGCAGTCAATAAACAAGCCATAGCTTGTCACATCCACAACCTACAAGACCAACCAGTTGCAGCACATGCAGCATCACACAACAAATATTTTGATTCTTGCTACAGTACCAGAGCTGTGAGAGCCCTACCACCTTCAAGCAATAGCTCAGAACTCAGACGCTGGAAATTAGCTGGCCAATTTATAGCAAAATCCAGCAGCCACCAGGCCTCAACATAAGATAATCACAGCTCCTAACCACACTCATCAGCTATATCGGCAATTTTTCAATTTTCCCGCCCCACTCGGCCGCCAGGTTTACTACTAACAGCGCCCTTCCACCATACTGTAGTGTCCTACAACTCACCACCTGATGAAGTTAGCTTAGCCAGAGAAATGTCACAATCGTGCAACCACATGGAAAATGTGTCATCCTCCTTTGCGTGTGCCTGTCAACAAGTACTACACTTTGAGTACTTGAATTCTTGTCGTTTAATATATTTTTAATGTATTATTTACAGTAATACTAACACCGTAATATTTTTTTAAATTCCCTTTTTATTGTTTTTAGCTGAACTTTATTCACAGATAATTAGGGATATGAAAATGAGGTTGTATTTGTTGGTCATTTTCGTTTATAAAAATCAGTAATTTTGGTGTTTTGTTTTTTTATAAAAATATATATACATTTTTTTAATGGTGCTGTGACTGCAAAAAAAAACATGCAAAACTTCAAATTAAAAATTTTCTAAGTCACTTAAAATTCAAGGGCAAGAAAAAGTACAACACTGAAAACAATTCTTTACTATTTTTATACTGTACAGCAACAGAGTTATATTATAAGATGTTGGCTTTGCAGATGTAAGACAGTCTTGCAACTTTCATGATCCACTCTGCAATTGCACCATTTGCAAAACACAATTTTATTAGACACGTACAATTCTTCGGATTTAAATTCTGTCACCCGTGACTAGTTAGTAGCCTTAAATTTTCGCATTACAGTTCAGATGAAAACACAACTCCGAATAACTTTAATAAGGCAGCAATGGCTTCAAAAACATCAGCAGTAATAATTATCCAGCATAAAAACAAGTATATTTGCGCTGGCAAAATGTGAAAATGTCTCTGGTTATTTTGTGGGGATTATTTTAGCACAGAAACAAACTGTAAACACTACTTAATGGCCTCCTAGTATCCGTGCAGCCAGCAAAACATATTTATTTACTTGTGGCAGTCACTATATTTAATAATCATATAGGTACCCATTTTTGTCTATTATATTTAAAGTTTGTTCATTAAATAAAATATTGACTTAATTTCCCCGCCTACAAAACATTTGTGACAGAAAATTTGTATTATGTTGCAATGTTTCCAAATATACGTCACGTGATTACTATTCCATGGGTGGTAATGTGACTTTAGAAAGCAAAACCATGGCAACATGTTACACAAAATGGCGTCTATCAATGTGCATTTGTGGCGCAGTGGCAGCAGGCGTGCAAACTACGGAAGATATCTTTCTCCTGTACAGCAGCATAATTATTTTCTTATGTAAGAGATCTACGGCCAAGCTCCAACATGATTACATTTTATGCGTGCGGGATGAAGGTTATTTTGTTTATGAATGTGAGTGAACAAATTATTGCACAAGTGAAAAGGTAAGTCATTTATTTTGTAAAAATGTGTGCCCTATACATGCCAAAATCACATTTTTTCACAAGAAATTAGAGTTGTTCCGATACCAGGTTTTCCTATACAGATTAAGATACCATTGCATATACCCTGAAACCATTGTCGATACCCCAATGCCGATATTGGTGAAGTATCGGCCAATACAGATACTTAGTATTGGTATTGGGTCAACTGTACAAGAAATCTCCGTTTTCACATTTTTATGTTATAAAAACCAAATTTCACCTTTTTTTTCGTGAATTTTCACATAAAAATCATTACACCATTTTTCCCCATCTCTAGTATCTGGTACAGCTCTCATTATACTCAAAACGAAGTCTAATAAGGTCAGAAGTCATACTGACGTACATGTTGGAACCCTCATCTACTGAAATCCTGCATGTATGGAAATTTTTTGACAATCCCCTGAAAAATGGTAGATAGGGTGTGTGTTGTCAACTGTACTTGTGCATTCTATCTACTTTTTGTAATGTAATCCTTAGTCTAGCAGCCTATTACCACCATATCTCATCAAAGGTTAATTGGTTAATTTATTCTGAAACTTTACCAGAAGACTCCTTAACCGCCCTGTATGGTGCAGAGATAAACTAAGGGTTTTAATCCCAATACAGTACTGATGCCCTGTCTATTAGATTGCATGATTATAATAATAGTTTTGAGCTACAAACACAGATGAGTGTGTTGCAAATGCAGGTTGCAGATAGGGAAAGCTTTAGGTGATTGCACCTGTATTCGTGAAAGTATCTTAAAACTAACTGTGTTTATAAAAGGGCTTAAACTGTAATGTGCTAACTGGCTGATTGGGCTTGTGCTGGCTTGGTAACTCCATTTGAAGTTTCAAGAGTCTAACTCTGATGGTTCATAAATTATAACCAACTATGCCTATAACATTTCTTAGGGCTAACATGTCATATCTTCTAGCTTCTAGTCCAGAATGTTGCCTATGTACTGAATTTCAAGAGCCTAACCTTAATTGTTATTACATTATAACCAACTATGCCTATAAAAGGTTTTATGACATAATGTGTCATACATAAAGTTGCAGGGTTGGAAATTATATCTGTGTACTGGATTCCAAGGGCCTAACCATAATGGTTCCTAAATGTAATCAATATGTCTATAAAAACCCATAATGCTCAATGTACCACATGTATGTACATTCTCTGTGTCAGAAATTATGTCTACATATTGGATTTGAAGGACCTATCCTTAATAGTTCACAAATGGCAGTCCACTTGGTGTCTATAAAAAACACAGTAATTGCTGACCCATACTATGCTTATAACATAAATCTAGGAAGGGTGGCCATGGCCATACGTCAGGCTTTGTTAGGTCACATACTGGATGTAATAACTTTTAAAAATTCCCAGTAACATACCTATATGAGAGATGAGCAAGTGGAGAGCAGACTGACACCCCACCTAATGAACACAGTGATGTTAGCCTGTGTCTGCGACTCCCCCCCCCCCCCCCCCTCAGACGGCTGGGAAGCCTGAGTTATCATCTTTACAGAGTTTGAAGTGGGGACAAGACAGGCTGTTTTGGACAGTTCAATAATAGTCCGTTGAACACATGGAGGTGCAGTGGGAGGTTCTGGCCTGGTTTGTGTGCATGTGGGGATATAACTAGGTGTCAGATCTAGGTGTTCAGAGGCATGGTGAATGAGATTGATCTCTTGGGTGGTGTGGGAGGCAGAGGAGAGATAGCTCGTGGAGTGTACCACAAAAGGTCATGACGTAGGCTGTGGTTTACACTCGTCGAGCAGGTTCAGGTTCCCCTCTGGCTTGCAGTTTCTTCGCACTTCCAGATGTATACCCGGTCAACACCCCAATCTTCCCCTAAGAGACCTGCAACCAGGAATAACCTCAGCTTGGCCAACTTAGCTCACCCAGCCTTGTGGCGGGGCATGTGGCGGTAGTAGAGAAGAGGGGAGACAGTAGGTGTAACTTAGAAGCAGGCATGACCTGAAGGAATCTGGTGAAGGCAGGTGGGATAGTTTGGCAGGCTTGACTGCTGGCCTCCACCAGCAAAGTAACTTTTGTAGGCAAGAAGTCACCTGCAGACCCAAGCATTTGATTGTAGGTAGCAACAGCAGGGTAGGGTTGTTCACTCCCATGTTACGCAGGAATGCGGGAAGTCACCATAGATCCACGTATCATGTAGAGTCGGAGATCCCTACTGGGGACGGCTGTTGGCCTCCCTGCGATGGGTTAGCTGGGAGAGAAGTCACCGGCAGACCCGATTATTCACAGATAGGTGCAACTGTCGTATGGGCCACTGCTCCTAAGAGTCGAGGCTCCCAATGGACATGGACAGGATTCAGGTGAATGCATCTGCCTGCTCCTGCAAGAGTGTTTGCGGTTCGTAACACGAAATAGGAAATACCAGGAGGTGAGGTACTGAAAACAAAAAGGCTGAGAGAGATAACTTTACCAGTTTGGTTTATGCATGTTTACTATCAAAATAACAAACACACATAACCCAGACTGTGCCTTAACTAGGACCATAAGAGCTGACCTAGGATGCCAACCAAGGTGTAGTGCCTAGTCACAGTAGTTGCAGTGGCATGGGGGGGAAGAGGGGGCGAGTGTTACCTCAATTGTGCGGTAACTCTGATTCGTTACAACTAGAGGCATGGCTAGCATGGTAGCCATGAAGCATGGTAGGCTTCACGAACTGCGAGGCAGCTAGTGATCTAATCCAGACATAGATAGCTGGTTAAAACAAGCGGAAGCTTATGGCTTGAATGCACTGTCAAGCTATAAATCATCTAGCAACACAATGGCAGAGTTGGAATGCGTCCGGGCAGAGTGACGTTCTGTTACAGAGCTGTGCGAGTCAGCCTAGAACTCGGAGCTGCATGCTATTTATATAGGCGGAACACAGGGTTATAGTGTGGCAGAGAGGAGAGAGAAATGATGACGTGCAGCATAAATGTCCGAAGCTGGCGGCTCACTTCCCCTTCGCTGCCAAGGCGGGGTAAGCAGGCCCTCTGGTTGGAGTAGGTTGCGGGCTGGCAGGAGGCAAACACTGCTCCTCTGTAGCTCTGGCAAGGTGCTGTGTGACATATATGGCTACATATCTTCTTGGAGAGGCTGCTGCTGTAGCAAAGCTAGAGTGTATTATGACAACGCCTGTGGCGTGTCAAAGCAGGCAAATTAATAATTTGCGTATTCTGATATAGTGTAAGAATGTGACTAGAAAAGAGAAGACATGACATATAGTACTTCGTATATTTAATTTGGAAAAATCCTTAAAGTACTGGTATGTTTTAGTGAAAAATCCAATATGTGCTTAAGTGAGCGTAGCGAAGATGATAGCATGAATAACAACCAGCAGGTTGTAATGTCATGTATGAATCCACCTTGAAAAGATGTGTCCAATAAAACACCTCATGCAACAGTATAGTCTCTAAAATTTAAAATCTAAGAAAATATTGATTTAATATTAAATTTATATTTATGTAGTAGCCAAGCAAGATGTTCATTTATTTTCATTACCATTATTTTCTACATACAGTTTCTCCACTAGTTTGAAAATAAAAAGAATTTTAAGCTCCCAGTTACACTGATTTTTTAAAATAAAAGTATTCATTAAAAAAATTAAGTAAACAAAGTAAGCTAAAGATTTGCATCACATATACATTTTACACATAGGCAACATAAATGCACTGGTAGTAGATGCCGAAAAAATGAGTTGTCAGAACACTCTATCAGGCAAATGCTAAACAATGGTATAGCGCAATATTTTTGGTTTGAGAATACATAGTGGCATAGAGCTTTGTCCAAGCTAGCAAAATGGGGCTTCAAAGTCCCTCCTCTAGAAAAAATATAAAATTTTAAGGTTGAAGAGCTTACTACTTTTTATACATATTTTACTGTTTGCGTAGATGTGGGCATGCGTGTTTCGGTATGCGATACTACTTCAAAATCTTCTTCCAGCATAACTTTATCAGGAAGCAATATAAATCATCATAGAAAGCACATAGCCACAAAGGTGCCACCTCATGCCATTCTCATTTTGAGACTAAACAAAAGATGACACTTAAGTCATTATTTTTGTGTATACTGGCATGATGTGCATATGAACAGCAGGAAGAAAGTTTGGTCTGCACATGTTATCCCCTGCCTCACTCCTCGCAAGATACCTTGTATAAAACACTGGTGTGAATGGGCATATGGGATTGGTAGAGGCATGAAGAAAAGTGATGGAAATAACTAGGTTGCTGGCATACTGCACAATACACATACTCATCGTACCTCTTCAGATTCACGAGTCCGAACATGACACATGACCTACATTGTGCCACAAACACAGGTGCGTGTATCAGAATGCCTACACAGTGCACTACCCCACTTCACCTGGCTACATAGCAATGACGCGAAGATCACCAAACCTAAATGGCAGTGAACAACACCAAGTACAAACCACCATCCTTCAACCCATATGGGGCCACAATGGGCTGAGTGGTTAGACTGCTCACTTCCACCAAGGCGAACCGGGTTCAATCCCCAGTTGGTTCACTCCAGATTTTCATAAGTGGGAATTGTGCCAGACGATGCAGCTGGTTGGCTGATTTTCTCGGGGATCTCTCGTTCCTTTCATTCTGGCACTGCTCCATACTCCCCTCATTTCACCATTATTGGCTTTCAAGACCTTGATCTTAAGAGCCGCCTAAATCTCCTCACTCACTCACTAACACTTCAAATCATATGGCAGTTTGCGTATCCCGAGAATGAACTTGAGAGGCATCTCATTGAAGAGGGAATTATGTTGTTAGTGTATGATGTGTGGGCTATGGGCCATTGGAGGTTTTTCTGGGGATTCCTCAAGTGAGCATGATGAGTGTTGTACAGTGCATAAAAAGTTATATCACAAATAGGACTGCCGTGAGCAGCAAGATATTACAGAAATACCGTAAGGAATTGCATACACAAGTACAACTTGCTGCATTAATTTAGCACATTAAGGGAAATGCATACTTACCAGACAATTTGAGCTAGACACAGCATAACTGGTTGTTATGCTGAGCACAGAGCTCTTCCAGCACTCAATCATGCCCCTTTGCAATTGAATTGTATAACTTAAAATAATATAAAGTTTTGGAAGGCTTTGAAGTATTTTTTCTTTACACGCAGATACAGAAAAAAATCAGTTCAGGGTTAGTAGGCCCATATGTTGTGAGTGCTGTTTGATTTGAAATGAACAATATTAGTAATTGTGCTTCCCTTTCATCTAGCTCATTAATTATACATGTAAATTCAATGGCAAGGTAATTGTATAATTTATTTTTAATTTTTCTAACCAGTGTTTTTGTTAATTGTAAGACTTAATTGTGTTCTGACTGTTACAAGGTGACCTGCACCATCGGTCATTTTGACAGTTTGTCGTGGGTCACAGTCGGAGGAAGATGAATCTACATGTGGGAGGCACTCACCTCGTTGTGGCGAATTTAACTCTACTAAAATTAAATTGCCACTAGTGGATAGTACAACAAATTCCAAATAGAAAACGACAGATTGGCGGCAGCTGCACATGACTCAACTTACCACCATGATGACCAACATTAAACTGCTCTCTTCTTCCTGTAACTCAGGACTGCCAACCCTTGAGACAGTGTTGACAATTGAAGAATGCGCACCAAGTCAGGTGCGGAAGAAATTTAAAATGGGTCCCGCACAAGTATTAAGATATCAGTAAAATAAACTACATCAAGTTCTGCTGTGAAATTACTATTGATCTAAAATTCAATCGAATCCATACTTACAAGGCCACAAATCCATATTTACAAGGTCACAAGTCCAAACATACCTATTGAACCAAACAGATCAAGTCTTTCTGTTAAAATGTTAATTTTATTGGAACCATTTATGCTTTGCCTCCCACGTATACTCCGACCACCACCTTGTAGCATTTTCGGTACAAGGAGGTGGAAGTTTTAAAATTTATGGTAACTGCCATCTTCATCCTTTGTGGTTTGTTGATCACTGCATGGGTGGTTAACTTTAATGATGGAACATCCACGTGCCTAGCATAAGAGCTACTGTTTTACTGAAGATGGATAAAGTTGATTTTGCAAGTCAATGTTACAAGTTGACACATTACATCTTTTTCAACAACAAATAATCAACTTCAACTCATCAGTGTGCATGCTTTCGCCACTCAATTTCATGCAGTTTGATTGTTGCTATGCATTGCGAGACATCGGGAATTGTACTGTCTACCCAAGGCAAAGGACGGGTGCTCCACGCAAGATTGCACTGTTCACCAGCCAAGCCACCAAGACTCTGCTTAGAAAATCATCAAAGAACTACAGCACGCCACCAGATGGTCCTACTAGTATGATTGGCAAGACATTCTCCTGGATCCAGCACCGGCCACTGGCGTCACACGCCAAGAGGATCTATGCCACATCTACCTCCTCTCCACCTCAGTCAGAGTACAAATACCGAGACGAGCACCCTGCAACGCCAGTCTATTCCAGGCCTTCAACGCGCTCTTTAGTGCAGAGGTCCCTATGGAACCATCGACTTCTCTCCTGGTCTTCACTATACTCTTGGTACCGAAGACTATTCCTCTACCATCGGCTTCACCACACTCCTGGTGCCAAAGACATCCATTGTTCTACCAGTCCTGACCAGTCGTCATCTAAGTCGTTAACACTATAGTCGGTTCACGACTGGAACAGACTTTTGAACAACACCTTAGTCGTCAGATGCATGCATTATTACTACAAACAGTGACTGGCACGGGTATAGTTAGTTTGGCAGCACAGAGAGAGAATATAGTTTAAATGTTTTAACGTATTTTTTTAATTTTATTGCTTAAAAATGGGAGTAGGAAAGATTCCGAAAAAGTTTGTTCCAGTCGTAAACGGACTATAGACACTTCCGGCCCCTTCAGGGCAACATCATAGAGTAGTCAAGTTCAAGTTATTTTCATAATGGTCTCCCTACACTTGTTAGCCTAGGAACATGTTGCCTTCACCTGTCTCACGTAGGTTTATGTTTCTGTATGCTCCAGCTGGTAGGAGGTAGTGCAATACACCACTGTTTATTTCCATCATTGGAATAAAAAAAGTTTCATCACTTAAGGATATCCATCCAGTAGCAATAGCACCATTCCCCGTAAACATCATCCCCATCAGAGGGACAGCAGGTGACAGGGAGCTATGCTATAACTGCTGCACATGTTAGTAGAGTACATACACACCTTGGACAGCCACCCTTTCTGTGCACCACGGTGCCCAGAATGGTATAGCCTCGACATTAGGTGTGCGCACACACACACACACACACACACACACACACACACACACTCACACACACACTCACACACACACACACACACACACACTCACACACACTCTCTCTCTCTCTCTCTCTCTCTCTCTCTCTCTCAGGGTCAGTTGTCGACTTTGTACTTGCTCTCTCCACTGCACTTCTGGTGCCGGAGGGGGTATTCTCTGAGTTGGGAAGACTGGTCCTCAAGAGATGCTTACCCACATATTGAGACAGTTCGTCAGTGTGACGTGAATCTCCATATCCACCGCATTTCTGGTGCTGGATACGGAGATAGGGACCCCGCACTGGGTTAACAGAGGTGGTACGTGGTTCAACACCCGAGTAGGACCACAGCGTCTCCTGCTCCATTTCCGCGACGTTTGATAGTAGTGTTCTCTACCTCAGGCCTCATGTCATATTCTGTGGTATCCATAACAGGGTAAAATGGGCTGAGAAAATCTCTAAACACCAGCCAGAGCCTAGCGCAATCCCCACCGGACTCAAGCACCTCAGTCCCCAGAAACAAACTGCAGCCCTTCGCCAGAGACCGACCATGTCTGACTATGAACTACGCCTCTCCGATTCACCCACTCAGCTTGATGGCGACACACACCCAGTTCTCACAGCCTACTTAAGCAGACAGGACAGGTCACTCAGCCCAGATAATTTGTGGTTTTGGGGAACGTTGTACCCTCAGACGACACCAGCTTCAAACAGCACCAACAAGCATTTACGCTGTAGCACACCCAAAAACGAAGCATAGCACAGACTGGGGCCCCGCAAGCTTAACTGGTCAAGCATCACCCAAGTATACTAGTAAAGGGGATTCCGCCAAAGCGCAAAACTGTCCTAGCCACACCATGTTTCATGCCCTGCAGAAAGGCCACACAGCTGGTTTTATATTCTGGACGCATTCCAGTTCCTCGAAAGGACTAGAATCCAAGTTTTCCCCAGGTGAGTTCAACCTAGCATCCACCAAAAACACTTGACGTGTTGGCATACCTCCCGTAGTAACAGGACGTCACGCATCAAAGTATTTGCAGTGAGAACCAGCGTTTTATGTCCTAGTGGAATTATTTTTTTTATACCTGTTCATTTGCAGATGTAAATAAATCTATCACAGCTGAATGTAGTCTTCACCTACATTATTGTTTAGTGATCTAGCTAGGGGCTGCAAAGTTAAGGAGCGAGGAACAGTGGCATTTCCTTGGCCGATAATGGATAATGGTAGTCATGTCGTCTGTGACATGCAGGCTGCCGCATGCACTGTAAGTGTGTCATCAAGGGAGAAATCACTATTTGGTGAAACTGTAGCATGCCCTGAGATACAGAGTCTCGACCCTCTTAGTAGGGGAATGCACTGAGTGGTGGCTTTACAACTTTAAATTTCAGACCACGCACCACATCCAGCCTCGCACTACATTATCAACTGCCTAGCATCCCCTCCTGGTGGCAAGTGATGCACTAAGTACAGCAACATATGACGCCGACATGTGTGGCCTAAATCTGCAACTACAAGAGGATCAGCCGTAGAACCACGCTGTGAGACCATGCTGGGGCTTCATAAACCACCACACACCCAGCACACCACAGTTTTCCATCATGTCACATTCTAAATGCCACCCCCCTAACAGGACTCACCACCCTTCAGCTGAACCACCGTGGTGGAACTACACCTTCGTGCGAGAGTGGACTATAACCATCAGGGGTACATCCCCACTAACAGCAAAATAGTGTGAGTGGTGCATGCTGCTGTGAGATGTCGACCTGCTCTCAAGGAACTGGAGTTTGAATAGTACATGTACATGCTACCAAATGGAGAGCAAGAAACATGTTTCCATGCAAAAGGAATGCCTAATAGACTTAGTTAAAGTAACTGCTACGTGCGGAAACATAAATTGTGATACAACTGGAATTGACTTTTCTGTGTGTGTGTGTGTGTGTGTGACCAGTCGTACCAAACGTCACTAAGGCTGCGCAAATGCGAAAGAGTTAGTGAGTTTTGGTAAGGGGGTGTTTGCATTTTTATCATGCACACAGTATCGTGATGTGCTGACTAATCAAGCCGAAGGAGGTATGAAAATCACTGTACCAATAGTGTTGCAAATCAACCACAACTTGATTGCCACACAAGGTGATATGCCTAGGGCGCAAGGCTCCAGGAGCACCTGTGTACATCGATGGGACAGTGGTGGAAGTGGGGGTGAAATGCCTATGGCCAGAACAGTGTGCACAGTGAGGCCAGTGCAAGTGAAGGCCCCCCACAGCTCATAACTCTACTGGGGGTGTAAATACTGACAATATCTATCTGTTCCTCACATATGCAGTGAACAATTAGAGAGGTATTATAAGCCACACGAGGAGTGGGCAGAACGTACAGGTGAGCAACTGCATGACACAGCATTTACACCTGGCCCGATTTTGCAGAGGGACTAAGGGACAGGTTCTCAGCGGTTGAGGCAAGAGCAGATGGTTACGTCAAGTTTTATGGCAAAAAGCGGCAAGAAGGGGAGTCTGCAGAGACATTCCAGGCCTGGAAACTCTATCTTTTCCACTGCATACAACCATACATGCTTCTTCAAGAAGCCCTTCTGGATATGACCAGATAACTGCATTAGAACATGCAACCCTTCATGCTGACAATTCCTGGCGAGACGGTGGAAGGATACATGCAATGAACGGTGGTGGCTGAATGACGGCTGTGCTACCTGTTTACCATCTGCACCACATCAACACAAGAGCCAGGCACCAGCAGAACCACCAGTGGCCAGACACACCTAACTCCACCTGAACTGCAGCACCACACACAAACAACAACACTACAGCCCCTGACCAAGCTATACAGGCTGCACCAGTAATGGAATGTAATCAGAAGGTTCCAAACAGACACTGATGGGATGAAGTACAACCTCCTCAGTGCCACACTTGTCCGGTGCCAACACTTCATTGGCACTGCAACTTCCCTGTAGTTTGAAAAGCACCTGCTCAGTTAGAAAATCGGAATTGAGGAGGGATTCGCCAGACGCCAGCCCCCTTGCACATGGATAGGGCAGCACCCGGACGTAACCTACCACCACATGACAGTGATGAAAGTATCAACAGGAACTAACCACCTGCTGCAAATCCCAGTCAATGTGAATCAGTAGCCAACTTCCACCTAGGTGGATACTGCAGAAAGCCACACTTTTGTCCAGCCTGCCCTCGTGCTGCAGGCAGAAATCAAACAAGATCCTGGAATTTTACACCTTGCCATCCACTACCGCACCATTGCCGCTTTTGAGAATGGCAGACATCAACATCCAGTTTCAAGACCAGCTATCACAGACGGAGGCAATCGTAGTAAACTGCCTGCTAGAGAAAGTAGTACTGTGCCAGCCATGGGGCAACATAACAGCTGCACAACGGCACCGATAATTGGCACATAGTGTACACTATAGACACATCAGTCAATAAGGTAACAAAACCTATTCATCTGGATGACTTAGCAAACAGGGTACTAGTAGAGTATCACAGCATGTGTTGTCCGAACAGCAAGATATGTTCACATTTTGCGACTTGCTCCAAGCAACATCCACAACAGAATATGCCATCCCTACCACAGCTAGTGCCCCCATGGACACAGGATCATGAGGTTAGGGCTCCAATGAGCATAGAATAATCCGGGAATAAGAGGAGGAAATGCTGAGTGAGGGATGTAATCAAGCCATCACATAGTAGGTAAAATTCACATGTAGTACTTGTGCCAAAGAAAGATGGAAGCATACATTTCTGTGAAGAATTTCATCCATTAAATCTTGTAACAAATAGTGCACCCTCTCCCCAAATCCAGATCAGTGAGGATCAGGTGCTAGCCAACTTAAACGATGTGGCAATTTCCCATTTGAACAGCTGATAGGAAAATAAATTTGCTAACCACACCTTTCAATATATGATGTGCCGAGTGCTGGCAGGCCTTACTGGAGAGTTTGTTATGGTGTACTTGGACACAGGTCAAAATCATGGTAAGAACATGTACGTTACCTAGTGCTGGTACTAGAGTGGCTGGCTATCCACCAACTTGTTGTGTCACCTGTGCTGAATGCCAGGTAGGAGAGACCACTGTAAACTTCATGGGAAAATATGTGCAACTGGTACATTTACAAAACATAGCCGAGGCCGAACCACCTGCTACTGCAAACAGTTCCAGAAGTTTATTGGATGTGGAAATTGGATGTGCAGTTATATTCCCTGGTTTTCCGAGATTGCAGCCACAATGGTGGACTCATCCAGATAGGTGCCAGCCTATTGGGTGTGGGGACTAGCTGATCATGTGTTATGGCAGTTAGAAGTTCGGCAACACTGAACAATGTTACCGCTTCAATGAGCTCCAATGCTTGGCCATTACGTGGGTTTTACATCGGTACCACATGCATCTAGAAGGAAGGCAGTTTACCTTACGCACTGATGATAAATGCCTGACCTGGCTGGACAGCATGCAAGGCCATAGGGTAAAACTTGTCAGGTAGAACCTCCTGCTACAAACGTTTGACTTTGTGGAAGAACATGTACCAGGGTAAAAAACCAAACTTGAAGTACTATGGAATAACTTCAACTATGATGTCATGTTCCACCCCAAGCAGCAGCAACACCTGCTAGCAGCAAGCGACATTGCACATGCTAGATCTGGATACCATCTCTATCTGTAGCCCCCATGTGACACAGCAGACGTCAACACCACGTACCATGTCCACACAATACAAGTGATGTCACTGACAGACGGTAAACTGGTAATACAATGTGCAATGGAAGTTGAAAATGTGCACATCACAAACATAATAGGGAACTGAGCAGCTGCTTCAATGATGGTGGCTTTCCCTGAGCTGCATCCAGAAAGTAGTGCAACGTTAAGTGCACCGATGTACAAAGTGCTGTAGAGGCAAAAACCAATAGATAAAGCTTAACAGGTCAGTGTGTTGCATGAACCTTTCAAACTTTAAGCTAACACACTTAGACTAGCAGACCTGTATTACGTAATTCAGAATGTAAAGCTTTTCTTTATTTTTCAAGGGTTAAATAATTTATTGTGTGTAAATTCATGTATCAATGTGTGAAGCTAACTTGTTATTGTGTTAGTGTACGGCAAGCATATGGTTATGGACTAAGTAAATAAGAGAAAAGCTGTGAGAATATTAAAGCCATATATTAAAACTTTCCTTTGCATTATGTAGAGATTTAATGAAAGGACCGGCATTAGTTAGATTATGACTGTGTTAGAGCAGTGTGTTTCACGCAACTATGGACTCTGAAAAGACTGAAAGGAAACAAATATGGCAAAAGGTGTGAGAAGATTATACTAAATGAACGTCTGAAGATGACAAAAAGGGTACAAATGTATAACAATGTGAGTTTTAAATTTTTTAATGTAGTGATGACGCACTCCAAAGTTTTGTAAAATATCTCTCACTTCACTCTGCATCAAATCTCAGTGAAATAACAAAATGGATGTGGAAGTATTCATTTCACAAGCCCCAGTAGTTGTTGTTATACACGCAAAAAGATGCTCTCTGTGTGATACCAGGCACAACAAGATCTTCCGTGTAGACGGCCACAGTGGAGCAATAGGGTTTAACAAGAGTGAAGCGATGTAAATATGTGACAGAACTCATGCTAGGCATAATTTGTATGAGGATAAAACCTGCACAATCTTCTTTTCTTTTCTTGACATAGCTGTAAATGCTCACCATAATAAAAAGAGGATTGCGTCACAACACACACTCACTGTAATCTGAGTAGACAAGATGTTTTTTTTATAAAAGAGACTAGGAAGTCACCTGCCACATGTCAGGTTTTCCTCCACACATTATTCTCTTTTATCCTTCCTTTTTCCTTGATGGAGAGAGTAGATATGCTAGCCAGTGCGCTAGAGAGAGACAGAGTCTATCTGCTACAGGAGCAGTGTTTGTACGCTAGTTTGGTAGGAAAGTTCGACCTTCAACCCCACCCCAACAGCTATTCTTACAACTAGATCAAGGACAGTCATGAGGGCAGACTTGATAGTTGTACAACACAGAGCAAAGCACTTGATAGAAGTGCAACCGGGAGAAAAGGAAATTGCCATTAACACGACAGTCCAGCATTCACATAGGGGAATTTTCTTCTTGACCCTTAGCCATCTCTGTTAAACAAGCCAGGGAGGAGTAGGGACAATATCTGGTTTTAGAGACATGGCGTCCACCCCTCGCTAGTTAGCAGGGTAGTCATACATGACTTAGAATAGTCAGTGAAACTGATCTCAGCTATGGGTATTGGTGGAGAACGGAGAGAAAATGTACAATTGGCTGGGAAGTGTGAGCATTACCTCACAGGTTGCGAAACAGTACCTCCCCCTTGTTGGGCACCAAGATCTTGCTCTAAGAGTAATAACAGTCCTGACTACTATGAGGATGACCGAGACGCCTCCGGGGAGGATCAGCTCCCTGCTCTTTTCTCCAGTGTGAGTTGAAAGAGGGAGATATATTGTCCTAATGAAAAATATATCTTCCCACTCACAGGATGAGCTTCAGTTGCAGCGGAGAGGAGGCGAATTGACGCATGACGCATTTCCAGATATGTGTATTCAAATGACCTCAGCTCAGTCCTGCTCTAAGCATTGTTGGGTTAGGAATTTATTTTTCTGTTTCTCTTTCCCGTGAGCTGAGATTGTTTTGTCTACTAACTAGATTGTTTTATTCACCGGCCTACCGTAAATATGCAGTCAGGCATTGAGTTCATTTCTCCACCGTTAGATAGCACTAGTAGTATGATTTTCACCTGTCTACTTTTTACTTCCATCCTCCAGCCGGCCGGTGACATCACAGCAGAGAGACATGCTTTCACAACCCCTGCTCAGCAGCCGCCCCTCGTCATCATGACGCCAGCCAATCAGCGACGGGCTGCTGTCCTGTTTAGTATAAAAGGAGGATTCGTGCACGCCTCCAGCGCACAGCCAATTAGTTCTCAGTTGCCTAGCACTCACGGCTCAGGCTTCTCTCAACCAAGTCCGCTTGTTCCTAGCACTCGTTGCTTAGGACACACCCCTTTCACTTTTCTTTAGTTGTTCCTAGCACTTGCTGTGCAAAACAGTTAAGTTAAGCCTTCGGCAATAGGCCATGCCACGCTACACACCCTGCACCACCGGCTACCTCTCCCAGTACACAATATTCCTCCAGCTTCCTGGCCATGTACTCCAACAGACAGCCTGAGGCGATAGTCATCACTTTTTTACCAATCTGGTAATAAACGTAAGAGCTGAATCAAAACCTTGGGTCCATCATTCCTACAACGTACCTTATCCCAGTTGTGCTATCCCGGTAGGAAGAAACACAGGTAACCCGGGTATTGGTTCACTTGTTAATACAGACTACATTTCATTACCCACATGCACCTAGGTAGGCTAACCATTCCATCCCAGGGTGAAACGGAGTGCTACACAGGTGGTCTGTCCTTGAGTCGGCTTGCCAGTCGGTGTTGCTTGGACTCTCCTCCGCGGAACCTGCTGCCAGGAGAGTCAAACGTTTCACTGACTTGGGGAGGCTTGACCAAGGCAACACCCGCACATCTGTCTCGGCCAGTGCGGCAAAGCTTCCAGTACTCCTAGTACTGAAGAAGGGTAACCGCTGCGCTAGAATTGGTGTTTGACTGACACATAATAGGGTGTCGAAGGGGGGGGGGGGGGTGGGGGAGACAAGTTGCCTGCCTTCCTATTCTTGACGAATAGAGTGATTCTGTTATCCAATGCCTCCAAGAGGCGTGGGCTAAAGGAAAAGATTAAGCGGACTCTTCTCGCAGCTGGTCATCCAGACGAGTGCACTCCGGCACTAGTCCAAGCCATCGCCAGTCTGCAGCCATGGGACCAAGCACAAACCCTTTACCACCTGCAAGTATCTAAAGGAGCCGGTATTACCGACCCATCTGTTTGCATCACCTACACAAGTTGGCCCATCTGAGATTCCCCACTAGATTGCCGAGCTCACTAGACACTTACAGCCCTTGACCAAACTCCAGCGGTTGCTTACAGAGTACCGGATATACTGCTTCCACGAACTATTCCACCACCGACCACATATAGACCACAGAATATTGGGGCATCTAATAAAGAGGCATTACCCGTTATCCATCGCCCCAACATACCAGTCACGGTAGTCACTCCCCACAAACCTATTGCATTGAAGGTAGCCGACTTTTTACCCTGCCGACTGCGAACTAGGCTGGTCTTATATACAGGCAGACACCCCACAGCCCTCAAAGACCAGACCTGCGCACCAGATACAGGAACGCTTGGCCTAGTTCCTGGAAAAAACTCCCTCACCGCCTTTGTACTTGTAAGTATTTGATTTCTGCCAACACCTCCAGTAGTGGTCATGCGTCAACATAATAGTTACACCCCAAATTTTAAAGGACGCTTTTAGTATAAAATGTATAAATATTATAAAATGAAATAGTAGTGTCAGACAAAATATGCTACATTAATACATTTAGCATGGAGTACATGTAATCCCTCAATATTTTTCCCAATCACTGATCTTGACAATTAGTAGATGTTAATGCTGACTGCCATCACTATTACTACAGATTTACATTGTGCATATTTAAAGGCTGTTCACAATAAAGTGAGCACTTTTGAAATTAACCTTCCAAAAACGTCACTGCCCCTACCTGCATATATTTTAATGGTGCAATGAGTGACATGCACCCAGTAAAGTTGGTTACGATGGATGGGAAGTAGTTCCATATTTTGACATCACATAAAAAGTGTTAGGTAACATTTCTGATAACTTGAATTATTTCTTTCGTTTTCTCTTTATTTTTTAATGCATCAAATTGTAAAAATGAGCAGATTTGGTAGATATTTACTTTTCAAATAATTTCACAGTTTCACTTGACAATCGCCCAAATAAAGTGATGAGGCCAATGACAGGCAGAAGAATACACAAGGTGCATACAAGTAGATTTTAAGCAGAGCTTTTGAAAGTGCTCATTTTACCGTGAATAGTCTTTAATGAAGTTTGTACATAATAATCAGTTATCCCACTTTCATGAAAGATAAAACATTGTTGTTTACTGAGTGCTGACTTGCCTTGGTATATCTGGCGAAACTTGTTCCTGTAAAATGCAAGTGATGGCAGGCCCGGGAGGTCATACTCCTTCTCTATCCCTTCGTCTGACGTCTTCACAAACGAGATGTCTTTCTCCTCACATTCATCATCAATGTTTTCAAGTTCACTGATTATCTTCTGGCTCTTCTTATCCCCTTCTTTATCTAAGGGAAAAAAACATTAAAGCAATAAGGGTACCAATCCATGATTTTTACAATTTATCAGTTTTTTTTTTTTTTTGCCTCAGGCTCTGTTTTAGGAGGAATATCAATATTTTTGGCAGCAGAGCATAAATATCAGCTTCCAAAACATTGATAAATTATTGCAGCATTACTGCCTTCATTACTGTTTTGTTAGTAACAGCGAATAATAAATAAGCAATTATTATGTGCTATTACAGATGTAATAATAACACCAGCCAAACAATGGCAACTTCAGAAAATCTAATACGAGTGCTTATGTCCTAACGATCTATATAAGATACTTCAGGCGGTGGCAAGAATCCACAAATCCAAAATGGTGGGAATCCACCATTTTGTGTTTAATAATGGTCAGTTATGAGATCAAGCACACCATAAGTGATTTTATTAATTATGTAGTGTATAGTTTTGTTGTTATACTTTTCAGGACAGCATTTCATAAGAAGATATCAATATTAATTATTGCCTAACAATAATCTTCCTGAAATGCTTTAAACAAGTCTCATAATAAGAGTCTTGCCCACTGTTTGGGTAGCTGAACCTCCACAAGAAACCGATATGTGATACCCCGACAATGTGTTCGAAACTGTCAAGTACAATTTTTATACAAGACATCATCAGAAACCTCTTCAACTGAATTCACAGTAGTTTTGGAGTTGAAGATGCTAATGTGTAGGACACCCTGACTGCTCGCATGTGTGTAACCATAACAATGTGTTACTTCTTTTTCTTTACAAAGGATGTTTAAAAGTGTGCTAGAATAATCCCCACAATGTTGATGTTAAGATTCTAGCAAAGTTTCCGGAAAGTGGAAACACACTGGACTCACATTCGCAAAGACCCATGTTCGAATCCTGATTTCAATTTTTCATGGTTTCCTGAAATCATTCAGGTCGATGCCAGAATGGTTCCATAATACAGACCATGACCAAATTCTTTCCATTCTTCAAGCCACTGGTTCAATTTATAATGATCTATAGTTAATGAGAAGTTAAACCATACATACATTCTGGGAGCCGAGTTGGAAAGTTCATGGAGACCAGTTATCAAGGGCATGATTTTCTTCGTTAGTCAAGCAATATGGCAGAGCCAACCCTGGATGCAGGGACAATAAGTTAGCATGTATGCTGCCAGGGTGGCAAAACTGAATCAGTTTATTCTTCTAGATGGTACAATCACTGCAATTTGGAGGGGGGTGGGTGGAGAGACCTTGCCCTGGTAGATGCCTTCAACGTTGCAAGCTACATTGATCTGAACTGGATGTGCAATGAATGAGTGTGAAGCTGAAGACGTGTCCACCCAGCTTAAGGAATGAGAACTGCCTGCTGGAGACTGTGGGTTGAACTGAAGAAACTGAAGTCCACCTCTGTAGGACAGGGCTGCAGTTTTGTTTAGCATCCTTTGTGGGTGGGGTAGCTTATGGTGCACATTCCATTTATATTGCTATGTATCTTAAAAGAATGACTTGAATATGATCATGTGAAGAAAATATCATATAATAGAAAAGAAACTACTTTCGTAAATTGTTGTACATTATGCACTCAACCTAAATATTAATAACTAAGAATTATTTTTTCTTATTATTTTCTAGTATGTTAGGTATACCATTGTGTTGAAAATGAACATTATTTTTGTCACCACTTGGTTCATGATATGTCCAAACATATAAATGGATAGTATTTAAAATTACCCATTACTAATGATATATTATAGTTCAGCGTCATCTTTAATTAATACCTCTTTCTATGTTGCGAACCTTGTTTGTCCAATATAAAACCAGAAAGACTTAAAATATACAATAACTAATAACATCACACATTTATATTTATACTGAAGTACTTTTAACAGAAACACAATCAACATAACATCTTTCCTCTTTAAATGCAGCACCATTCACTTACCATTAATATGTTAGTAAATACACTAAAATACTTTAAACAAAATCAACATTACATCTCCCATACAAAACAATACTGTTCTATAGACATTGAAAAACTATACTAAATAAACTTTCCAACAATGACATTTTTTAAAATGGCAAAATCCTTAAACCTAACTGGCTGGTTTACAATTCTTTTTGACTTTGTTACATAGTTTTATGTTGTGTTCTTGGCCAGTTCTGTAGAATTATGTCCTGACATCTGCCCATCCGAAACACTTTGTTTATTGTACAGCTGTTCATTGAATGAGTTCATTTTGTTCCCCTTCTCCTCAGTCAAGGCTGCAACCATGTCCCCAAAAGTAGACAGTTTTGTGTATCTGGAATCCTTTGTCATCATGTGTCATCTATTTTTCTCTAGTAGATGTCCATTCTCCATTAAAAGCTTATACGACCTTGGTCTTTGCAACCACCCCATTACTAGCCCACTTTGCCAAGTGTCCCCTTGCCTAACTTTAACCTTTTGTCCTGCCTGAAATGATGGTAAATCCCTCATCTGTCTCTCATACTGTACCTTCATGCGTGCCGCTTATATGAATATACCAAACACGACTATGACTCATCATAACGTGCTTCACCAACCTAAGGAAAAAACTTCAAGATGTCTACAAGATGTGATCCTGGGAAGGGACATTAATGCTACTTGGTTTTCGGACTGTTCCTGACCTGCCTTCTCTCTCTACTACGTAGTATTAAAACCAGAGGAAGGTTCAAACCCAGCACACCTTAGCACAGGCTAATTTCTTTGTCTTCTTGACTTTCCCTAGACAGAGCATCATCAAAATACATCTCCTTACTGGGTTTATATTTTATATCCAGATCACATGCCTGTAACCTAATTCACATACACTGTAAACAAAGGGGACATTTGTTTAGGGGTTTCTGATTGCTTTGAAAGATTTGTGGTCTGTATCTACTTTGACTTTCCTACCATAAATGTATTGATGGAAACGCTCACACCCACATACTATGGCAAGCATTTCTTTTTCTATCTGTGCATAATTTTTCTGACAATCTGATAAACTCTAGTTTGGGTGCATATGCTATTGGGCCAAAATGTTGCATGATCACAGCTACTAATCCTTCAGATGATGCATCAATTGACAAAGTAAGTAATTCATGTGAATTATAATACTACAATACAGGTGTTGTAAACAAAATGTTTTTTAAATTTTGAAATGCTTCCTCAAGTGCTTGCAGCTACTGCCATGTGACTCCTTTTTTGAGCTGCTCCTGCAGGACTGCTGTGTGTTAGGCTAGGTTTGGTACAAACTTGCTCACATATGTTATCAATCCCAGAAACCTGCTTAGTTCCTCTTGCCTGTCTTTCTCCCAAACTACAAAATCATCTATATACACTGCCACTCCCTCCAGACCACTAAACAACTCAGTGAATGTTTTGTGAAATATTTCTGGTTCTGCCAATAATCCATGGGGCAGTATACAAAATTTTATCATTCCATAATCAGTGGTATAAAATGTTGTTAACTTGCTAGTTTTCTCGCTTAGATTTGCCAAAAACCTTGATTGGCATTTAGAGTACTAAAAACAGTAGCTCCTTTCATATTTACAGTAAGTTCCTCAAATGTTGGTAACTGACAATATACCATATTTTGGCGTGTATAGGCTGCACACTTTTACCAAAAAAAAAATGACTACAAAATGTGGGGTGCAGCTTACATTCAAGATATCGGTAAAAAATTTTTTTTTACCCCCAAAACACGTTTAGAAATGTGTCAACATACTACATTTCAATGTTTTAACATAGTTTCGAAGGAAATTGGAAGGAAGAAAGGGAAAGGGAATGGAGAGGAAACAAAGAAAAAAGTGCAATTATTAATACAAATTTTCTATCACAAATGTTTTGTAGGGGAAAATTAAGCCAGAATTTATTATGTTTGTATGGAATAGTGTCTTAATGTTTGAATGGAATAATGACTTAACAATATTTAGAGGAATACAAAAATTCAGTGCGGCCTATACATTAAATATTAATTATTCCTCATTTTTCATCAAAAAATTCTGGTGCGACCTATACATGCCAAAATACGGTACTCTCTTTTGACTGCTTTATTTAGATGTTGTGGGTCCAGACACACCTTTTAACTGACCAGAGGGTTTTCAAACTACAAGAACGGCACTAACCCAATCAATAGGTTCTAAAACTGGTTCAATGACACCCATATCTACCATGTGCTGTAACTCTTTTTTGAAACACTCTCCTGGTTTGATGTCATTAGACCCAAGCCTTCAAAAACATTTTTGTATTTTTCAACCAAGCAACATCATTTCTACCCTTTGTAGCAAATTGAATTTCTTAATTGTTGGAAGTCCTAGCACTGGTGATACTTGATCTACTTTAACAACCTGAAATTCTAGCACTTGTAAATTGTTCCTGTATTTACAATTTAGAATGCACCTGCCCAGAACCTCTAGCTGAGAATTGGAATAAGATTTCAATCTAGTTGTATTTGAGAGCAAGGTATTCAATCTCACACTTACTCGACGAAGTACATTTTCTGGGATCATATTCACATCTGCTCCTGTATCTAGTTAAAAATTTACCCACTGACCATTTGGTATCTGACTCTTTTCACACCATTCGCCTGGCATTTTCCTTCACTCACTGTTCCAACAAAAACTGCATGGTTACAGTCTTCGCTACATGCTTGTGACTCGCTAGTTTCCTGTACACTATGAACATTATCTACTCTACACATACTAGCAAAATTATTTAGTTTATGACAGTTCCTACAAATCTTTTGCTAAGCCAGGAAGTTTCTTAACTGATGCATTCTTCCACAGCGATCACATTCAATAAATATTGTGAACTATCTGACTTTTACGTTTGATCCACTGTCCGCATTGTACATTACCCTATTCCTCTGATGCATGCTGCTTGCCCTGATGAACTTAACCACTTCCATTGGCAACTGTTTGGCTGCTGTATATGTGCTGCCCTCTGGTGCTGTTGTAGCTCTTGTGCCTGGTCACATACTGCACTGATGCTGAAGCATTGTCTTCTTCTTTCTGGCCAATCCTGTTCGTTGTTTTACACATTGCACTAATGCTGTAGTGCCATCTTCTGCTACATTAACTTCAACTGTTGTTCTGTCTGCTCAGCCAACTTGCAGATTGCAACTGCTTTGTCCACTGTTAGTTCTGTTCCCAGCAACATTCTGTCCCTAACCTTACTATTACATACAGAACATACAATGCGATCCATTATTAATGAGTCCCTTAGATTTTCAAACTCACAGGTTACACTACTTAACTTACTTAAGTCTGTGACAAAGTCGTCTATGTTCTTGCCTATCACTTGTACCCTTGTGCTGAACTTATGTCTTTCTACACAAATATTCAATTTTGGTTGAACAAAATCTTAAAATTTTTGCCATACAACTTTGTAGTCCTTTTCTTCTTCTGGAGTGAGTTCTCAAATTTCATATACCTGTAGTGCTTCGTCTCCAATAACATTCAACAATTTGGCTACCTTTACTGCATCTTCTTTTGCTATGCCGTCCAAGGCCTTCATGTAAATCTCGAACTTCTACCTCCACTGTTTCCAGTTCACACACCAGCTTCTCCCGACACATTCAATTCACCAGGTAGCATATTAGTTATCGGTAATGCACAAGCATATTTACACTATTAGCTGAGCACGAGACATTTACTACTCATTTTGCTAGTGAAGCAATTTACAATTACTGAAATAATTTTCAGTCACTATGTGAGTTAACTCTAAGCTTCATTACCTTCCATTTAAAATACTTTAGTCTCTTGCATCTTGTCTGCAGCCCCATGTTATGTCAAAATGTATAGATGGATAGGATTTTAAATCATCCATTGTTCACAATGTGTTATAGTTAAGCATCATCTTTCACCAATGCCTTTTGTAGTGTTGCCAAACTCTGTTGTCCAATACAAAATCAGAAAGACTTACAATATACAATACAACATAACAGTTCATAAGTTTTAAGTACAAATGATCAATTATGGTTTCACAGATAGCAATATGTATTTGAGCTAAATTTAGACTCATTTTGAGTTTTAACTTAAATTTTGGTGTTATTTTAGTTTTATTGCTATTCAGCACATAACCTTGTCTCTAATCATAAGGAATAACATTGCAGACATACAGCCTAACTATACACTGCCTACTGGCACTTGCTGGTTGGATCCAGGATCAATATCATCCCCTTAGAGATAACTGGAACTAGCACTGTTCTCAATTAGGGGGGGGGGGGGAGGACTCTGTAATAAAGGGAGAAAGAAAGTACGTGACAAAACCTATGGATTCCTGAGTGTTACTGAGTGTTACTTGGTGCCATCTAAGACCAAATTGGTGGGTAAGAACTCTGATGGTAGTCAGCCAATCATAAAAATATAGGGAGTTGGGGCACATGCTAATGAACATCACTGTGAGCTTCTTGTCGTTCTATTGAGTCTAGCAGACATTCATATGCCAATCCTGTTACAGTGTCTTCCTCACAAAAATATGGCTGGGATCTGCTTAAATTCAATGTCTATAAAACTTGCTAAAATAAAATATCACTTTAAAATAAATAAGGGATACTTTCTTCACCCATAATAATTAGTTTATGTAGAAAAATAAGTGGTTCTCATTTAGATTTTTTAAATATATTTTGATGTGACTTCAAGTGTACTTACTCCTCAGTGGAAATAATCAGACTATTGATAAAAATGTTTTCAGTGGAGAGTATTTGGCTATGAAACTGAGCAACAAACTAAGGTGTTGGGCGAAATAGACAGAGTTATGCACTAACAGTTATAAACAGTTGAATGTATCACGCTAGTGGACAGCCAGAACCACCTGCTTCCCTCCCCACCCGCTACAGGTGTACTGCTAACTCACAGAAGAAGACAACCACGTGGCTGTTCTCCTGCAGGACGTGCTCCAGCATGCGAGTGTTGACCTCCTCGATGCGTCCTGGGATCTCCAGAGTGTCCTCATCCGTCAGCCATGCCAGCACCTCATCTTCGTCATCCAGGTCACCTGCCAAACACACCTGCTTCTATACTTACTTGTCATGCTAATTATGGTGGTCATTACATTTGTAGACAACATGCAGGTGGAAATGGCAACACACACGTACATTTCTTGTTAACTGTTTACAATCATCAAAGACAATATTACTAGTGTGATAAATTATACATGAGGAAAGTTAATACTTTGTGAATAATACTTCAGACTGTGTAAAATCTACACAAAAAAAGTACAGGATTATATTTCTTTTAATAAAAATCAAGCTATTTTTAGTAGAATGAATAAGTTAATGAGTAGGTACAACTGTAAACCCAAGTAACAAAAGCAAAGTGATTTTCCCTCCTAAATCATTTATTAGAGTAATTTTTAAATTGTTGCACTCTTAGTCCGTAAATGTAGATGCTTGTTATATCCAAAGACAGTATTTATGAAGTGCTGAACATTTAACAATATGTGTTTCCTAAATACAAAAACACTCATTAATCATTAATATTTATGGAAATATTCACTTTCCCTTTAAGGGAACATTCTGTTGCTTAACATTTTTTATAACTTTTTTTGCGACTATCACAAACTCTGCCAATGCAGGAATTATAGATGTATATACGTAAGAAAAAATTTAACCTGCAAGACTTTAATAAACTAGTTGCTTATGTACAATATTTTAACAAAGGTTACCACGAACTGTTTGCAGAAATGTAGTTACTGTCACAGTTTCACACTGTACGAGATGATTACAAATGGAAAAGACTGAGTCAACAAAAACTCTACTTTATTAAGTTAATTTCTTAAATGATGTTAGCACTATGGAATATATACCATGATAATGAGGTTGGAGATGATTACCTATGATCTGTGTAAAGGGAAACCTATAAAGTAACACAATTGTAAATATTGGTTACTTTTCCCTCATTTAAAATAAATTCTAGGTAACTAAGCATTAAGGTACCTTCAGCTTTTAAAGAATTTTTAAATATAATAGTTGGTTGTTAGTTTTTACCTTTGTAAATCAGTGGTTCCTTATTTCTGAAGAACACAAGTGTGGGGAATGATTTAATGCCATGTTTCTTTGCAAGACCAAGGTCTTCTGTTGTGACGAAGATAATACCAGCTTCATCCAGTTCATCATCAATGTTCTCTAACTCATCAAGTATGTTGTCACATTCTTCACCCTCATCACATTTCCCACCTGCAACATAGCAAAAAATTAACAGTGAATGTTTATAGAAATGCATAATTCCAAACATTTATTGTGTATTTGTTACATCTTATTTATTTAACAACCACCTCAATACACCAACAATAATACAATTGCCATCTTGTCCACACACACTCATGCTAACCTTCCATACACAAACTTCCTACTAATGCCAACCTCCTATACACAAACTTCCTACATCCTTATAAATACACTAAAACTCCCCCCTCCCAAGTCCAGGAACAATACAAGCACATATTAATGCTAAACCTATACAAAGTCATTATATCTGATGTTGGTCCTGCCCGTTGGAAACGTCACAGGATCAGAGACGGAGCACCATCAAAAGGCAGCTCTTTTGACCTTGATTCAAGTAGCTTTCCTCTTGTAGTTCCCTTCTGCTGCTCGTCCATAAATGTGTTGTATTCAGTGCGTTCCTCCGGGAACCCAAAAAAAGGCCTCTGATCCTCGTCCTCTCGGCCCATTCCCTCTTCCATCGCAAGAAGAAAATCATTGCCAGCATGAGCTGCTGGTGGTAGTGGTGGTAGCAGCCTGTGTGGAGGAGGATCCAACTTGCCAGGAGGATCCAACTTGCCATCATCCTTACCCTGGTCACGCAGCTGATCCACATGTCGCATTGCTACCACACCATTCTCTTGCAAGATCTTGTCGCACATCTGTCCTTCTGTAGTCAATACTACTGCAGGCTTCCATTTAATACCTGTTAGTCTTCGTTCCCATACGTGTTGCTCTGGGTGAAACTTCCAGAAAGGTGTAATTTGCTTACCGAATGGTATGGAGGTGTTCGTAGGTGCTGAATGCCATTTCTCCTTAAGAACGTAGTAAATTCCTCTAAAGTAAAACTGGTACTATAATCTGAAACGACACATTCTGGTAATCCATGCGTAGCAAAGATATTTTGCAGGATTGATACTACCACTTCTGAAGTCATTGATCGGGTTGGAATGATTTCTAACCACTTAATGTAGGCATCCACCACAATCAGGAAATTTCGTCCCTGCAGCAGTCCTAAGAAGTCTATGTGCAACCATTGCCATTTATAGGTAAGTCTTGTCCAAAATGAACTTCATACAGCTGGTCTACTATGCCTTGTTTGCTGGCACAATTGGCATTCGCTTACGGCAACCCGCTCAATGTCCTCACCGAGACCCGGCAACCAAAAATAACATCTTGCTAACTCCTTCATTGCCACAATGCATGGGTGATGTGCATGAAGTTCTTCAAGAATATGCTGTTGCAGACGCTGAGGAATTACCACTCAATTGGACCATAAGATACACCCATGTGATGAAGATGGTTCATTAAACCGGGGTTTGAACTTTCCCACCACTGGCAAGGTCCAACAGTCCTTGAGATTCACCCTCCCATTCTCGATCCAAGTCTTGACCACCCACAAACTACTATCAGCCTGTGTAGCTGCAGCAATCTCAATAGCATCGTATGGAGCATCCTCTGATTCCAGGAACAGTACATCAGCAGGATGAGGGGGGGGGGGTCTTCTACCATGTCTGGTAATGGCAGCCTACTTAATGCATCTGCATTTCCTAACTGCTCCCCTGGCCTGTACTTGACATGGGCTTGCCCTGGTCAAAAACCCCAACAATGGCTTGTGGTCAGAAAAAATCATGAAAGGCCGGCACAATAGATACTTTTGGAATTTGTTCACCCCATACACCAAGGCAAGGCCTTCCTTATCGAATTGACCATAGTTATGTTCTGTGTCCGGCAAAGTCCTGGAAGCAAACGCCAGTGGCCGTTCCTGCCCCTTCTTTTCCTTCACTACCAACACTGCCCCCAACCCATATGGCCTTGCATCACACGTTAGTATTAAAGGTTTATTTTCATCATAATGAGCTTATACAGATGTTGCCTGCAACAATGTCTTGCAGTTCTTAAAGGCTTTCCTCTCAGTAGGTCCAAAATTCAATGTGGTATTCCCCTTCAGAAGTCTGTGCAGGGGCTCCACAATGTGAGCTTTCCCTTTTAAAAAACTCTCATAAAAATTCAAAAGCCCTAATAAAGTTTTCAATTCAGTTTTGTTCTTCGGCTCAGGTGCCTCATGAATAGCACAGACCTTTTCACCTTCTGGCTGAACTCCGGTTTTGTTCACAGTAAATCCAAGAAAACGTACTTGTGGCACTCTAAATTTACACTTCCCTTTATTTAAGGTCATTCCCACTTCAGTCATCATGTGCAACACTTCCTTTAATCTTTCATCATGTTCCTGGACACTTGACTCTGCAATCGCAATGTCATCCAGGAACACTGCGACCCCTTGAGATCCTGACAAGAGCTGCTCCATAAAATGCTGAAATGTACCGGGAGCTGCTCACAGCCCTTGAGGTAACCGCCGCACATGCATCAGTCCCTTTGATGTGCTTAACGTCAATATTTCAACAGTAGCATAGTCTACCAGCAACTGAAAGTAGGATTGCTTCACATCAAGTTGTGAGAGCACTTCACTACATCCTAGGTGTGTTTCCCCTTCCCACCTTGATGGCGGGAAGGGGAAAGACATTTTGCTGCACACTCATATTCACTGTATTACTATAATCAGTACATATATGTATGTTTCAGTTTTTTTTAAACTCTGGTGCAACATGTGTTGTTCAGCTTGAATATGTTGTGGGTTCCAGTACCCCTTCCTTAACTAGCATGTCCAAAGTTTCATGCACACGCGTAACAGTATTGCTACTGATCTAACTTTCAAAAGTTTGTACTCTGCATCCATCGTCAACTTAATATGAACAGGTGGTACCTTCAAGGGTGGCAACCCTTCTTCATGGAACAATGGTTCATACTTCTCCAAATGCTGCTATCATCTTCAATTCTATGGATTCCTTGTAAGGATATTCCTAATTCATCGAACCAATTTCTACCTAGCAAGTTTTTTTCCAGCAGTCAGCCACAATTAACGTCTGAACAGAACATTTGCCTTTGAAATTGACCTTAACAGAAACTTCATAGTACACTTGCACGCGTTTGCCCCCCCCCCCGCCTCCACAATGCTAAACGAACCTTACTAGGTTGAAACACAGGTTTTTTTTAACATCGGGCCAGAGTTTTATAAACACATCTTGATTAACAATAGTTAACGCAGCACCAGAATCAACTTCAAATTCATGAGATTTCCCTTTCAGTTGCAGGCTCACCTTGTATGCCTGGACCTGGTCGATACTAAGATTGATATCAAATAAGGTACCATAATGGTCTTCATTGACACGTGTGTGCTCTCTTCTGACCTGCCCAGAATCTGTGTAATACACTTCTGATTTCTCTGCCTTAGTGCCCTGAGTACTGCTGCTACTGCGGCATACCCTCTTAATATGTCATACCTTATGACAACGTGAACAAATAGCATTAATGTGCATGCATTCTAGCATTTTATGCCCCATCACACCACACCGGAAACATGTGATAACCGCATCATTCCTTGCAGTATTAACCTGCCGTTTTGCATTTTTCATACTGCTCACGTACCTACACTATTTTTGAACGTTCTCCAGTTTGTTACAACTTCCTGCGCAAACATGTTTAACCTCATTCTGTGCAGCTGAAATAGTCTCCACGTGCCTGTTTGCCGCCTCAAAAGCAGCGGAGATTTTGACAGCCGTATCAAAGGTTAGGTTTGACTCGGATAGCAACTGATGTTGGAGTCACTCATACTTAACCCCCCACACAATACATATTAACTACTGCTTCTCTAGATCTTGAAAGTTACATCCTCTTGACAATTGTTTCAATTCTGCCATGAACTCAGCTATAGTCTCGGTCGGCTGTTGCTTCCGATTTGAAAAAACAAAACATGTCACAATCTTATTCTTCTTAGGATCGAAATGGCTATCCAACACTTGTAAACTTGTATTAACTCTTCATAAATGATGTTGACCAATTCCTTTGGCATAATAAACAAAGTCAACAAAGCCAATGCAGATTCACCAATCACAGTCAGAAAAGTTGCCCTTAACTGCTTCTCATTGGTAATATTGTTTGCTTCCGCAAAAAAAGAAAACCTGACCTTGTATTGTGGCCAGGTGTCAGGCTCCATGATATTCATGTCGTATCCATTTTCCGCCTCCGTCGCACATTTATAGCTCTTCACTTCCTCGATAGGTAGTCTGAGTTCAATATCTTATAATCTTACTCCCAGGAATTCTCTGAGAATCCCATCCTCGTCGCCAAATATGGTACATCTTATTTAACAACCACCTCAATACACCAACAATAATACAATCGTCATCTTGTCCACACACTCATGCCAACCTCCCATACACAAACTTCCTACTAAGCCAACCTTCTTTACACAAACTTCCTACATCTTTATAAATACACTGCAGTATTTAAATGTAATACACCAGTTCACTATTCAATTAATTTTTTAAATTGTATTTAGGGAACATTCACACCCGGGCTTGTTCAAATGGAATGTTTTTCAAACGGGATGTGTGATCACAGAATTACTGTGAAAAAGATTTTCAAAAATCTTCTTTTTTTCTTTAAACAAAGATTTATTTTTCCTGCTGCTCCATATGGTTGTTTCACTGCTTCACCTCTCAATAAAAGTGTTTTGGGCTCAGTCAGAATGCACTTCTGGATGTCAGGTGAAATATGGAAGGAAGAAGAATGAATGAAGAAGGTTTTATAAATTATTAATATTTTGAAAGAAAAGATAGTTTAATTATATTTAAAAGTGTAATATTTTTAACAGAGCACATTTAATTAAACAATTATTTACTCCCATAATTGCAGACAAATTAGTAGAATGTTTGGTAGAATAGGATTGACTGGTACTCACAAAAATCATTAGATCCTTCTGACAGTGCATAGAAAAAGTAAATTACACATGAAGGAAAAAAATCAATTCTTAAAAGAAGTCTTTAAGATAATGGTGTGATAAAACTTTACAAGATATGCATCAATAAATATTGAAAAAATTTGCTGGGCAGTTCTTTTTGAATAACAATTAGAATTTAAAGTGGCCTGTAGTACAAATTGTCGTATTTCTTTTGGCCAGTATTAAAATGAGTTTCTTTGCGTGCCACTGTATGTTTATAAATACAAAGGCCATGACACTGCTGCCTGCAGTTGACCAGCACAAATAAGATAGAGAGATGAACCTGAGTACTATGGTACCTTTCTCACCTAGCTGTGGGGCTGCTAGGGAGACAGGGAGTCAATAAGAGGTACACAATGTGAGCCAGGCATTATCAATATACATACTCTATTCATGGTTACTAAATCCTGGCCTGGCTAAAGTTCAACTGTAAGGTTATTCCTCTACCTCATGCAAACAAACTTAACTGAGTCAAAAAAATTACACTAAAGGGGCAAAGTACTGAATTTGTGAACACTCAGTTTAATAACACATATTTTGCGTTAGAACAATTTCTTACTAACACCTGTTTCTCTGTATTTTTATTCTTGTTAATTATAAAATAAATATTATAATTTAGAGATGAAATATAGGTACAAGTTAAATTTAACCAAAAACAGATACTTTTATGTTAATAGAAGTATAAAATGATTTCAATACATGATATATTTAGGAATTACATAACTGAATACGTCATAAATAAGGTGATTTTTCAAAGCTTTGATTTTTAAAATGTGAAAATATTGTGAATAGACTATAACCACCTTCAACTCGGCAAGATGAACTGAGCCTCCAAGGTTCTGCAATTTGTAGAAAACATATTACCTTAGTGATATTCAGGGCACTGTGTTATTCCCGGGTTTCTATCGTGGACGTATCCCTAGCGGGTACCTAAACAGGCCTGGTGGTCTCTCTCTTGCGCACGTCTCCCTCTCCTACCTCCTTGCCTCATGGGCCCTGACAATGTCCGTACCACCCTCTTCGAGAGAGATGATGGAGTGTGCCCGTTGCAGACTGTCCCGAGTCGGGGCATTTTCTCTAATAATACTTCTTGTATTTCGTAGTGCTGTTCAGGGACTCGGGGCATTGACCTCGGCGTCTGACATGGTAGCGGTTAAGGGCGCCATGGGGTGTTTTGAGGACTCCCCCAATTCCGCTTGACTGATCATTTCGACCCTTAGTTCGTATGGTTGGTCTAGTTTGTGTCATTTACTGCACACAGCTATTCATCTGACGCCTCACTTTGGGCAACAGAAAATCTCTAGACGCGTGCCTGGATAGACTACTAGGCACGATGGTCGAGGATTTTGTCCGCTAGACCAAAAGCGGGGTGGTTTAGATTAAATAGACTGCGAGAGGCGAGGGGTGTTGGTTAGTATGTATTTACTCCTGCTTCTTGGATGCCGTGGTTGTGGTGGGTTTTACCCAGACGTAGCGAGCTTGGCCCATGCCAAACTGTTGATTCCACAGGTGAGCTTTGTTGGTCCAGAAGTGGATGTTATCCCAGCAGAATCTTACTTCAGTGACGGTTTACAACCCTTTTACCACTGGATGGCATGAGGGATGAATTTGTATACATGGAGATACAAATAATATAGATACCGGAGCAGTTGATACTGACTTGTGCCTGAGTATTCCGCCTGTCACTCCGGTGTAGGTTGAGGAAGTGCACTCAACTGTCTGGAGGCAAGGAACACTGCGTTTCGTTCCCTATGTTTACGGCTGTGCCTATGGTCGAAAGGCATTGAGTCTCTGCTCACGGTATACTAAGTACACCCTGACATGAACAAACTAAACACAATTTACAGTGTCAGTCTGGTTTTGGCTTGCTAATCAGGCTCTGTAAAGTCTCCACTGATCCTCCATGATATGCGGGCTGATCAGAGACGGGGAGATGTTTGGGTCACCACTGCCACCACTGTATGTGCGTCCACACAGGAATGAGCGGCAGGTCTCAAGCTATGAGATATCCCTGCACTAACAATGCTGTAGGATAAGGCAATAACTCGAGACTGTTGCTTCTCCCTGGGTGAAGGTGTTACTAGTGGTTGTGGTTCCTCTGTTCCTCTCCGCCGGCAACAGATGGCCATCTAATGGGTGTGTAAGAAAATATGAGGGACTCCTGAAGGGCGCCTGTTGTTGAAGTTAATTCGGTTACATCAATTACCCGGTTCTTGTCAATGGTGAATGTAGCAAACTGTGTCTGCCAGACAAACAGACAGATACTCTAAGAAATAAAAACTGAAAGGTAGGAAACAAAAGTATGTTTATTGATGGTTCAATAAACATGCGATGCGTGCTACCTCCTACCAGGCAATTGAGTGCTAAAGGTTACTATGCTGGCCAGGTGTAGGCGACCTAGTTCTAATGGAAAAACGGGAAAGAGATATCTCAACTAGAAAAGATATAACACTTCTAAATTATTCTAATAAAGATATCTTGAGGAGACAAAGTGAATTTAAAACTTGTTGGTGAGCATGTTCGCTAGTTGTCGGGTTGACTGATCATCGACGGTGAAGTAGCCGCAGGGGACGTACTCAAAGCTTCGAAGTTCTCTGGAGGTTCCAGCACTGAGCAATGCTGTGGGATGTCATGAGAGATGAACAAGAAAGACTCTCTGTGTCCGGCAGCACCCTGACTTATTTAGTGAAAGTTGTAGGCTGTCGGCACGGGCTGCGGGGAGGGCGTGACGTCCTTCTGCCCTGGTTGGTGTGGGAATACTCTGGTCAGCATTTCTGCTTCGTGCCTCGTCGGTAATGCTCGGCCTTGCCCAAGGTTTGGGCAGCTTGTAGGCTCTCAGCGTGGGGTAGGAGGGGGCGGTGTGCCTACCGGGTTGCTTATCCTCCAGGTGAAGAGAATTTGTCCATAAGTTCCTGCTGCCTGTAGGGTAGGCAACGTGTACTCACATCTGTAGTGGTGGAAGAAGTACTCTTGGCAATGAGTTGTAATTGTATTAGATTAGTTGTATAAGCGGCACATGTCAATGTCACACAGCGCAGATGTCACACCACCCACATCCCTCTAGTCCAGATGAAGGCAAACTGACAGAGCATATATACCTGCCAGCAATTCAAAATGTTAGTCTTGCTACTTCACCGCACCGTAAGTGCCGAAGGAACTCCAGTAGCTTGCTCCATCACCACGTCTGCTGGAGGTCTCTACTGCCACCAAGGTCTTTGCAATCTACCAAGAGCTCTTCAGCAACCTCACCAACAGCTTCCAGATCTCCAAAAGGTTCTTCCACAGCCACACCCGAGACTTCCAGCCTTACCAGAGTCTCAGCAGCCTAGGAATCTCTGACTCCTCATCTAGTGCCCACCCTTCTGGTGAGGGCAATCACAACTGCTCTTCTGGAAGTGTTAAAACCCCACCACCCTTCTGGTAATGGCACCCGCAAGTCCCTTATGGACAACGGTATTAGTATAGTTAGCCACCTAGCCGAAACTACCTTGCCAGTTAGAATCTGTTAACAAAAGATAACTTCTGGTCAACTCTTATTTGATTAGGTGGTATTACGTACCACCAGGTTTATTTGTACTGGAACAAACACGTTTTTGTCTAAACCCCAGAGTATTATTTCTAAGTGTGTTTGTACTGTTTCCCAAGTAGACACCACATCTGTCGGGGATAAGCAGGAAACAGTGGAATATTACTTCACCCACTTCTATATTCAACATTAAATCCTGAAACTTGCGAACCATAGTGTAGGACTGCAGGCTCCCCCTAAGGGACACACATATGTCAGAACGTACACATTAGATGGCCACCAGTTCTGTACAACCCGGTGTACAGAAAGGTAGAGCCTCTACCAATATAAAGACAATCCAAAGGGCAGCTAGTCAGTCAACCCAGGTTGTACTTCATCCACCACGCTTAACAGTGCCAGAGGAAGTATCTGCCTGGTTCTGAGGGTCTTACCCCTTTTTGACCCACACCCAAGCATCGTAAATGGACAGCCATTGTATATTGAACGCTGTGTCCACTACGCTTAATAGTGCCGGACACTATAGGAGCAGGGGATGCCGCTTTGATCTGTTCAACTCCGACACTTGGCAGAACACCTAGCTACGGACCTTCGCCGCCTGCTTAACCCTTGTGGGGCTGGTAGTAGTCCTCGTCCATATGCCATACTCCCGTCAGAGTGGTACTCAAAGGAGAGATAAAAGGCAGTTACCACCTCTAAAAACAAACAAGAGTGTAACCCAAAGCTGACTGCACTTAGCAGTCCTAGTCCCCGGGAGAGATCTCAAGCCACCCGACAGCTGGTGAGGCCTCACCTCCCAGCTCCCTCCCCTTCCTTATTTTCAGCACCTGTTAAAACAGCTCGGATATCTCATCGCAGAGTCGTCGCCTTCCTAAGGAACAAGGACGTTCCTTACGGCCTAGCAAACCTCTGGTTCAAGGGCAGTTAACCCAACAGCCCGCCCAGGGCAACTAGCAGTGCCAGCAGCAGTAGCTCCACCAGCACACCAAGACCTGGTGCCAGCACCAGCTGCCAACCACTGTTGCTGCAGCTAGGTCAGCCGCCACCCCAGGCCACCAACCGCACAGGCAATATGACGCTAGTGTATCCGACCATCCGCAAGGCCGGAACGACTACTATCTTTAACTTTGTGCCCAGCCGAAAAGCCACGCGTCCAATACTGTACACTGGCTGGGCTCTGGTACACCAGTGATCAGACAGATTTAAGCTAAAATCTGTGTTTCTGACCTAACACAACCCAACCCAAAACAGTCTCGACAGAGATGCTTTCCAGACACTAAAGGACATCACACATCAAGTTTTTGTTCAAAGTCCAATGCTGGTGAGGAACATAAAATCAGTTACTAGACATGCTGTTGTGCCACCCTGCCTCCACGGAGCATGAACAAGAAACCACCGATGAATAGGAGTGATTGCTTCCATCTGAGCAGCTCATATACCCCAGCTCAGTGAAAACCACTCTATTGGTTGTCTGCCAAATGGAAACCACCTAAAGGCAACCAAACCTCACACACTGAATAGCTGGGACCAACTCGTACAAACTCAACAAAAAATCCCCCAAGATCAAGAACAAGAGTTACAAGTGTGCCAGCTGACCTTATACGAACAGATTCCTGATGGAGTAACATAGACAATGCTCAAGGAAGCTAGCCAACTGGTTAAATTGTGGGACCCTGCCACTCTAAGGAAATCAATAGCAGCACATTATCACGACCGTGACCTTGTCAGGAGCCCCCTGAGATTCAGCCCAATGCTATTGGTGGCACAAAATCATATATAGGATGTATAGCAGTACATAGCCAAATTTAACAGGTGTGACAGCACAATAACCTATCCCATACTAATCCAGACAAAACATCATACTAGACATAATAGGACCCTACCTGAGGGTCTCTGAAGGATATCAATGCATTCTAGTAAATAGCAAAATCTTTTCAAGATGGGTTGAGGCTAAAGCCTCTAGGCACATCCCACTGCATGAAATAATCAGGAGATAAAGAAGGGTATAAAACTCCGTACTGGAGAAAGAGATAGTCCCCACAAGTGAAAGGGAAGTGGCCACCAGAAGGGTCTAGTGAGAATATATTACAAAACATTACCCTCCAGGACTGACAACCAAAGCAAGCAATATTGCATAAGCAAACACGTACACTTACATGACAAAAGGCATGGGATAGCACTATATAACTGAAAGACTCGTGGCGCCACTGCTGCAGAACAACATTGCACAGCCTAAACTGGTTTCAGTTGTGAACAAGTGGTTGTGTCATTCGGATTGATTGTTATTACATGCTCATGGCAAGGCGACGTGAGCTATCAGAGTTCAAACAGGGCATGATTGTGGGTGCTAGAAGCATGGGACATTCAGTTTCAGAAGTTGTGGAGACTTTCATAATCCTAGATCCATGATGTCACCATGATGTCATATGTGTACACAGAATATCAAAATAAAGGCATTACAATCCATCGTGGACAACGCAGTGGCCATCCAAAGTTACTTGATGATCGTGACCGGTGGAGGTTAGATAGAATTGCCCGTGCTAATAGAGCAGGAACGCTTGCTCAAATCACTGCCACATTCAATGCAGGAGGTGTCAGATGTGTATCTAGTAGATCTATACAATGTGCATTAGCTTCAATGGGATATGGAAGCAGACGACAAACCAGAGTGCCCCTTTTAACAGCATGACACCGGGCACAACACCTCACTTGGGCTTGTTAGGTTGCTAATTGGACCCTAGAGAACTGGAAACATGTGGCCTGGTCCGCTGAGTCACGATACAGGTTGTTTTGGGCTGACAGCAGGGTTGGGGTATGGTGCAAACACATTAAGGCCATGGATCCCAGTTGTCAACAAGGCACTGTACAGGCTGGTGGTGGTTCCATAATGGTGTGAGGTGTGTCCACATGGCAAGGGTTGGGTCCACTTGTCCATGTACCCACAAAACTCAATGGTAACCGCTACAAAACTCTCCTTAGTGACCATTTGCAGCCGTTCATGGACTTCAGTTTTCCTGACAACAGGATAATGCGTCGTCTCATTCTAGAAAGTTCCAGCGAATGGAGTGGCTAGCACGTTCCCCCAACATGAACCCAATCGAGCTTTTATGGAACATAGTGGAGAGAGCCACTCACACCCAAGATCCTGAACCTAGAAATACCAGGGAACTTTGGGCAGTTATTCAGACAGCATGGCTTAACATATCCCCAAAAGTCTTCTGTCCACTTGTGGAGTCCATGCCACATTGAGTTACGACACTTCTTTGGACTAGAGGGGACCCTACATGTTATTAGATGGTATCCCATGACTTTTGTCATGTCAGTGTATATATCAAAGCATATCTTCTGAGTAAAAGCTTGAATGAATTCTATGCAGGATTCACACCAAAATGGGAAGGACCATTTACGTATGCCATGCACCATGTTACTGATGCCATATTGTTGCACACTGGCCTCAGCAACAATGACTGTCAGGTATGAAGTTATTTTTTGATTGCAATGCAAAAATGGAGTGGGGAGATTTGGGTGGCTCTTAACATTGAGGTCTTGGAGAGCAAATGAGGGTGATGCGAGGCAATTATGGAGTGGAATTGGAATGTAATGTAGGGGGGAGGATATCCCTGAGATAACCTGCTGACCAGTGGCATCGTTCAGCACGATTCCCAAATATGAAAATCCAGGAGCCACCCAATGCCACAGTCAGTAATATCACCATCCCCAGGGGTCTCACCCTTGCAATGGCTTGCATTGTAGCTCTTATACTATACACCAACCTTCCACCTCCTTCAATAGCAGACTCACCATCAGACTTATATTATCCAGGGCAACTACAACTGTGCAACAGAAAATTTTATCTACCAGCTACAGTCCGTTCACTGAAATGCAGAGTATATTGGACTTACTACTAATACTCTCAGACAGAGAATGAGCGAAAACCAAACAATGCACAGCTGGGAAAAATGTAAATTTACAGGAGAAGCCAGTTGCACACACCAACTTTAACTCCTATTACACAACCCGAGTGGTGAGAACCCTACCACCCTCTAATAATAGTACAGAACTGTGATGCTGGGAGCTGGACCACCAATACATCACCAAATCCAGAGAGACACCTGGCTTAAACATAAGATAACCCCTCCACCAAATTTCCCTCCTGACCCTAGTTCCCCTCCTGGCTGCTAGGTTCACTGTTTGCTAACCACTGCACACCAGACTGCAGTGTGCCACTATATGTCGCCTGATGAAGTTGGCCTAGCCACCGAAGCATTATACGACAGTGAATCCGCATTTGTATGCATGCGTCTATCCATGAGTACCAGCCTGCGAGTACTAATGCATTCTGTCTACTTTATAATTAGGTAATTAATTAATAGACTAGAAACTTATTCCCACCAAACCATAAGGATAGTGTGTCTTGTGGCTTGGATTTGTTTTTGATTATCACATTAGCTTTGCTGAAAATTTTGTTTTTCTAAGGGAGTTATAAACTGTTGTTCAATTCCCCTTTTTGTAAATTTTTCACCCAACTGTTGCGGCACCACACTAGCCAACAGGTGCAAGCCAGGTTTCCACCCAAGGAGGGCTGGGGACTGGGGCTCAGGGAGAGGGGGCTAGAATTTCCAACATTCCAGCAATACACTGCATACTCCTTACAGGACATTAGGGGTGAAGGTTTGATGCATGAGAGCCTTTGGCTGAGGTGGGTCACCACGTCAATTACAGTTTTGTTCCATGTCGGTCAGCCACACGAAAGCTAATGAAGTCAGTCACTAGTAGTGATGTACCTGAGCACGGCTGGTGTACAGGGCAGGGTGTGTGGCCTGTCTGCTCGCACAAAGTCAGGTGCTGCTGTCACGGCCTGTCAGATGGTGGCCCAGGGTAACTGCAGACACAGGTGTGGCATATGTAGACAGCAGCTGTTAGTTGGCCCGGGACCTCGTGTACTGGCGATGCTGGTCGAGGCCCGGGCTGGGTGGTGGTTGTCGAACTGGTTATCCCCGAACTAGGGGTTGGTGATTCCAAAAGGGATGACCTTGCCCCTGCAGATGACTGCTACTATCCGGTGTGGCTACCCGGCTGTCTTGACGAATGCTGGAAATTAGTATGGGGAGGAAGCTGGGAGGCGAGACCTCTCCAACTGGTGAGCAGTGTGAGCTTGTTTCCATGGGGTTATACTGCGAAATGCAATTTTAGCTTTGGAGGTGGTTATTGCCTTTCTTACCTGCCACTGAGCAACACTCCTTTGGGTAAATACCATACGGGAAGGAACAAATAGCGGCCTCGACAGAGGGAAGCAGGCGATGATGGTCTCTAGCTATGTGTACTTCCAAGGCCAAAGCAGAATAGGCAAGAGTCTTACCCTGTACTCCTTAGTCCGGCACAGTTCAGCACGGTGGATACAGAGCGGTGGGTTTCCTCAAGCTGCACGTCAATGATGCTTGGGTGAGGATTCAAAAGGGATCAGACTTCCAGAACCAGACTCTTACTCCCTCCGGCATAATTCAGCGCAGTGGACGGAGTATAGGTTGGCCTGGTTGACTAGCCGCCTTAGAGATGTTTTCCGAGTGATGGTGGCTCTACCTTACTGCACACATGGTGCACAGTACAGGTGGCCGACTAATAGGTGTGTCTTTGACGTACCTGCATCCTGGTGAAGGGAGCCCGCAGTCCTACAATATGTTTCGTACTGGTTGAGATAATTTCCCGGTCTCCTACTTCAATCTGACAGACGTGGTGTCTATGTAGAACTAACACAGTTACACAATGAAATAAGAACTCAGTAATAAGCGAGAAGATGTATATATTCTCTTAAGAATAATATACAGTGGTCTATTCTACCTCCTAACTATCCCAGAGTTAAACGGAAGTTAAACTACATGTATCCAGATGAAGGCGACCTGGTCCTAAACTGAACAGGCGATTCAGCTAGGTAGCCATGAAAATAACTGGCCCTAACTAATTCTAACCATTGTCCAGAAGGGACTGTTGACGACTCACTACCAGAGGGGGTAGTGGTGAACGATTGCCGTTAAGGGAAGAGTTTCAGAAGGGACCTTCGAGGACCACTACCAGAGGGGGTAGTGGTTGAGCAATGCCATTACCAGCAGGTAAGGCACGGTGTTGACGGCGTCTTCAGGAGCTGAGGCTGCAGCGTTGAAGAGCATCTGCAAGGTCGCCGAAGAACTTCTAGTGGTGGTTGGTACAGTCGCTGAAGAGATTCTGGTACGTTACTAGGATGTTGAGGTCGGCAGAGAGCTCTAGCAGCAGGAGTGGTAGAGCGAGCTGCCAGAGCTGCTGTGCTCTGAAGAAAGCCAACAACAACTGGCGTCTTCGGGCAGGGCACTGACTTATATTCTCCTTATCCGCAGACCCTCTGAGACACGGGGGTGAGGTGAGGTGGCGAGCGCTGCCCCTCGAGCAAAACTGTCTGCTGGAGTCATCTGCTGGTGCTGCTAGTGTCATCCCTTGGTGCGCCATAGAACTACGTGACCTTGGGAGGCAGTCTCGGCCACTCGGCCTATAGTACAATCTCACACTTCAGGAGAGGTTGACGCGATGTCTGACTGAGAGAGGGGGGAACAGTACAAGCTGAACCGACGTGTCTGTAATAAAGCTCCTCGTTGCAAGGATGTATCATGTAGACATGTGAGCAGCCTCCAGTACTGCTTTAACCCTGCCTTGGTTGAAGTGTAAGAGCATTCAGATGAGGCAAAGTCGAGTGTGTGGTATAGTAAAGAAATGCATCATGGGACTGGAGGGACCAACTAGCCAAAACTGCTAGTATGTCCACCCACAAACGCAGGGTTCCTGCTCTATCACACAAACTCCGCTCTTGATTCCTCCATCGCCATAGAGCCACCAGTATTAATAGAAGAATGGGAGGACCTATTCAACCTATGTATAAAAGTAAACCAGAGTAGTAACAATATGGTTGAACATACTATCCCAGAAATTCATAAACCAATTTGTGCAACGTGATATGTGTATTGTAGTCACTGCAGGTTGTATCATTGTGTTTTGTTAGCTTCTGAGAACTGCAATATCACGAAAAACAACTTTGTACACATTACTTCTTTCTATAAGAATAAAGTTAAATCCAATAACTAGCTTCGCAGGCGTTCTGAAACACTAAGAATTTTTGTACATATTATAAAAACCATGTACAGTATAAAGCTTTAAGAAATAATTTCTTGCAAATGAAGAACTAATAATGTATTTGCACTTATCAATGTAAAATTTACAAATATATTTGCACTTGTCATTGTAACACTTACTGACTTCAGTTATGAGAACTTAACAGAACTGTTGAAAGACCAACATTATTAAATTTAATCCAAAATTCCTGCTTTAATATTGGTACGACACTGTCTAGTGCTTGTGCCAAAGCCACAATCAAAATAAGAAAAAATTTCACCTGATGCTTGCAAACAAGCTCCAAGACCAGGCAGAAATATTTCTGGAAACCATACCAACATGAAACATTACATCACAGAAGTGACAAACACAGAAATAAGCAAACATTTTATCCAGTGATGCGGTATGGCATCAGCCAAAAGCCATACCACAGCCAAAGCTAATGAGACTGGCACTAAGTATTACTATAAATATCCCATGGGAGCTAGGAACTGAGATCTTTTTTCCTGCAGACAAGGACCATCAGCCCTGAATGCAGCTTAACAGTCCTTGGCAGGTACTCACCGCTTGCTCACAGAACTTATGACAACTTGACCATGTATGCAGATAGCAAGACATTAGTGAGTGAAGCAGAACAATAAATGGGTTCCACTAAGAAATGTGTAATAGGCCTTGCATAGGAATGACTATCTCACATGCTCATTACTTAGGTATTATTAGGCCCTTAAGGGCATTAAGGCAGCTGTTGTAGGACTTGACACGTGAAGCTTTACTGATATATATGCAACTGACTTTGTCCCTTCTGTACGTATCTCCTTGGTGCACCAGAAAGGGTCTAAACCAGTATAACAACTACCAGAGTGCCTACAGGTATGTCCCCTGGTGTGGGGACTAATATAGATACATCAATCTTGTACTGTTCACGGTAGTTACAAAGTCACGCAAACCCCCCCCCCCCCCCCCCCCACAAAGACAAATGAGCCAGCACCAAAGTTTGTTGTGTTTGTAGGACTTAAATAAACAAATCATAAGAGTTGAATATAATTGGTAAAAATACTAGATTGTTTATCTTTTTATAGTTTTACAATAAAACACATAATTAAAAGCCAATGAGTAACAAGCTAAACATAACAATATGCATACAGTTTGAATACAGTACTGTATATGGCTGCCTAACTATTGAAGCTTCAGTTAACTGATTTATATATATAATTTATGCAACAGTATTATTTAAAAAACAGGAATTTTATGTATTGCAGCAACCTGTCGACATGATTTTAAAAGTCAATTTAAGAGAAAACCTGAAAGTCAGCGCTAACATTTGGTTCTTTTAAACAAATGAGCAAGTGCCTCAACTCCAAATTCTACAGTAAGCTTTTTGAGAGTTATCAATTATCTTATCTCATACTTTAATTAGCACATCACATTTATTGATTTCCATAATATATATTTAATTTTTGCATTTAATGTAAAATATTGTGTATTATAAAAATCCAATGTCTATAAACAATCTTGTCTATGGAATTTGGGTACATATTTTATTTATAATAATGTAAGTTCTGACATCAGACATTATGCTTTGATCATGTTACTGCTTTTGTGGGGTGACAATTATGTTGTATGATGCATGTGTGTATGATGCATGTGTGAGAATTCTGTGTCTCTGTGCAGAACACAAATGCGAAATGTGTTCTTGTCATCACAAGACTTACCTAGTGCATCATGTAGTGTATTGGATATTTGTTATTCACTTGCTAATTACTCTGTATTTGTTAGTTTTCTATTTAATGCTTGTGTGTTTAGGAATTTGCACTGCGGTCATTAAATTTTGCACTTGTTTAGATGCCACTCCTTCCTGCAGAAATTCCCATAGCTCATGAAGGTCACATTAGCAGAAATTTTAATACTTTTGGCCACAACTAGGGTGAGAGATTCAGAGCTCCAGCTGGAGTCCCATTGGAACTTAAAATTTTGTTGTTAACTGATTATGTAATTCTGTATGCATACATTTCATAAAACCTTTTGCTATTCTTTCTTAAGCTGGCTTTTGGCCCTTCCGTCTTTGGGAGGAGGAGGAGAAGGGTGATTAGTTTTTCTGCTGTACGGCTTTTCTTCCTTGTTTAACCATTGTACATGCCTCGAGCTGTTTCAGACAAGGTTTTAAGTAATTTGGATTTATCTTTATGTTTTTTGCAGCTTAAATCTGAGGAAGTTACTTTTGTACCCACATGCAATTTATTTGCTACCTGGTTTCTTAGTGGATTAAATGCTAATGCTAATCATTGTGTTTCCCTCTGATTTATGCCTGTTCCCACATGCTGCTGCTTCATGGCTGGCCTACTGCCATTATCAGTGGCCAAGACACCTGGTTGCTCCTTAATTTAGTTTAGCATGCCCCACTGCCAACAACAAGGTGGTAGGGTTTTCTCAGCATTATCCAGAATCACCAACTCTAGGTCAAATGGCGATGTCACTCTCTGTGAACAGAGACCTTTACTGCATGGTCCCATGCATAATCACAGCTTGGTGCCCTAGGATTCACTACACATAAGTTTGCAACTTCCTCCCTTACCAATATTATGTAGCTTGACCATGTACAAGACAAGTTGGTGCTGATAACAGCATAATGTATGCATGAAAAGTTGCAAATTCTCTCAACTGTGCTCAATGGTAAGAGCTGCTCAAATCTCTCTACTCCACTCACCACTCAACTGTTTTTTTTAATTGTAGGGGGGGGGGGGGCAAGGGGGGCTGATACAATTTGAATGCCAAAAATAAACATTGTAGCAAAACACTGTAATGTCATACAGTAGTTAAAAATGGCCATACAACTAACAACTTTGTAGAGAAAACACTTTATAGCAGAAAACTTTATGCTAAGGATTACTATACTAACATGTAAATAAATACATTTTGTTTAATTGAATGACAATTGTTTTAGTTTGGGAGCTCTGTAATTTACACTACAGAAATGAATAATCCGTTTTCACACTACACAAACATGCAAGTACTTACGAAAAATGGCAACAGAAGCCCCTCTCCTACATTTTAGTAATGCAGTCTCCTAATTTCATGACGTGTACTACAGTTAACGTCAGAATGCCACAAAACACTCCCATCCTTTGAAATCCAAATAAATCACAGTAGGAATAAAAATTATTTTCATATAAGAAATAATTTTTATCATAGTAAACCTTGGAAAAAAATAAACAAGCCAAACTGGCCAGAGAAGGGAGTAAACATGCTACCACAACTGACTCTACTTACTAAAATAGACGACCACATACTCATGTTCTTCAATTAGGTCATCCAAGATCTCATCAGTAACCTCTTCAATGGTGGCCGTCATTTTTTGTTCTATTAGCCAACTCAGGACTTCATCTTCATTCAGCAAATCACCTGCCAAGATGACAAACAGAAAAATAATTACAGTATTACAAAACAATAATAATGCATGTCAATTATCGTTGTTTCATTATGACTGAGAATTCTTGGGAGTCATGCTGCAATTATTTTTACAACACAATGTGCAATGCTCCAGATTCTCCACAAATTAAACAGATAACTTTGTCATATGTCTAAAGACCCATGTTTCAGTCAACTGATACTCTGGAACTGTTACGAATATACCTCACAGGAGTATGGGGTCACTTTGAAAATAACACACCTCAAACACTTCTACACTGGTCTACAAGAAAAATTAATTTCTCCACAAGTAACCTGGATATGAAATATGGCAGGATTTTTATATGGATCGAAAATACGAGTTTAACATATATTATGACCACTGATTCACGAAACACTTAAAATAAATTATACTGGGAGAAAAAGCTTGACAGTGAACTCACAGTTCAAAGCACTGTTTGGTAATCAACCATACATTAATATTTAAAAAAATTGACCATGTCTTTGACACGTGATGCTTATTCTATCATAAATATGACTTTGTCTCATATGAACGTAACCCCAGGCGGAGTTGGAACTATGGACAACTAGCTGTGAGTGCCTACAATTATGCTCCTTGTTGTGGGGTACCCATGGACTCATCGACCAAGCTTGTTTTGTTCGCCCATATGTCAGAAGTCACAACAAACTCCCCAAAGTGTGAATGAACCACCAGCCAAGCGGCCAAGACTGCATCCCCGAGTCACATAGTTCCACAGCAGACCAAGGGATGGTGCTAGAATGCAGCTTCACCCAGGAGGCGGAGCTCATTACCCCAGCAACTCAGAGAGCCTGCGGGCAGGTGGATATATGCCAGTGCACCACCAAGAAACCACAGTTCATCTCCGGCAGCTCGCTCCACCATTTCTTATGCTGGAGCTCTCTGCCTACCCAGCATCTAGCAACCAACCAGAAGCTCTTCAACAACTTCACGAGCATACTTCCAGAAGCTCTTCAAGACCTGCTCCGGCAACCCCCAAAGAAGTCTTCAATACCACTACCCTTCTGGTAACGGCAACCACCACCGCCCTTCTGGTAGTGTCAAACCCCACTACCCTTCTGGTAGTGACCTCCAACTGTCCCTTCTGGACAACAGTTTAGAGATAGTTAGGATCAGTTATTTTCACAGCTACATAGCCACATTGCCTTGTTCAGTTTAGGACAAGGTCGTCTTCCCCTGGCAACCATAGTCTAACATCCATTCAGTTATTGTTAGTTAGGAGGTAGTATGGTCCACTGTGTTTATTCCTCACGGAATAAATACAAGATTTTCTAAAACCTTTACATTCAAATTTCAAGGGTAACTGATTTGTATCCTCTGTAGACATTGGCCCGCCAGAGCATAACAGGAGACCCTATACTTAACTATCCATTTACTAAACCTAGTGTAGGACTTCTGGCTCCCTAAACTGGACACACGTATATCAGAAAACACACCCAGTCGATGACTACCCATACTGTGCACCTGGTGCACAGTAAGGTAGAGCGACAACCACTAGAAACATAATCCAAGAGTTGTCAGACAGCTTGTCTGGCTAATTCACTCCTTCCTCCGTGCTGTACTGTCATCAGAGGGAGTAATAGACCGGTTCTGGAGGTCTACCCACACTTGGACTCATACCCACTGTCGTTGTCAGATGCTCAGAGTCAACCCATCGCTACAACCACCACACCGCTGTGTCACTAGTTGAAGTAAATGGGTATGCCTCTGGGTTAGCTCGACCTCTGCCTTGGTTTTACACCTAGCCAGGGAATTTCATCGCCTGCTCTCCTCTTGTGAGGCCGCCAGTTGTACCCACCCGTATGCCATACACTCACAGGAGTGGTACAAGGTGGCAAGAAAGGAAGGCAGCTACTGCCAACGAAGCCAACAGGAGCTGTAGCCCAGCCCCAACTGCACTTTGCAGGCATAACCCCATGGGAATGGGGTCAAGCCACCCACCAGCTGGGGAGGCATCACCTCTCAACTCTCTCCCAAACATTATTTCAGTCTTCTAGCCACACTGCCGGCCAACCTCACCCAGTAGTCACTGATTTCCATCAGGGATGTGATGTATCGTTGGGATTCTGCAACCCTTCATTTCAGTTTCATCGGGCCAACAGCCCTCCATGTTCTCTCCTCAACTCCGCCAGCTCCAGTCGAAGCCGCCACACCAGCAGCAGACCAAGGAACTACCCTGGACCACATCAATACAGGTAAACGAGTGGCAGTTTACCAGCTCATCCACTGAACTGTCAAGCCCCAGACTGACTTCATACCGGGCCAGCAAGCCATGTGTCCGATATTGAATACCGGCCGGGGTCTGGTCAACCGACAGTAAGGTCAGCCTATTGAATTCCCCCGTACCTCTGACCGGTACGATAACACCTTGCCCGTTTGTGACGTCGCCTGCCACCCGACGTCGCGCATCAAAAGTTTTCATGGCAACCAATGTGGGGCCATAGCGCTTTTGCTAGCTAGAATAGTGAAGCATAACTAGGCGAGCATGACCCTGAAACTCTGTGATACTAGCCGGACGTCAAGCCAAATTAATGCAGACTTCGGGCAGTCTGAAATCACCCCGTGGTGCTCAATTACCACAGCCAAACTGTCAAGACAGGCTAGCATAGCCGGCAAGAGAGAACCAATGGCTGAAACCATTGCCGAAAGGTGCTATATAAGGACCTACCCTGGCACAGGAGTAAACCAAATTGTCTGTGCACACCGCCAGAAAAGCTTCCATTACATATGGGCACGGATAGAATACAGTGTGCTGCATAGTATGCATGCAGACATTCCATCTTCTGTGTACAGGCTGGCTGGATGAACACATTAGAAGACCGGGCCTCGTATACAGATGCAAAGTATGCCGACATGCTGCAGATATTATCCTGATAATCCTGGCCCTCGCCAGAGCCCAATAACTACAGGGTAACAGTAAACCTCAACTGCCAGAGTTCGCTGGGAGACCCCATGAAGACCCTATCACGTTCTCGATCGAGTGCAAAAAGGAACTTCACGACCACGAGATCCTTAACAAGCAATGGGTTACGCGAACACAGAAACAGTTGAAAGGGAAAGCCTTACAATGTTGGAGTAGATACGGGGATTTCATAACTGAGTAGGGGCAACTTTGTTCTTGCCTTGCCACTCAGTTCTTGGGCGAGGAAGTACTGGCTCCTTTTATCACTGAGTCCCATAGCCAGACACATAATGCCAAGGAAGAGGCAGAAATCATCATTTGATGTAAAGTTAAAATGTACCACCGGATCTTCCCCAACAAAGACGAAGAGAGCTGCATGCACCATATCACATTCATGCTCCTCCCGAAATTAAGAAACTTGTTGCAAATCCCAAAACCCCGCATTGTCGACAAACTCGTGGAATGAGCGAGTTAGACTGAGCGTAATTACAAGGCATAGGCCTTGCTGGACACGTCACAAGCCAGCCAGATTATGGAACTAGAAAAACAGCACAAACAAAATGTAAATCCTCCCCCTTCCCCACCCCCTCCCCTAACCAAAATTCTCCCTAAGTGCTGGTTCTGCCCAGAACAGCACTTCCACCGGGACTGCCCAGTCAAGCAGGCAGACTAGGGATGGGCGGGGGAAGGAAGAGTGAGTGAGTGAGTGAGTGAAGAGACTTGGGTAGCTCTTAACAGAGAGGTCTTCAGAGCCGATGAGGGCAATTGAGATGAGTATGGAGCAGTGCAGGAATGAAGGGGCGGCATCATCCGGCACAATTCCCACATGCAAAAATCTGTTGACTTGGCAAGGGATTGAACCCGGATCGCCTTGGTGGAAGGCAAGTGAGCTAACCACTCGGCCACCGCGGCCCCTGGGGAAGGAAGAAAACAAGGGTGCTCTATCCCCCCCTCTGCACCAAACGGAGGATAAAGATCCCAACCATGCAGGAAACACCGCCGCCAGGGTGTGAAGCGGGCCTCCACCACCGGGAACCAAGGGCTTGTCCTCCAGAGATTGAACAAGGGGAGTGAACCACCTAAAGCCACCCCACATTGAGTGGAAATAAATGGGCAAAGGATACTAGCCTTGCTAGATTCTGCTGCCACAGGCAACTTTGTGCAAAGTGACACGGTCACCCCAGAACAAAGGGCATCACTTCACCCTCAAACCCACCTGGTGCACATGGTACAGCACGACAAGACCCTCAAGGTCAATGGTCATACCACCCTTACCATGAGCATATACAAACATATGAACCCTGCCGAGTTCGTGGTTTCACCAGATATTACCGAGGCAGTGATCCTAGGGCAACCCTGACTACGCCAGAAAAAGTGAGTGATGGACCACGGCCAACAAAGGGTATATATTGAGGGCAAGCACCAAGTAACCGTCAACAGGAAGCACAGCCTGCTGCAGAAATACCACTATCTATTAACCCCGAAGAACTAAACCACAAGTTAGCCGAACCAGAGTTCGCCGAACTTAAGCAGATCCTGGACGACCATGCGGATGCCTTTGGCCAGGGAGGATCGCTACACCAGACACATACATAGTATCCAGCATGAGATCTGGCCCACCATGGGCACGCCGGTGTACAAACGCCAATGCCAAGTGTTTGCCCAGAGGCGACACTTAATCATGACCCAAGTGCAGGAGATGAAGGAGTAGGGGATCATGGAACCATTGGATTCTTTGTATAACTCTCGCATAGTTTTAGTTCCGAATAAGGATGGCCAGCTACACTTCTGCATAAAGTACAAGGATCTGAATGATGTGATGCACCCCATCGCACCGCTAGCCATCTATCTAACTCACACATTACGTAATATAGGGGAAGTTAAAATCTTCAGTACCCTCGACTAACAGTCAGGGTACTGACAGATCGTGGTACATCCAGACAGTCAGAAATACACTGCTTTTACCACACCTGAAGGCGAAACCCCACAGTTCAGAGTAATGCCTTTTGGACTGAAGAACGCCCCAACAACCTTCCATAGGCTCATGTCCACCGAAGTGCTCACTGGATTTGTGGGGCAGTTTTGTTTTGACTATTTGGACGACATAATTGTTTATTCCAAGTCATAGGAAGAACACTGCGGCCACCTCCAACAAGTCCTGGAGTGACTCGAGTTTCACGGCCTTACTTGCAAGCTCTCTAAGAATCACTATGGGAAGATGACAATTGAGTATCTGAAGCATGTAAACACATCTGACGAAACTACCCACAAGCTGCATCAATATGGACCATCGAGGAAACAGAGGAGCCTATGAACAATAAGCAGTTGCATCACTTCCTAGGCTTATTTAACTGGCTAAGGAACTTCATGCCAGACATTACCAGACAGATGGTCCCCCTGCGTCGACTGCTCAAGAAGCAGACACATTAGCAGTGAAGAGAAGAACACCGCAAGGCCTTCCTCGCCCTGAAGCACAGATTCAAGATTATTTCACAGTTCAACCGACCACAAGGGGAGAACCAACTTTAATTACAGATGGGCGCCTGCCAGAACAGCCTGGGGCCATCCTATACCAGGAGAACCCTGCCGGCGAGCCGCACGTTATCGCCTAAGCAAGCAGTAGACTCAACGCGATTAAGCAGATGTATCACATAAACGAGCAGGAGTGCCTTGCTGTAGTCCGGATGGTAAGGTAGTATTGCTATTACTTGGAGGGTAGTCACTTCATACTCAGAATGGATAGCAAAGCCCTCCAATGGCTGTGTGAATCCAAAAACGCCAAGACCAAGCTCAGGTGATAGGAGATGTTTCTCAAGGAATTCAATTTTGAGGTGTAACGCTGCCCTGGCAAAAAAAGTAATGATCTATCAGACACCCTATCACACCAGCCGGACCTTGACGGTGGAGCCAAGGAATACAAGGAATAGGAGAGAATGACCCCTCCTCGAGCTTCTAACTGAAGCCTCGCAGAGCCCCTACAGCTACTGCAACTGCAGCTCAGCAGGTACTGGATTACCTGACACCAGCAACAGGATCCAGAAATCCAGCGTCTCCTTCAGAACCAACCCCAGAGGTTTGAACTCCGGGATGATGTCGTCTGGTACCGGAGCAGATAACCAGGGGCATCCTGGAAGATATGGATACCCAGGAACCAGAGGGATGACCTCTACCACCACCATCACGACCATCCACAAGCCGGCCACCCCGGCATCAAGGAGATGCTGCACAACATTGGGGTAAGATATATTTGGGAAGGGATAAGTCGCAATGTACGACAATACGTCAACAACTGCGATGCATGCTGTCGGGGCAAAGCATTTCCTGTACTCCCATCAACAGCTAAACCCCGCCGACCATACACAGCCTGGACCCCCTGGCCGCTGACCTGATTGGACCTTACCCAAAGAGCACCAGGGGAAACCGGTATCTGTTGGTGGTCACAGACCAGTTCTCACGCTGGGTAGAGGCGTTCCCTCTATCCAGCCAGGAAACACAAAATATCATCTGTAAATTCAAAACTGAGATATATCCTTACTGGGGGTACCTGCAGGTCATCCTCAATTACAACAGATGACAACCCTCCCATACCACCCACAAGCCAACCCCACTGAGCGGAGGAGTCAGGAACTGAAGAAGAGCCTCTGTCTCAGTGTGGGAGATGACCACCAGTATTGGGATAAGCCCATTTGAACTATTCTCTTCACCCTCAGGCAAAGGACAAATGAGACTGTAAATACCAGCCCCAACTAGCTCATCCTGGGACAAACCCTCCATCGCCCAAGTGACTGGCAGTGGGAGCAACAACCCACGGATGAGATGCCCTGACCCGAGGACATTTGCCTGGCAGGTTTAGCCAGGACCACGAGGGCATGTAATTCCCAAACCCAGTACATGGACCGAAAGTACCAACAACTCCGTACCGGAGTGCAAAATTTCAACATGGGCAAGACTACTTCACTGCAGTCACCCACTGAGTAAGGCCCAAGGCCAGTGCAGTGCAGGGCTTGCCAAAAAGTGGGTAGGACCATACACCATCATGGGGTGACAGGATAACGTGTACTGGATGGAGGATGCCAGAGTACCCATCCGCAAGGTGACCAGGGGACAGATACGCCCGTGCCCCGGCGGAGCTCAGGACCGCGGGGCAGAAATCTTGGACTCCGAACCTGAGGAAAGCAGCCCCCAATATTGAGCAAATTGTCTTCCAAGAGCACAAACCTTGACCAGACGCGGATCAAAGAACCGTCCTGACCAGGGTTGAACTGCATCAGGCCACTATCTTAGCCTGGAAGATAGTGGCCAGACACGGCTGGATGAACCATATTGGATTGGAGTTATCATGGCAGAGTCCCTTGGGCAGGGAGCCCTGCCAGAGACCTCCGCCACCCAGCCCCATCTCAGAGAGATTACCTACGGCAAGCCAATGAGGCAGAGGAGCCCCAAGAGCCTCTGCTGCGGATGGCCACCCAGACCGCACCAATCCAGGAGGGTGTGTTCACACCCCAGGCCGCGATGACTGATGGCACCGAGGTCACCTGCACTTCGCCTCCTGAACTGGAGAAAGTGCCGAGCCATGCCGACGAGGCAGAGGAGCCCCAAGAGCCTCTACCGCAGACGGCTACCCAGACCGTGTCCGCCCAAGACAACGCGGTCCCCAAACAGGTCACGATGCCGGGTGGCGATGAGGCCTACTCCAAGGTTCAGCAGCCCGCACAGGAGGATGAGCCCACCAGCCATGCTGACGAGACAGAGGAACCCCAAAACCTCTGTCTCAGACAGTCACTCAGACCATGCCAGTCCAGGAGGGCGTGGTCATGCCCTAGACCACGATGCCGGATGATGACAAGGTCACCAGCATTTCGCCTTCCGGATGGGAGGATGTGCCCATGAGTGTTAATGAGGTTGGGAACCCCAAGAGCCTCTAACTCAGACAGTAGCCCTGTCCACGTCCAACCCGGATGATGCAGTGACTCAACAAGTCACAATGTTGGAGGACGCCGAGGCCGACAAACAGGCCCAGCCACCAGTATGGGAGGATGAGATGTCTGCCCACGCCTGCCACGGCTCTTCTCAACCTGGCCGATATCATGAGTCGAGAATGGTGGTTCACTTCCCATTTCACGTGGCCGTATCCTCAGAATGCAGCTTTGAGGAAACGAGACTAACCATGCAAAACCCAGACTCAAACTCAAGACAGTACATCAACAAAGTATGTGACACTCAACAGAACATTGTACAAAAGCCATTTAAGAACAGCTGTTAATCGCTGTTGCCAGTACCAGTGACTAGTATGAAAGACAGTATTCAAGTAGCCGTACACCGCTGTCACCCATAAAATCTATAAATGTAAAGACAGACTGTGTAAATACAGTAGTGTATAAACCCACTGTAGCTAAGTGACAAAGTGCTACATAAAGTAGAGTTTTTGTGGCATTGTGGCATCTAAGAACAATATCCAGTGACATTGCATATCTATACCAGCTGCGATAGTCATCCTAAGTATAACCTGTAATAACCTGTGAAACAAGACAAAGTTACCTAGTGAAACAAGGACTTCCTGTCATAGGGTATTCACAGTAAAGTGAGCACTTTTGAAAGCCCTCTCACTTGGAATAATAGTTAGTAAATATATTTTAGTTTAGCCATAGACGTTAACTTCCAAGTGCGGCGGAATACACAAACTGTGTTAATTACTGACATGGCAATATTTATTTAAAAAGATGGTTAAAGGATGAAATGTGGCTGAAAGGAAAAAGTAACTAAGGCCTCAAAAGTGCTCACTTTACCGTGAATGGCCTATAGGTAAGAAGAATAAATCATCCAGGCTAACACCTGATTTGAACCCAGAACTTGCCAACGAAAGAGAAGGAAATTTTTGATTCATGTAAATATTTGACAGTGATTTATATATCTTTGAGGGTATTATGTTTTTTTATTTATGTAGGTAGCCCGTACGACATTGGTTAGTATTAGTATTTTATTCATTCAAGGGTACTCGTGTTTGTAAATACAGTATTAGGTAGATACAGACCGGCCTAGGTGACGGAAGGCCTAGTGCCTGTCACCTACTTAGCAAATTATCACACGTAAAACTACCTGCTGTGCAACCCATAGGAAGGCTACAAGGCGAAGCCAATTTACCAAACCCTCAGTACAATGGCAGGTAACAGCTACCAGCAGTAACACACCCATTACCAGTTGGATGTAAAGACTTAAGAGTTCAATTTTTTTCTACCGGCATGTAATTAGATTTTTTCCACCCCAATCTGAAAATTATTCCTGTATATGTAAACACAGCCCTCAGCAGGCACTACATAAGAAACGAAGGGACACATATGGATTCACCAGACACCAGGCCATTACTGGGTGACATTTCTCCCCAGGAGGTGGAACCCATTAGCCGGTTGCTTGCCCAGCAAGCCGACATGCCAGCGAGAGAGACAGTGCTACACCACGCAGCTTCCTGACAAGTGACACGTCATGCAGCTCAGCCGGCCAGCACACTAGAAAGAGACAGCGCTAAACAGCCTGACGAAAAGCAGTACACCACGGTAAAACCCAGAGAGCTTGCACACAAGAGGAAGTGCTCCAGAAGCTAACCCAGCTTTCTTACGAGTGACAGTTCTACATCACTCCCAAGAAAATTTCTTTTTCGCCTAGATAAGTCTATGTTAAAATTGAAGGAGGTAGGGGGGGGTGCAGTTGAAGTATAACATTTATTCTATCATACATACGACTTCACCTCATCTATCCGTAACCCCAGGAGGGGTTGGAACCCTGGAGAACTAGCTGCGAGTGTCTAAAGTTAAGCCTGGCGCGTGTCGTGTGGCTTTGGTTGCACTTCGGCCGGTTGTACTTACTGGCGTTTATGGTTGGATATGGTAGCTGGGCACGTGGCCTTATGTGAGGGAACGAAGTTCTCGATGTTGTAATTGACAAGACCCTTAGATTGGTCTGCCCTATGGTTGGTGGCGTGACTAGTTACCGTAGACGGCTGGCGGGAGGTGCTAGTGGTAGCAGGTTTACTAACATCATGAGTGCGAGGATTAGCTGGGTATAGTTGGTTGAGCCGATCGTTCTCTGCCAGGGCTGCAGAGAGGGCCCGAGGTGTAGCAACACAAATACTACCGTTCCACCTGATAGCTGTTGAGCTCCAGAAGTTGGCATTCCAAGATGCCAAGGCGTTCCTTGGTCCATTTGACTAATCCACACACAACTGGGTGGCGGGCAGGATGCGTACGAAGAGGTGATGACGACAAAGTAGCTGGATCCCCTGCTGTAGACGTAGGTCATTCTAATGATCTGAGCAAAGCTCCACAATTTCGTTCAGCTGGTCGATTAGCTGTAAGGGGGACGGAACCAGCCGGCTGCTTGGCAAGAGACACGCAATTCTTTGCTCCTCCCTCCTTGCACCGTGTCTCACCTTAAATGGCATAGAGCAGGTTAGCTTTGGAGAGAACTATGAATCGAGCACTATGGACACGAGTAGCCCTAGAATAGTGTTGCTCAGTAGTGGTTTGGTAGTACGAACCCAGTGCGTTGAAGCCATGTGGGCTACCAAGACTATTACTGGGTGTGTGATCCCAACCAAGGCCAGACCGTAGTATTTAAGCAAATACCCCCGCCAGCACCCAGGTGCTCCGGTAGGGATATAACTCAGGTGTACTGTCTGTCCCTGGCTGGAAAGTGTTGCTAGTGGTCGGGGCTCCTCTATCCTACTCCTCCAGTACCATAGCAAACAGCACAATTCTTGAGGTCAGCTGTTGTACTGCTAATTAATCTCCATTGAACATGTGGCTGAGTGATGCGCACTGATGAGTAGAAGTCATTTGAAATATTCGTAGAAAGACGTCACACATCAATTTGCCCCCTCCCTCTTCACCGTTACAACATAGATTCATCTGCGAGAAGGAACGAGAAATAAAAAAAATTATTTTGCTGGAATGTAGCACTATCCCCCAAGAAAGATTTTTTTCACTCTCCATCAGCTTCTGTAATTGTCCCTGGTCTGTGTGCTCGGCGCTCTGTGCATTGAACAGCATGGCAGGCTGGCTGCAAGGATGGCAGGTGGCAGCAGAGGGCAGTGCTGACTCATTCATGAAGTGGATGGGCTATCTCTCTCTATTGCAAAAAAAAAAAAAAAAAACACACACGCACGCACACACACACTCTCTCTCTCTCTCACACACACACTCACACTCACACTCTCACTCTCTCTCTCTCTCTCTCTCTGTGTGTGTGTGTGTGTGTATGTGTTTTTTGTGCAACTGTGGCAGGCTGCGTAAAGTCTGTCGCCCTATATTATCAGCTGATAGCTTGGGTGCGTACAATAAGCAGTTTACATAGCTGAACGTGTGAAAAGAAATGCAAGACATGGGGACGGCACACTGACAAAATTTGACCCTAGGGGGGAAACATTAATTAAACATTAAATAAAGAATAAAATATTGCCAAAGCCTCATTTGTAAAGGCATGTGAAAGCTGTGGCCGCCTGTTGTGGAGAATACAATGACCTCTACCTGTGGTCTTCCTATGTGCTGCACAGCAGAAAATTAAGTTATGTGTAATGAAAAGTTAAGGAGGTTTAGTCAAACTGAGAGCTTCCATGGTCTCAGCTGACTGGCTAAGCTTTGCAAAACAAATAATTGGCAAATGAAGTTAATTAATAAACAATGTGTGGGATACATCACCATACTGACAATAGAAAAAGAGTGCTTGGAATAAAACCCTTCAAACAGAATTATTAGTCTTTAAAAATTTGTTTCCAACAATACTTAAAAATTTTTGACGATTTCTGTCCATTTTATTTTCTACAAGAATTCGCTGGCATCATATGTTATTACACACTTGATTTCTTCTTGACAAATGTTACGTGGCACTGGCACTAAAGGGTGTCCATAAGTGTTCACTTAAAAATTTTTATGAATGACAATCTACAACAAGACATTGAACTGCACTGGCTAGTTATGTAATTTCACTGACTTTAGTGTGAGGAAATTATACAGCTGATATGGCTGTAAGAAAGCTGGCTTGATTAGAGCATTGCGCTAAAATACGCATCTAGAAATGTTTATAATTATGTAACTGCACTGATCACTGAATAACGTACAATGGCAGTGTTTGTTTACTTGGTTTAGTAAAAGAGGGATAGCATATTGACTGCTATCAAAGTTTAAGTCTGTTCGTGCATGACATTTTCACTCAATGTTTCGGCATTCTCGTCTTCATTGGTGGCCACCCCTGCTTGTGTAAAGCCGCATGCTGTGAATACGGCCAGGTGAGCGGACCGTGGGCCTCCAAGGAGTCTCTCGATACCAGCCTGGCACCAAGCTGGCCTGGTAGGCACGGGGCGGCTGCACTCATCGTGGTGGGTCAGCCATCGTGGAAGGACTGTTCCTGGAAATGGTCATGCGCTGACCTCCAGGTGCCGGGGGACGATCTGCAGCTGTGTCATAATGATGATCTGCTGCATGGGCGGCAGATGGAGGTGATGGTTCAGGTGGTGCTACCACCTCCTCGGCTACAGGTGCCGGAGCCAGAAGCTCAGAGGTGGCCTCTAGCTTGACAGCCTGTTCGCTGTTCATCTCCTTCTCTCGTCCTTAAAGCTGTGCTGGCGGATCTGCCTTTGTGTTAGGCAACACCGGGCTCTCTGCAACTGTCCGGGCGGGCTTGTTGACTGACCTTCTTGTGCTGCCCCTCCGATGTTGGCACTGGAAACAGGTGATGACACAAGACCCCCGTCACATTGGTACTGGTGGGTTGCTCCTTCCCCCATCCGGGAAGCTGCACAGTGAATTAGCCTTGGTATCAGGTAACACAAAGACCACTTCAGTCATGTGGGGTAGTGGATGTGCCTCTTTGCCTACTCCTCCAACTGAGGATACCTGAGTCAGAGGCCTGAGAGGGACCTCTGTCTCGACAACGTCCAGTAGTGGCTCTTCTCCATGTCCATAAAGTGGAGCCTGGGAGTCTGCCTCGGCATCAGGTGATGCCAGAACCGAGATGCTGTCAGCCTCTGTGCTGGGTGAAGTTCCAGCCAGCTGGGTGGCTGTGCAGTCTAGGCAAATTGTGGCCGATGGTACCAGCTGAAGGAGGACCTTTAAAATGGTCTCACCTTGGCTGACAGTTCTGATAAGTGTCTCGCTCATGGGAGATGGCATTTCTGCGGTGGCTGCGACGTAGTCTGGTGCTGCAGTCTTTTTGCTTGATTGGCTTGTTAAAGCCGGTGTTGCTGGCATTCCCTGTCGAGGGGGTGGTTCCAGATGTCTCGCTGCCTCGATGGTACTGGAATTTTTATGTTTCTCTGCGATTGGGCTTGGTATCTGGCGCTTGTTATGTGGCTCATGGTCCAATAGGCTTCGCCAAGATATTTTGCTGGTGCAAGGCGTCCACTTTCCCGGTTGGTTGCAAACTTGTATTTAAACTCCATGGGAGTTTCGGGAACTCCACTTGTGTCGGCACGGAGTAGGTGGCTCCCTGGTTGGTTTGAGTTGCAAACTCTTGCTCTCTGGGGGGCGGCTGCCATACCTCTGGAGCGGTGATTGTTGCAGGCTCATCCACATCGTCCAGCATTTTGGAGGTAATAGAGGTGGTGGTGTGGACTTCTGGGTAGAGGGTATCCCTGGAAAAGGTCCTTACTTGTCTTCTGTATGAGGCTTCTTGAGGAGGAAGCAGCACACGATTTCATCACTCTCTTCAGACCTGGCTTCTTGTCTTCCTCAGTGGATTTCGGGATGGTTGGTCATTCACTGTCAGTAATTGTAGTAGCCTTTTAGGTTCCATTGACATTCATGGTGCAACTGGAGACTGAAAGGTAAATGTTTGTAATTTTATATCCGGCTTTTAGTTTGTCCTTAACACTTTGGGGTGGCGGGCTATCTTCTCTCTTCCCCGTAAAGCCAGCTGGCTTTTCGGGGCAACCGCAGTTTAAATGCCTATTGGGACAGAACCAGTATTTAGGTAGTTTGGTGTTGCAGGGAGGAAGCAGGTGCTATCTTCTGTTTACCTTCTCCCCACTCATCCTTGGTCTGCGAAGTAAGGAAGTGGAACGGCAGGTTGTTTACATAGATAGAAGCTGGGGGAGTAGGTGAAGGCTTGCGACCTGTCATTCTCACTTCTTCCTTCTCCCTACCCCTCTGCCTATGGTCCAGCTCGTCCTGTTCACAGAAATTGTGTTCTGTTTCTTTGGCCCTTGCTATCAATTCTTCCACTGTCCATGGTTTTGGCAATGCAGAAAATTCTTTAGACTGAGTAGCAGCACGCGGGTGACCTGCTGTATGCAGCTTTCTCAGTCTCCTTCAGGAAATATTCACTGGTACATCCGTCTCTTGTGGCGGGCAAATATTTCTGCCTCTTTGTCTAGCGTTTGAGTGGTGAGGTGGCTACTGAGTTGGTTCCACTGGAAAATAAATTTGCTATACTTTTGCCACCATTATAGGGCTTTGCCCTTGAGTTTTTCTTGTGCCCTGGTAACCCACTGCTTTTCTGGAATTTCATAGGCGTGGAACTCCCTCTCGCATTCAGCTGTAAACACACGAAATTCCTCGTATTGGCACCCGCAAATTCTGATATCTGTGGCTTCTCTGTGCACCAGGAGGTGATAATATGAGAAGCTGGTCCTGGGTTGTGTGGTCTATATTCGGTGGCGCGCCAACATATATCGCACTGGTAAACCATTCTTGGTCTGGTTACTCTTTTGTCTGGCAAACCTATGCATCCGTGGTGGTATGTTTCCCAACATAGTATGCAACGTACTGTGTGGGTACCACGCCACGGACATGTGATCCAAATACGGAATGCTGTTTGTTGGGTTCGACACTGGTTGCCTCTATACTCGAAACAGTCTAAAAATCTTGCTTTGTCCGCCCAGCCTCGGCAAACATAGTAATACCATTGTTGACAATGGGTACATTATATGCAGTGCATCCCCATGCTGAGGCAGTTAGGCTTGGTACAGCTGTCTGGTTGGTTTCGACTGTTACAAGGCCGGCTGGCTCATGCTCAGTCATGTTAATGTCCGACATTGTTGCGTGATTGTTGAGTGCCACGAGGAGTTTTCAGACTCCCCGAAGTCTGGATGGTAGTAGGTCCGGCTCCTGGCTAGGCCTGCTAGATCAGGGTTGTGCTGGCATTGTTCTGCTTAATTAACACTCTTAATTAAGGTGCAAGGCCCCATGTTGGGCACCAGAAAAACCATCTCTCTTAACGCGTGACTGCCTGCGGCGAAAGGGTGGTATGTCACCACGTTACACGTTTTTGGTGGGTACTAGGACAAACACACCCAGGGAAGATTTGGACTCCAGTCCTTGCATGCTACTGGAGCACATCCAGGATATAATACGGGCCTGATAGCTTTGCGGCAGGGCATGAAGTCTGGTACTGCGAGTACTACTTTGCACTTTGGCAGGTTTGCTCTGGCAGGAATACCTGGGCGATGCGTAACCTGTGAAGGCTGCCTGACCTGCTGTGTTTCTGAATTGCGTGAGTTAGAACTGGGTAGGCTGGTGGGCAGGTGCTTGCTAATGGTAACGGTCGTTGGGGTCACTTCTGCACTCTCAAATCCCCAAAAGCATGGATTAGTGATCCCTAGAAACTTTTCCTGACTACTCAGGTATGCTGCAAACATGGGGTGTGTCTTCTCGATGAGTCAGATAGGTGCGGTGAAGAGGTCCGTGGGTATCTCCGGCGAGGTAGACCTCTGCAAGTGTCGAATCGCTTGAGCCCTCTCCCTTGGTGAGAGGTGTACGAGTGCTGCGAGGAGGGGTTTAAGTTCATGCTGGTGCTCACAGGCAGCATTTGCCTGTTTAAACCTCTCTTGGACACCACTCTGACGGAAGTAGGACATGAGGACAGAATAAATACTATCAAGCCTGTGGAAGTGGAGCAGGTGAAGTGTTGCCTTATACCGGTGTACAACCACATACAGCATCTACTAACTGAGTGTGGTATCCCTATCGCAGTATTCAGCGCAAGAAGCACGGTGAATACTGAGAGCCAGGTCTCACTGACGGACAGTCCCAATACGGGATGAGCTCCTCTTGAGAACCAATCTTCCCAACTCAGGGAACACTCCTTCCAGCGCAAGTAGCGGGAAGTTGTTGCACAACACACAAGAACACTGGAGCAACTAACAAGGACATTCCGACAAGTTAGATTCAGTAATAAAAGTTCCAGAGTCTCTATTCCTGTTAATTGTCGGTTTGAAATAATTAAGAAAACAAGCCGGAATGGGCCGACCCTAAGTTATATCCTAACCAGAGCACCTACAGAGACAGTGGGGATATTTGGTTGAGACTGAAGGCCTACCTCCTGTTGCAACCTACACCCTATAGTTGTAGGTAGGTGGCCCATATGGTTCAATGCTCTAGGTCTGCACGTCATTGGCGGGGGACTGATTAGAGCACCGAAATTGTTCCGGCAACCACTATTGGAAATACACTTAGATAGGGATCTGTCTCGCGTTCACTACGATTTTTGGTAGACTGCAAGGCTCACAGAAGGAGTAAAAGACGGCCTATACCGCCGCCAAGTGAGCATGTATATTAGACCTACCTACTCCTAGTAGGCAAGCCAAGTGGGACAGTGCGACACTCACCCACCTTCTGGAGAGACCTTTATCTCCAGTATTTAAAAATATTTATTTCTCTGCGCCCATCCATATTGCAAGGGAATACCATTCTGTTGTACAAGGTCTGATGCAGGGTACAAAGGTAAAGTATGGGGCAGCTAACCCCAGGTTCTGTAGCCAAGAATCAGTGAAGTGGAGTCGACGTTACTGTGTTGGTCGGTAAGGTTCCAACGTCCATCAGCCTTCCACCCGTACCGCTGGTCCCAGTCAGCCAACACCAGCTCATCTAGTGCGAGTTGCTGGTAAGAAATGTAGCTTAAATGTCTAACTAGCACTAGCGAAGTGTGTGTGACCTCACAACACAGCCAAAACCACGTCGACCGTGCATTAAGTCTTTAGCCTGGCACGCGTCAATATTATAAGCAAAATAATTTAGTTTTGGGAAATTGGCATGGCGGAAGCTGGAACTACCAGAATATTTATGTGTTGAATTTACTGTAATTACAATAAAATAGATTAGCATTACACTTTTAAATAAACAAGACACATTATACACTAGAAAATTAAGAAAAGAATTATGAGTGTCACTGTCTCGTGTTTTGTAATGATTCGAAATCCACGTGACTTCACACTTCATTAAAAGGAAGCGAAATGTAGTTAACACTTTCTCTTGCTAATTTGAGAATCTGCTTTATGGCGCGCTGATCAGAACTACAATGAACAAACACAATATGGAGAATACTCTTGGAAACAGGGGGTCAGGCAGGTCATGACTCGGTTCAGTGACCCATTCCTGCACGAACGGCAACGATGACTCATGCACAAGGCGCACTGACACGTGTGCCCGGTACATAAGCAGAGCCTCCCGAGCGGAGCAGTGAGGGTGACGTCAAAGGAATAGACCATTATCTACCATTCAACCTGTAAAAACGAACATGAACAATTTCAGAAGTAAGATATATTTTGGTATGTACTACTTAATTTCTGTTCACCTTCATAAATGGCAGGAATCTTGTCTTCAAAGTACACAAGTGATGGTAGTATGTCAATCCCATACTCCTTTGCTTCTGCTTCATTGTCTAGACGTACAATGACGATCCCCTCCCTGTCTAAGTCGTCATCAATATTCTCTAGCTCGTTGAGGATCCTCATGTCCTGCTTCCCATCTTTGTCATCTGTTATCAAGAGAAAAAGAAGTCAGTTGGTAATTATAGCAACAAACATACAACTTCAACTACTGAATCCATTAACATGGTTTTGTTAAGTCAATTGACATTTCTTCCACTTTGGAGTGCCAACTGATTATACAATTACAGTAGACCCTTGATTTTATGTGATCATTATCACAAAAGGTACCACTTTAAAAAAAAAAATCTGTTAAAAAATGTAAGAAGTTGTAACCACAATTTATTAAGAAATAAGTTTGCTAGCGATGAGGTATAGGTATTTTATACTATTGTTGTGCTCAACAAAAAGGCCACAATATGAAAAAGTAAAAAACATTTGGTGAAAAATTTGTGAAAACTGACCCAAAGTAGTTTAGAGTGGGCATTGTCATAACACAGCATGCACAGACTGACGAGGGAATGGGATACTTTGAAGCAGCAGAAATTGTGATAAACTGCATCTTAAGGGAAGACAGCTACCACCCCTCCACAGGCTCTTTCACCCTTACCCAGTCAACAACTAGAGGGATGCTGTAAGGACTCTACGTCAGCTTTGTAAAGAGAGGAAATGAAGTCAGGTTTAGCCATCACTATCCCTAGAGGACAGTCAAACTTATCCCTCCCAGCCAGATGTTTATAGAGGACGATTCACGAGGAGTTACCACGACTTACAGGGCTTATTCCTTAAGTAATTTGGAGCAAATTATGTTATATAAATGTGGGTCTTATTCACAATATCTATAGAGTAATTTAAAAAAATTGGATTACAGTGAACAGCTCATGACATGTTGTTTCCATTTGACTATTGCTGTGAACAGCACATGACCTTGCCATCATGAAGTATGACTGTTTGTTTAACTGTGTACTCTGTGAACACGGCACATTTCTGCTCATTTATTGTGGTTGTAGCCTTCAGTTGTAAGATAAAGTAAAAGTATTACAATGCCACGTACAGAAGACTACACCGATACAATGTTTGAAGCTCAACTGTAAACAATAAAGTCTGATAATAGGTGAATGTTTTACTTCTGAAAGGGTTATTTATTATTTATTCACCTTCTAAAATTTTTTAAATTACTATGTAAATATCGGAAATAGGAACCACATTTATGTAACATATTTTGCTCAAAATGACCAAAGGAATACGCCCTGTGAGTGGCAGGAACTCCTTGTGAATCATGCTGTGGTTGCACTGGCATGGCACCATAACAAGACATTTACACATACAAGAACATCATTTTACTGGCAGACTTATTTATGCCTTTTGAAGCGATATTTTTTTGATTATTTTTGAGATGGAGTTGAATAAATAACTAAATTGTTTTTCTTTTCCTTTACGAACTTCAATAACTAATAATTCAAAACTACATCCTCTGATATTCCCAGAAGATTCTACTTGTGCTTGTCATGAGTCACGTGGCACTTGAGCTGGGTGCTTACATGTTATTTGGTAACGTAATGGAGTGGTGTCATAATGCTCTTCCAGGATATCAGTTTATTCAGAGTACATGTACCTATTGAAATAAATTAATATTTCAATAATAAATCCTTGCAAGATCCCACTGAAAATGTATAAACTTAGGCGCCACTTAATGTTTATAACCAATTTTGGTGACAAGTGGGAGGTCAAGTAATTTCTTGTAAGGTATCAATTATTCAGAAAATGTTCGCCTATAGAACTGAATTAATATTCCATTTTAAACAATTTGGTTTTATGCTACAGACAAACACAAACTTCACAAAAAAAATTGCACAAAGAAACATTACATGCAGTTTTAATACGTTTTGTGGGTCAATATTGGTAAGTTTTTATTTTATGAGGATAATTACACCGATTTTATGAATTCATTTTCGGGAAACGTGGGGAATCATAAAATCAGGGGTCTGCTGTAGTATCATAATGACTCATCATATGATTTTTTTTTCTAATTTGTCAATTACAGTATATGTAAAATTTTTCAAAACAGTTTTGCTTATAAATTTTAATGCACAAGACTTTCAAGCACAGTCTACATCACCAACCATTTACATTTTATCAAAGCCACAAATACAGCAGGAATTTGTATCTGCAATTTTGCAGACTTACAGTGTCAATGTTGCCTGTGTAAACTATGTAAACTAGAAATAACTTCAAGCATTATAAATTTTTTTGTTAACTTACAGAACAACACAGCCAGGTACGGAACCGTTTCTATCAATTTTTCTACCATTTCATCTGTTACATCTGGAATCTCACTGTGCCTCTTCTGATGAACCAACCAAGCCAGGATTTCTTCTTCCTTTGACAGGTCACCTGCAAAGTATATATATATATATATATTTTTAAGTGCTTAGTAAATTAGATCCACAGTTTGTAAGCAAGAACTAGGACTGTTATGATAAGTGACCATTAAAAGATAACAACGAAGCCTCTCAATCTTGCATAAATGTCAACTGTGGGGAGTAATTTGCATCTTGTTAAGATAGTGAAGAATTTCTCATTTACCTTCATATACATGTGGAATCATCTTTTCAAAGAAAACGAGAGTAGGAATGGTGTCAATGCCATACTCCTTAGCCTCATCATCATTGTCAATTTTCACAAAGGCTATTCCACTCTGGTCACACTCATCATCTATGTTTTCCAGCTCCAACAAGATTTTTTGGCTCTTCTTTTGATCCTTGTCATCTGCAATATAACACACAAAATAACTATAAGATAATATAGCCTTGGTCTACAGAATACCCTGCTAACTACTGAGTGGTTCTCCTTTACATTTGTGAGTGTAATGGTAATATACTGTCGATACAATACACATAAGTGGTAAAATGGATTATCCTAGTGTGTAAAGGTAAGTTTAGTATCATAAGAGTTAACAGTTTCTGAAATGGAGTCACTACATGATAAGTTGTGATTCTATCTAAATATTATGTGGCCACCTTTCTTTAAATGAAAGTAGTGCGGAGGTGTCAAATTTTTAGTTTAGCGACACACTGAAAAATGTAGTTATAACTGGGGCACTGTGAAATAGTTACAGTTCTTTAAAAAACAAGTAGTGAGATGAGTGTATGTGCAACTAGCAGCTCATCTAATGTCTGTAGATAGAAAAACTACTACATATCATTCTATAACAAATGGAGTTAAATGCTGATTGTAGACAACTATTATATATTTTGTGATTGTAAGTTGGCAGATATATATTGTGTGTGTGTGTATAATGGCAGACCTGAGTGGTCTTGTAAATAGAGTGGTCTCAGTACATAGACAATCAGTTATTAACGTAATGTTGTAGGCCATTTGAGATCCATGAGATATAATAAAAGATTACAAAAACATAACAATATGTGCCTGCATTATGTTTGGTCAAGTATAGGTTCTTGATATGAGTGCTATGTTCAGTGGATTAATGTACAGTAATAACCCTCTAAGTGTTTTGTTTATTTATGGTATAATAGTTGTTTATTATTAATTATGTATTCATGATAAACAACCATTATAGAAAACAAGAGTAATTTTTTTCTATCTCTGGTCCAGAGGCTTGTCACCCATATGTATGCTGTAGTGACAAATTTTTTATGTTGAATGATTAACACTCCATCCAGAAGTAACTTGATGTTTTAGTTAAACATCATTTTTGCTAATACATAACTAAGTTTGACATCTGTGAAATGGTAGTAACAGATGAGCCTGCTAGGAAATTGCATATAGGCTACATATTAATGGTACATAATGCATAAGTTCTTCCTAGCCTTGAGTCTAAAATATGCTTGATGAGTGAACTGCACAACAATCATTGTCTTAACTAAAACACCTTGCTAACCATTCAGAATATCACAGAATGTTGCCGGTAATTTTCTTTAAGTTTTCAGGAGTTCAAATAAATTTCCTCATATGCACTAGATAAGACAGTCTCTCTTGTAGTCCCAGGAAAAATACACTATTGCCATTTGTAGTTAACTGAGAACATTTGAAAGCCTTTATTTGTTTCATCTTCCACCATAGGTAAATTAAAAAATTACCATAGATTTCATAACTATATTGTATCTGTTCATACATTCATCAAATAACATTGCGAAACTGATAGAAATGTAGATATGTAACTATTATGGCAGTTATTTTTCTTATGCACATAAATCAAATGTAAATCAAACTCAGATGTCATTACTTTTTAACATTAACTTTCAATCTGTGGAACTACATTTTCTGACTTGCTGTCAACTTTACTGTGGATATACTTAGTCAATGTTTACGTTAAACTATGTAGATTTTATACGTGCAGTTAAAAGAAGAAAATTTTTTCCACCAGGGTTGAGTTCAAAAGTGCTCAGTAAATGTCTATAATGTACATATAAAATGTGTGTATGCATATCATAGAATGGCAAGAGTATATGATGACTCACATTTTTTTTGGAAATAAGGGTTGGAAAAGGAAAAGAGGTTAAGAAGGGTGGTTTCGATTTATCATTAGCAATATCAAGAAGGATAACGACTAAATTATAAGTGCTCTCCCCATCTGGTTTGGTTCTAACAGTACCATTCTCAGGAATTATTAAATATGCAGATTTTTCTGCTGTTTGACTGCAAACTCTCAGAATATTTTTTAATTAATTGATTATATTTATAGACATTTTTATGTGAATAAAAAATTGTCTCTTATCAAATTACTTAAGAGGTGAAACTTTCTTTATTATGATATTAGGTAAACTGGTGGTTTTTGTTGTTACAAGTAAAAATTGTTAAATAATGACGTTTTAGAGAGAATTATTTTTACAGCCACGTTTAATTGCTTTAGAACAAGTTACGTATTTGAATTTGTCTGAGGTTTACATTTATTAAATGTATAAAAAAAGATTCTCTTTATGTCAGTCAAAAATTTAATCTTTAAATTTAAATTTGGTTGAAATAATCAGTATTATTATTATTTAGACGATAATGAGAGTTATGATTTTGATATGTTCTTAAAAAAAGTTATTCTGGTAAATGGACCTTTTAGTACGAATAATTTCCATGCCACCAATTTTAATCTGGCAATATAAAATTTTTTCAAGTGCCATTTAATCTGTAAGAAAGAAACAAATGCAGGACAACTTATCCATCCTTCCCAAGCAAGAGTTATTTTTAGACAACAGAGATAGGTGGAGCATGGCTTATGGCCACAAAATTATGTCGTTTCAGAAGGACTTATTCTAGCATGTTGACGCATGGCACACGGGAAGCTTCTCAGGGTTAGAAACTCTAGGCAGATTGGAAGAAGCAAGACTTTTAACCATGCTTCACTGTGAGTCTGTTAGGTTGAGGTGCAGCAGTTATAGAACAGGAGCATCCATTGACCAATGACATCTACAGTTTCCCTACTTGTGAAAACCAAGTTTGACACCACTGGGAATCAAACCTGGTTGGGCCCAGACAGGTGAATTTACTATATATTACAATGCAATACTTACAGAAAAGGACAGCCACATAAGGCATCTTGCTGATTAAGATGTCCAACATCTCATCTGTAATGTCTTCTATCTCATCACTTTTCATTTGGTGTTCAAGCCATGCCAGAACTTTTTCCTCTTCTTCCAAGTTCCCTGTTCATCAATAAAAAATATTATTTGTGCACTCAGTAAGAGATGAATGTCACATAACACAGTGGAATCTGAAACACTTAATTAGACAACATAAAAAGCAACAAACAAGAAAAATATATATTGGAATTAGTGAGTTAGAGCCAATTCAACATATCATCAGTTGCAAAAATGTGAGGAAAAAAAAAGCTCTGAAAAACAATTACTATGACAGCTGAGCTTTATGCAAGGAAACACACACATGGTGACAAGAGCATGTAGACAAGTGACAGCCAAGCAGCACGCGACAGACATATTCCCAGGCAAGACAAGTTCCACGCCACAAACACATAAAGTTGACTCAGCAATTTCTCTCACCAGGGTATGTAGTAGGGATGCCACCTTCAAAGTACACAAGTGATGGGATCTTTTCAATGCCATACTCCGCAGCTTCCTCACGGTTGTCGATTTTCACAAATACGATCCCCAGCTGGTCACACTCATCGTCAATGTTCTCCAGCTCATTGAGGACACGCTGGGATTTGCGATCATTGTTGTCATCTTCAACAATGTATTCCACAAGACAGACCACATTATTTCAACTATGTTATATAGTTTACAAATTATAATATATTGCTGTGTAATTAAAAAACTAAACAAAATAAATATAGTTCAAAAATTAGAGAAATAAGTAAAGTTCAAGTACACTCTCAGACAAAAAAGTTAAGCACTTAGGAGTAATGGGAATGATATGAAACTGCATGTATTGAAAGATTATATGACTTTATTACATCAATTACAATATCAGATAACCCAGATGACAGAATCTGCAGTATGGACATATGTATTGCTTTCCCAACATCAGTAAAATTGTAGCAACTCCTCAAGCATGGATACATGCAATAATTCGGTTCAAAAGGGAATCATATAGCTGTTGTATTCTCTCCTATGGCAAGTCAGCCCACTGAGCCCGAGTTGATATCCAAGCTGATCCTACTCTTATCCTACAGGGGACAGATCAGAGGAACTTGCTGACCACAATAGGACCTCAACATGATGCAGGCATTCCATAGGTGCCATGTGTGGATGAGCTCTGTATTGTTGAAAGACTGTCATCACTACATGACTCACAGTTACGGCAACACTACAACTGCTGCTGTCTCTGCTCTGGTGTTAACGGCAGCCTTAGTAGGGGACAATGAACTCGTAATTCAACTGATACCAGTTCCCTAGAAATGGTGTAAAATGACACAGAGTATTCTCCAATAGCTATGTATGGATGGCAGACCCCAATGTCATGAAGCTGCGTCATGCTTGGCATACAATATTGCAATCCTCCCTTGTGGTGCAGTCTGTCTTGGTCGACCAGAACCTTGTCATATGCCTGGCTTTCCCTGACAAAATAATATTTTAAAATTATGTATTTACATTTTTAACGTACAAGTCATGTGTTAACTTTGTGACATACGTGTGGGGCAAAACCCAAAATAAATTTTTCCTCTCTCTTCTTAGTGCTTCTCCCAGACCCCAGATGCTCATCCTGGTCAGCGTTTTCTGAAGGGTATGTTGCAGGTACATAGTGGGATAGGGACAGCCTGCACAAAACAGTTTTCCTTCACACTACTCAGATGCACAGGATGTCAGTGTACCAGGAGAAAGACTAATGTATTGCCTTTCCTTGCATCCTAAAATGAGAAATTCATGCAAGGCCACTTCTGTGTCACCTGTTGTCTGTGATGACTTATACTAGTTTGCTGATAATGTAATGCTGCAAATAGTCTTTTCAGTAGCATAGTGTAAATAACCCACATGCCTCAGTGCAAACACAAATATGGAAAAAAAAAAAAAAAAAAAAAAAGTTATTTTTGGACAAGGACCTGCACCATGTTGCGTTTCCAAGTTAAAATCTTGTGCTATGCCATTGCTCCACATCATGCCTACCAAAAAATGAGTGCTGTGTCCACCCAGCTTCATACAGACCTATAATGTAGCCCCTTCATCAAATGCTGGTAATGCTGTCTAAGACATATACAAGACATACTCTGTGTTCTGTGACCTTCCTTCACTGTGTTGACTTACTGGCTAGTGCTCCATACTTCCCTTAAAATGCTGTTACTGTAATAGTTGTGAAACCACTAATGCACTCTGGTAGCCATTTTAGATGTTACGGATCATTGCAAATCTGATCATTTACATACCAAGTGATATTATGCACAAGTATCAAATTAAACCCAATTTGGACTATTTTTCTGGGTGCTTCACTTTTTTGTCAGACAGTGTAAATAGTTGTAGTAAACACACTAGTTAGTTGGTACCTAAGTATTATTATTAAAAGTAAATGATTGAATGAAATACGCAGATAACATACAAACCCCTTCTTCCTCAGCCTTTGTCTACACTGCTGCACATTTTCCTTGCAGCCAAACAATATTGGTGACAGAATTCATATTAATTATAGAAATCACAGCCTACTGTGCACTGGAAAGATAGAATTATTCAGAAGCACTCATGGATTTCTTATTTAGAGTAATACCAAATCTAGGACGTGGGTTTCTCTATGAATCAAGAGAGAATTCTTTTTTAATGTATTGAGTGCAGCTGTTGAAATAGAGACCTATCTTTTATGCTGTATGAGTCATGTATGCCTTGTATGATATAGTTCCTTTAAACATTACTGAGCATTTATTGTAGAGTAGAAATTTTTTTAATGTACTGTAGAACCTCTCTATATCAACTCCATTTAAAATTACCGTATTTCTATAACAACTCGTTTTTGAGAAACCGTAAAAATTTTTGACCAAAAAAGTAAAAATTTCCAGGAAATTTTCCAAAAAATTAATTTGTTGCACTTTTTTTGTCGCTGTGCATTGCATTTTTCTTGGTGAGCGCTGTATCCCCCTATCTCATCTAAAAATAGACATAACTCCCCTAGACTGCCAGCACTAGCCAATACCTGTTCTCTCCAGCCACCCTCCACCTCTCAGGTGGCTGAATGTTTTTTTTCTGCTTGCGATGTGACTACCCTCAGTGTATGTCCTACTATTGTGCTCTCGCTGCCTTGCCTTCTCACTTTGGTTATGTTATTACGTCTCGGGTTTCTCTTGGGTTTTTATTACTGTTTGTTGACGACTTATTACACTTAGCTGTTTTGGACATGCCATTCACGTGGTAGCCTACAAATTAACCCACAAATACAACTCTGGACTATGACACCATGGCAAGTCTTCCTCCCATTGTGGCTTCCATCTCTCCACCAGTCCAGCACACTTGGCCAGTGTTGCCAACCTAACTACCTGTGATTCGGCTACTTAGGTTCAGGAATTTGGTTACAAATAATAGAATTAAGTTACACCCCAAACCTGAAGAATACCCACACTACCATTTTACAGTAATATTAATTTCTATTATTAATGTAAATACTCATTAATACGACATAGTTATGCACTCTTAACTAGAAAATGAATAGGAAATGTTTCAAGTCATCTTTAAAACATTGTGCATGTTTTATGTTAACATACTGTCAGGACCTTCTACTTGATCGGAGTGTTAGTGGTGTCGTTTATTTTGAAAAAGAGACAATATATACAATGTATGCAGAAGTACATAAGACACAATAAAATAGTTGCTAGATCAAACCTTGATCTAGCTGCATTTTGACATTCAGCTACACCTAATCTGCTAAAAGCTACACAACTTAAAATTTGGCTATGGTTGGCAACACCCGGTACTCCAAAAAACCAAATTCCCAAAATTGCCCTCACCAGGAATCGAACCAGAAGTGCATTGCATTGGAAGTGCAAAAATACATTATGCAAAAATGAATGTGCAAAAACTGCAACCAGGTGTGTATGTGCGAAAATTCCTTATCAAGGTCACACATATATATAAAAAATGCACTTTCACCAGAAGTGCAATAGAAAAAGTAGGTCAAAATTGCATACAAAGTAGGTCATGGGGAAAGTAGGTCAAAAGTGCATACAAAGTAGGTCACTGGGTCAAAGTGGTCTCATACCTATCTGCTAGTTCTACCAGTAAACAAAGATGAAGTACAATGTAACTATTCTGCTCCTTAGAGGGATAATTAGACAAATACAGTAAACTGCAAGGTGAGAGTTGTCATAACGAAAATGTACTCCAACAACGAGAAGGTAGAAATGCTGCTCATCCATGGAGAATGTAAGACAGCAATCTGAACAGTAACTGCTACATCAGGGAGATTTTAGAGCCTACTGTACTGCTCCTCCTTCAGGCACCTCCGCATGCCATACTTCAGCAGGACAATGCCTGGCCACATGTAGCAAAAAATGTGCAAGCATTCTTCAATGAATGATGGATACCACTGCTTCCCTGGCCTGCATGTTTGCCTGACATGTCGCCCATCAAACATGTCTGAGATATGTTTGGGCAGCGACTTGTTCATCACGATCCTCCAGCAACCACTGTTGATGCTTTGTGGACCCGCATACAAACTGTGTGGAGGGAGATTCCCCAGGAACATATACAGGTCCTCTTTGATTCCATGCAACAATATTTAGGAGCTATAATTGCAGCACATGGGGGCTTCACACCATAGTGAATTCTAAAGGACAAAGATCATGTACAGTTCTCTAATCCTAATCAATTGTGTATTGTCATGTACATCATCTGTGGTATAAAGTTCATTTCAATCAAAGGTATCCTACTTGGTGTTGCATTTTTCACAAACATTAGCGTATATACAAATGAAGTATGTACACAATGTATACCTTACCGCAATGACAAAATGAACTGAACATAAACATTTGAGATTCTCAATAGCATAAAATATTTAAATTTAAAAAAATGGTTAGGTCTACAACTGCAACTACACAGAAAACATAGGAGTACAAAACATACAGTACAATTTAGAGAATAATTATGAATATACCAATTTTTAAAATGTCATACAATTGACGCCAGCTAACAACCAGCAGCGCGAGAGCCCATGACGGCGCTCACCACGCACGTGTCATGTATACATGCACGTGCGCAAAGAGGCCAATATTTTTTAACTTTCACATAAAGAATATTATTTTGCAGCGTAAAAATATGTCTTGTATTTTTATTTTCAGGGTTTGATATGTTTTACAGTGTTTTAAAGTGTTTGTTGTTATTTTGAAAATGTTTGATTATGAAATTCAAAGTGCGCGCTGCCCGGAGATTAAGAACACTAATATTCCAGCGTGAACGCCATCATAAAGAGACACTGAGATAATACAGAAAATTCACAAGAAAACTATAAAATGTAAAACAATATTTAAATTAGTTGTGCCACTTTTATTTTCAATAGTAAAAAGTGTACTCGGAGTGCATAGTATTTCCATTTATGTGAACCCCATAGGCAGCCATGGTATGTCCGTGCGACACTTGCCTCGGGGCAGTCTGTCTAGGAGAGCTGGTGAGGTAAGACACTGTCACGTACGCACTCCAACTTTTGATTCACTGATGTAGATTTCAATAGCACTTTTAGTATGCTGGTTAACCTTTACTTGCGTACGTTTTGCCAGACATTTCCCCAGCATTATGCTTCCGCTTAACTAATTTATTTCGCCCTTGTGGCATTTTCAACATAATCGAGGAGGAGGAGAAATATGTCGGAGAGGTCATGCAACCAGCTTAACTTGAATCAGGCGCCATCCGGTTCTGCTAAAAGCGTTTCATTGTAATTTCTGTATTATTGCTGTGTGCAAATCTTAAGAGCTTTAATGATATGTATGTATTTGAGGGTATTTTTTATGTTTGAATATTTTACGGCAATATCACATACAACCACGTGGATAATCGCCGCCAAGTCCATGTCCGCGCCATCCTTGCGCTTTAAGAGTTTATTTGTGTAAAACCATGTGCGTCATAATTTATTTCAGGGTGCTATGTCAATTTTATTCAGGGTTCAATGTATTTTCATGTGATTGATGCTTTATGTATTTGACCACCCGGTCATGTTAGTGTTTGCTTTTTCCACCATCAGGCATGCTACACGCCTGTAAACACTGTAATCGCAAAGAGAATATTTTTCTCTATCAGAATAATATTTTGTTGGAATTTAATTCGCAGTTTCCACGAAGAAATATTGCAATTTCACCTGCACCATGTGGTCCACTACGAACTTTACCCAGCGACATCCGTGCCATATAAACTTTGTTTTCACACATGTGGGTGTTTATTGTGACTACTTATCTCGTGCCCCATCATCTTTTAATGGTCTTTGTGCAATTAAAGTAATTTTATAATTTGTGTACGGTGATATTACTTCCGTTCTAGCTGGCTCTGTGTATAGGCTGTCACCACACTACCCACGTGCTGGCAGGCGAGCCCAGACAAGTTTGCATTAGTGATGCCAAGTAATCACACGTGTTAATGTATCATAAAGTGTTTCATTTTGTAATTCACAGTGTCCTATCTTCAGGAAAAAATCATCAGTCCACCCTAGCGGCTGTCGACTCTCTTCCTTTGTGAAGATTGTGTTTTCATACACAGCGGTGATATCATCCATCTAGGCATACGCTAGAGTAATTGTGGGCTGGGAAGCCCCCAAGCGTAGTCAGCTAGACACAACCGAGTGTATCATTAATTTCATGGCACGTTGATTTGTACGAACAGTATAAATAAAACAGGTATCACAGTGAACTATCTTCTTTCATTTGTAGTGACAGTGTCCTAGCCACATGTGTTTCTTTTTCAAAGTGTTAAAATGTTTAGTAAAAGTTTAGTATTGTCAACATGTTTGTAAGTACGCTTGGGTGAGACGGACACACAGAACCCACAGCATCCCTGAGAACCCTGAGTCTCAACAGTGCGGTGATTGGGAAGCACTGTTGGAGCCCATATCATCAGTAAGTAACTGTTGTCATCCTTCGTCTCGTGTCTCACCCGATGGTGTCACCATAGACACAATTAAAAAATTTGGACAGATATAATTTTGCTAATGAATTAAAAGTGTTACACACACACACACACACGCATGCGCGTGCACACACACACACGCACACACACACACACACACACACACAGATATATTTTTTTAGTACCATTTTTTCAACTTATTGTCTGCTTCCCTGCTGCTCATAACTTGACTGAGTTTCTCATGACAGCCATACCACTTTCTTTGTTTCTGAGGAACTTCTCTGTTCGCAGTGTGTATACTTTTCATAGTTTAAGATCTTCCTAACAAAGTTCCTTCTGTGATCAAACTTTTTGCAAGCATCTCCTTCAATTGTAGATAATGGATGTTACCAGCTGTAAAACACTTTTAAGTCTTGAAGAGCTGCCAAGCATTTGTTGTTGATGCACTGAAAAGTAATTCAAATGCTACTCTGTTGTATCATTTCCATGTTTCCTGAGTACAGAGTATTATGAAGACATTTGGTCTCTCAAATTAATCCCTTTTCTTTAGCTTCATTATAATCTAAAACATATTGTGATTTTGTTCCTGCAACAGGTTTCTTAAATTTCTGTGTATTTTTTCATCAAAGATAAATTGTGGTTTTGACAGTTATAAACATCAGAACATATTTCCTCCACTCAATCATTTTTATATTTTGACATCATCCTTTTCTTTGTCAATAAGGGAGCCGATTTTTGTTTTTGTTCCAATGACAGATTTTGGAAAGCTTTTTGTGTGAGGCATAACTGTTCCACATACCACCTATTTTTGAATCACAACTACTTGTCTGTTTCAAACTTTGAATAAAAATTCACATAGAGTTCTTCTCTCTCCTGACAATAGAACTGCATGGTTTGTTTGTTAGTAGCTCATTTATTATATAAAAAAAATGTGTGATGTACCCAGAGTTCTGTCTTCCTTTATACAGTAGATTTGATTTTATAAACTCACATCTGTGCAGAGCTTGAATGTTTTTACACCATACTTGTGGTTTTTCTTAGTTATATACAGTTTGAAAAAAAAGCTGCCCATACCATGGAATCATACTCTTGTCAATCAGAAGCTTTTCATCTACTTTCAGATAGTTTTAGAAGTGTGGTATTATAAAAGTCACTAATTTTCTTAACTTAAAAAATCAGCCATTTGTGCCACTTATCTCATCACAAAAAAGATTGCACTCTAGAATTAAAAGTACATACAGTAGAACCCCGTTTTTGCATTACCGCTTTTTACATTTTCCAGCAAATTACACCATATATTTTTGGTCCCGTTTTATCTCCATTTGATTCTATGTACATCTTTCCTGATAATTACAATACAAATATTTTTGTTTCCCGTTATTTACACTATTTATTTGCATTATCAATTTGTATTCCCTTGATTATTATTTTTATGTGCTTTATTATGAAAATTACAATTTGCGACAGAAGTTTTCAAGACAGTTCTAGGCAAAGTTTGTAAGTATGCTTATATTTGTCAGTTTATTTGTTCTATCTTCAATATTTGCCTATGTTACATACCTTCCTTTTGCTATGCATATCTTCTTTAATCAATTTGTAAATATACTAGATTATGTATTGGTACAGCTTTCTATGTTCAGCAGTTTTTTTTGTAAAAAAGTAATAGTATGTCAATGTTGATTTATTACAACTTCATTAAGTTTGAAACACTTTACAGCATTTCTCACATTTTACACTTTCCTGCTTTTTACATCATTTTTGCTGGATCCCTTGAATGGTGTAAAATACGGGTTCTATTGTACTTGATCTCAAAAAAAGTTTTATCACAATTTCATGATAGTAGGGTCTTTAGACCATGTTTATTTTTCTTATTTTGGGTAGGATTGATTCCGAACCATGAAATAATGGAATTTTTTCATATCTTCAAATAGTACATCAGTCCATTTTTTTCATTCTTGTATTCAGTTTTAGGTTGGCAGAATCCAAAATCTGATGGGCATATGCATTTGTGAGATTCACTATCAATTCAAATACTTCTTCATCAGTCAATCATGTATAAAGATCTGGAAGAGATTTGATAGTGTCTAGTATGTTGAAAACTTTGTGTCAGAATAAGGTAAATTTTGGTTCATTCATGTGAATGTTAACCACTTGTCCACATTATCCATAACTTAGTTGCTATCTGTTACCACAAATTTCAATGTAAAGAGTGTACCAGAACTGACTAGTGGTGCAATTTGTCGCTGACTTTTTAACAATTACAAACATTGTCTTTATTAACGGTGTTACCTATCATTGCTCATTCCTGCATGAATCTTGTTCAACCCCATACCGTATTAAAGACAAAATGTTTACAGTAGTGTGGCACAGGTCATATAGACCCCATATGTTTTTTATTTAGTAATGAATTTCCTGGACGAAATTAATATAGTCACTCTTTACCATGTTTGGATAGCTATAACACTGTGCCAGTAGTTTCAGTAGCACACTGAGCGGAAATTAATGGCAGGACTTAATGCACTTAGAGGATGTCCCATTCAAGATATAATGACACCACACAGCTCTCAATGTGTTAACAGTTCCCATAATGTAGAAGCTTAGTTTCTAATGCAGATTTTGTTCTAGTAGGTGATAAATCAGTAGAATGAAGCTTTGATAGAATAGAGAAAAATCCACTACATAAAATTATTAAGTATCAGGTAATTGTGAGGTATTCAATAGAATAATTATAAGATTATGTGAATTAAGTATTGTCTGGCCAACAATAATGGAGAATCTGAGTATTTTTAACATGGTACAGTTAGATGAACAAAGATACCCTTATAGAATCAGGAAGAAGTCATGAGAGCAAAACTTTCTAGAGCACATAATATAATGTAGGTGAGTAGGACATAGTTCTAAAGGGACTTTTACGATGAACACCTCTATGCCAAAGAAATAGTACACTTATGAATGTATGTAAAAAGTGATATAATATATGTTATAGTTTAACATAGATACTAAAAAATACATAAAATATATTTTTAATGTTATGATTAGAGTTTAGAGTAAAAATTATTTCAGTAGTAAATGTGGAAAATAAACTCCTACCAGAGAGAAAAATCTGTAATATAGTTCTTCTGTCCCAGCAGTAGATCCAACTTTGAACAAGTGTTACATTAAAGATGAATTTTCACTTCTACAGATTCTTAAATTATGATACTTACAGAACAGCACGGAAAGAGTTTTTCCATCTTTGATTAGTTTGTCGAGCATCTCATCTGTGACTTCTTCTATCTCATCCTTCTCTAGCTGGTCAACCAACCACTCAAGTATTTCGTCTTCATTCTCCAGGTCACCTGACAGGAAATATTACAATTTCCACATAAAAAACATATTATTCTTTTGTCTAACATAACAAAACACACCAAATCATGCTAAACTAAACCAATTTTTTTGTAGTCACTCGTTCATGTTGGAACACAAGTTCTGAACAACAAAGAGAATCAGATGAAAATACCATTCAGATTATTAGAAAAATTTTAATTATGCAAACAAACCTTTGCAACAAAATTATTAATATTTCTTTAGCATGGTATAGCAAAACATTAAAGCACAATTAACTATTCAAGTATTTAAAGATTTAAAAATAAATGCATATTGACGTTGCCCTCACTGTCCGGCTCTGGATGCAGCCCTCTGCTGCTCGGCTCACGCACCAGCCATGCATGACCATGCGTTTTGTGCATAGCTCCCTTGACTTGTTCATATGAATGAATCAGTGAACCAGGTCACAACCCGATTGACCTGTGTAATGATGAGTAAACTCACCCCTAAGAGTTTATTGTGGTGTAGTAATCTGTTCCCCTGAAAGTAGAGTCTAATTTAAATAGTATGGGAAAGTGTTATCTCCCGCTTGCTTCCCATGAGTGAAGTGTAATTTAATGAAGAGTACAATATCACATGGTTAACGTAATACTACTAACCAATGACTTGATATGCTCTAAATTCATGATACATTTTTGCAGTGTTTGTGTTATACAGTGGAACCTCATTGATACAAACCTGAAGGGACCAAAATCTGGCTACCATGTAATAACAAGGTTTGTAATAATTAGGTTTGTTCGGTCGAAACTGCAGATTTTTTTTGTTGGCACAAGTCCAAAAACCTAAATATTTGGATTTTATATACAAAATTTAGCTTTAATAACAATAGAAATTGCTCTCATTTTGACTTTACTCAGGGAAAAATTTACTTATGGTAATTATTAAATATCATATTGATTAAGTCTTCAATGAAATAAACCCTTCCATTACATAAAGAACCAAAAAATTATCTCAAAAAGATTTTTACTTTTACACATTTTCTGCTGTCATTACATACTAAGGTTTTTGTTTTATAGAAGCACTTGATAATGGAACACAATTGAAAAATTCTGAAAAACAACACAAAATTGCACGAATAATTACTTTATACAGAATGCTCAGAAATTCCCTCCAAACTCCTAGGACTTGTACAGGGGATTGAGTATATGATCTTTTGATTAGGAACCCATGTCCGGAAACATACCAATTCTGTGTTACAACCATTACAAATCATGTATTTTACACATGACCATCCAGAATACCTGCCCACACATTGATAAAAAATCTGTGCTGAAATCCCTGGACATGCGTGGTATTAGGGTTTTTGTCTGCCAAGACACGGCTGTTTTGAGAATCGAGAACACTGTTCCTAGTGAATTTATATTTATCTGTGAACAGAATGTGACGTTGGAACGGGCTCGTCGGTGCAGCAGTTTAGGAACCACGTGCAGAAGTCAACACGTGGTACGAAATCGGCTGGACCCAAAGACTGTACCCTTTGGAGTTGATAAAGATGTAATTGTTGCTCCTGCAGAACCTCCCAGAATATGCTGGGAGCAACACCCATTGCACGCGCAATTGTTCGCGTACTCGCTGATGGACTCTGTTCAACGTGATGCAGTACAGCCTCTTCCAATTCAGGAGTGCGGCGTTTCTTTGGAACACCGCAGTCGTTCCTGTCGGCGGTGAAGGTACCTTATTCTTGGAGCAATTACGTAACTGTGGTAAAAAGGGTATGCGATGGTGTCACACGTTTTGGATAACGCTCTTGAAACAACCAACGAGCTGCTTTTCCATTACCTCCAGCTGTGCCATACACAAGGATCATGTCTGTGTATTCCCCAAACATGTACTGAACCATGTTAATCGGAGACACAAAGACGCATGAATGGGGCTCGAGACAGGGTGGGTAGATGTCATGTGCCCTCAGATGATTGTCTGAAGTACAGTACTGCCTCCCCAGTTGCATACCAACACAGGTACATCTGAGACATTGCTCTTTCCCTCAGTGGAAGTGGACGATTGATACACCTGATTTGAAATGGTTGTAGCACGGAAACGATACGTTTCCGGACATGGGTTCCTCTTCAAAAGTTAGTCTATTCAGACCCCTCCATAAGTCCTAGGCGTTTGTAAGGGGAATTTCCGAGCAACCAGCATAAACTTAAAATTGAAGTCTGCATAACACATGAACATTTTCTATGCACACAAACAGGACGTTTCCACTGGTAAAATACATCAGATGTTTTCATCCATGTATGCACAAAGAGTACCATCACAAGAGGGCCAAACACTATCAATATCAGCGCTCACAAGTTGGTCACATTGTAACTGAGCATATTATCCACATTTTGTTTTAAACTGCTTTTACATCTTGGAATTGTATACCACAGGGCACAGGTTCAAGAGACCACAAAATCACTTTGCAATAACAAGTTCTTTGCAATAATCAAACTTTTACTAATGAGGTTCCACTGTACTTGTTTTGTTTAAAAAGAGCCTATTTCAGTTTCCCAGTTTCTGTTAAAATATAAAGTCACTGATCTTGGCAGTTCTAGCATCCGCCATGCCAAGCGCTTAAACTTAAATACTCCAACCTGATATTGACGCCGGCTAACAACCAGCGGCGATAAAGCCCATAACGGCGCTCACCACACACGTGCGCAAGGAGGCTCCAATTTGAACTTTCCTCTTACAAAATATTATTTGCAGTGTAAAATGTGTCTTCTTTATTTTTCAGGGTCTAAAGTCTTAAAGTGTTTTAAAAAATATGCTTGTCAATATTGGAAAATATTTGGTTATAAATTCAAACTGCGCGCTGCACGGAGATCAAGAACAGTTTTACACCGGCCAGAATGCTGTAATGAAAGACATTCAAAGAAGATGACAAATTACAAATTAATATGTATAATATAAATTAATATTTTAATTTCTAAAGGGCCTTCTATTTTTCAATAATAAAATATTTAATTCAGCGTGCATAGCATTTCCGCTTAGTGAACCCCATAGGCAGCCATGGTAGGTCCATGCAACGCTTACCTCTGAACAGTGTGTCTAGGAGAGCTGGCAAGGTAGGACACTGTAACGTACGCACTACAACTTTTGAGCACTGATGTAGATTTCCATAGCATTTTTAGTATACCGGTTAACCATTGCTTTGCGTACGTTTTGTCAGACATTCCCCAGCATTATGCTTCCGCTTAAATAATAATTTGTGCCCCTGCGGCTTTTTCAAAACTTAATCAAGAGGAAGGAGGAGAAAGATGTTGGAGAGGTCACGCGACCCGCAAAACTTAAATCAGGCGCCATCTGCTACTGCTAAAGGCATTCCATTGTAATTGTGCAATTTTAAGGGCTTTAATTTCATGTATGTATTTAAGGGTATTTTTCATGTTTGTTCATTTTACGGCCACATCACATATAACCACTGGTCAGATATCGCCAAGAATGTATCTGTGCCATCAATGCTTTTTAAGGGCTTATTTGTGTAAAATCATGTGTGCCACAATTTTATTCAGGATTCTATGTCAGTTTTATTCAGGGTTCCGTGTAATTTACACGTAAATTGATGCTTTTTGTGTATGACCACGCTGTCACTTTCATGTTTGCTTTTTCCACCATCGGGCTTACTACAAGCATGTAAATTCTGTAGTCATAAAGGGAATAATTTTCCCAACAGAAATAACCATTTGTCTGAATTTAATTTGCCGTCTTTACGAAAAAATAGTGCAATTTCACCTGCACCTCGTGGTCTGCTACGAACTTTATCCAGTGGCATCCGCACCATATAAACTTGCTTTCACGCATGTGCGTGTTTGTTGTGACGACTCATCTCGTGCCCTATCGTGTTCCATTGATATTTATGTAATTTAGTAACTTGTGTACGGTGATATTATTTCCGTCCTAACTGGCTATATGTATAGGCTGTCACTACACTAACCACGTGCTGGAGGACGAGCCCCGACGAGTCTGCGCTATTGATGCCAAATAATCACACGTGTTTATTTATCACCTGTTTATTCATCTTGTAATTCTCCGTCTCCTCTTTTCAGGAAAAAATTGTCAGTCCACCCTAGCAGCTGTCGACTTCCTTCCCTTGTGAAGATCGTGTTTTCAAGCACCACAGTGAAGTCATTCATATAGGCGTGTGCTAGAGTAATTGCGGGCTGGGGAGTACCCAAATGGAGTCAGCTAGACACGACCGAGTTTCATCATTAATTTGCTTGGCACGTTATTTGTACAAACAGTATCAATAAAAGCAAGTAACACAGTGTTCCACTCTTTTATTTGTAGTGACAAAGTCCTAGCTACATGTGTTTTTCAAGTGGTAAAAGTTTAGTATTGCAAAGTGTATCGTAAGTACGCTTGGGTGAGATGGACACACAGAACCCACAGCATCCCTGAGAAACCTGAGTCTCAACAGTGCAGTGATTGGAAAGCACCGCTTGCGCCCATATCATCAGTAAGTAATTTGTGTTATTGTTCGTCTCGTGTCTCTCCCGACTGCGTCAATATTAAATTATGGTTTTAATTCAATATTGCATTTTGAGGGCTTATGTGGATGCCAAGTGTCTTGTATTATTTTTCTATGATTTTCTATTTGCTTGCCTGTTACGACTTTTCCACGTAGTAACTTTCTCTGACACGCATAGCAAAAGAGACAGTGGACATTATTCAATACATTTCAGATGTCGGAATTACTTTATTATTTTCTCAACGTGTTATATAGTGTTTTGGTTGCTTTCTTATCTATACGTGTTCAAGTGTATGTATTTTGTATTTCCCTCGTGGTGCTGGCGGGAGATCTCCATTATGTAACAGGATCTCTGAGCCACCATCTTCAGTATAGACCAATGGGGTAAGGAGAGTGCATGTGCTTCGTGTTGCGGGGCCTTCAACTTCTTTTGTGTGGACACTTAGCTGAAATAGTGGGCTTATTAATTCTGGGACCTTTCCATAACATGTGCTCCCCCAAGCTAGCATTCTCATCTCCGTCAGACTCACGGCTGCGGAGATTTTCGCACTTTAATTTGCATTTGCACTTAACAGTACTTTTGCGGTGTCGGCCTATTAAAAAACTAGATATCTTAATTTGCGGTTAACATTTCACATCTACATAATTATATTTAATAAATATACCATTGTAACTAACGTAATAATGTAAATCAAATCAATTTGAGATTAATATATAAATAATATAAATTTAATCTACCCTGATATGCCATGCCCACTTTATTTGTGTGACATAGTGTATTGTCGTGTGTATATTATCTCACTCAGTCAATATAAGCTTGCAGAAGGACTTCGTCTTCTTTTGTTGCATTTGTACTTAACATACCTTCGGGATCTGGCCCACTCCAGAAACCCCATGTGCTCAGCTTATGAACTGTGTGTGATAACCAAACTCTTGCCTTAACTTCTTTCATTAACGTGTGCTGCGTGGGGACTGCCACTTGGCTGTTGACCTGCTACTGCCCCGAGATACCGTCTCCACGTGCTCACCTGTATTTTAGATCAGCTGTCACCCCACTGGCATTTTAACATCTTTTCTGAATTTTGAGCCATGCATCAGGGTTTCTCTCAAACCTGGTGTACTCTGCCCTTCACTATCAGCCAAGCCACGTTATATGGGAGCCAACTCATGTGGCGAAATTGGACAGATAGTGCAATGCATATAACGTTAGCCATGTTATATGGGGCCCAATTCATGTGAAAATTTATGGACATAAAGTATAGTGCAACGGACATTTCCACTCAATTTATGGCACTGCAAATTGTGTGGTGTGAAGATGTGCATCATGAAAAATGAGCACATGGAGGAAAATTTTGTATTCCGGAAGTCCGCCATTGTTCAGGAAACCTCGTGGATCAGTGAAAAAGCCGCCATCTTGTAAGTGTGACAAGCTCCTTTGTTCAAATGGTTGAAATCACCTATGACATCACTGCGCAACGTGGTGTTACCCATGATATCACCATGTGCCTGCTGCCTGTCATGTGTACGTGCATGGTCTGGTCCGGCCACACGGTGACAAACCCCCCCCTAGGGCAAGTATGATAGCCCTCATGCGCGTGGACCTACGAACACCCATGACCGCAGAGTTTCCATCAAGGCAGCCAAGATGTGTGTGTGGAAGATCTGTGACACTGGACTCAACGCAACGCCTAACATACCAACATTCAACTGCCACCGCTTACGAGCGAGAGGAAAGTGTACTGTTGGCCTCTAACAAGGCAATACCTGTCCGCAACGTTTGTGCAACGACACCAGCAACACCGAAGCACAAAGGTTAGTCGCAATCTGTTCAGCATGTCAACATCTAGTCAACATGAAACTTAATTTTCATTCGCATCGTTGTTCATCATTCACATTCTAGTCATCGGTGTCACGCATTTCCTGTGTTGTATTTATTTGTTTTGTTGAGTGTTGAGCATCATGTCTTCACATTTTTCCTATTCCTTTGGTGTCTGCCATGTTTGTTGTTACTGTTTTGTACCACGTCTCGTACACGCTCAAATTGTGTACATTTACTCATTGCCACTTCATTTGTTTCCTCATCAGTATTGTTTGAAGACATGTGCTCCTGTCATAACTTTGCAAGTACTATACTTCTGGTGCATCCACTCATTAGGATACAAGAGATAATTGGTGAATATACGAGTATAGCAAGCCCCCCTCTGCACCCAACATCACCTTGTAAATACATTCAAATCATTGACTCATTTATTCGAGACAGGGTCTCAAGAGATAATCGGTAAGTTGGCAACCCCCCCTGCATCCGCTACCCATATCAACGCCACGTGCACGGAGATAATAGGCGGGTTGATGGTCCCCCCCCCTTCACACATGAGAATCACTATTGGGTACTGAGAGTTCATCTGTGAGTGTAGCCAGCTCCCTTCTGTACCCAACATAATTTTCATTCTCGCTACGACGTCCAGCCTAAACTGCAAGTGATCGCCAGTTAAAACTCGCACATCATTGGACAGTATATTTTGCCATCCTACAAAGGTGAAGTTCCTTGTTTACATCACCGTTGCTATGATATGCGCATTGTCCACTTGTCTGTAGTGTATTCTGTTTGTTTACGTTTTCAATCACCAGTGTTTGTATATATGTCAGTGTTACCAACCACCTCGTCTGCCAGTGGTTAGTATGTTCTGTCATCCTCGCCAGGGTACAATTCGGTGTTTATTTCACTACCTGTCAGACCACCGTGATGTTTACTTGTCTACTGTGTTCCATTTGTTTACGTTTACCATAGCTAAGATTTGTTGACATGCCAGTGTTTCCCCTGAACAGCTGTTGTCTACATTCCCCTGTGCATTGTTTACCTGTATTCTGCACCATGTAAACTCATTTGCTTACTTGATCATTGTGTTCTGTAGTTTACGTCTGCCACCACCAGGGTTTGTTTACATGCCAGTCTGATAAGCTGTTGTCTACATCCTCCAGTGCATCACTTACATTTACGTCTCATTGTTTAGATGTCCCTTTACAACATGTAAACTTTTGTGTTGTGTTTGGATTTACCAATTTGTAATTCATGTTCTTACTGCTCAATACCATGTTGTTTGTATTGTTCTGTTTGTTCATCTTGCACCAAGTCTATGCCAAAAATTTTTCCATTTCGTATATATTTTGTGCTACGATTCCGTCCACTTTATGTCACAGTTGTACTCTGCCTAACCTCAACAACTCTGCAACATCACCAACAATTGGGGAAGGTGCTACCCCTCCACACCAACAACAACACTGAACAGCGCCAGTTGCGCTGCCCCACCATCTGCTGCACTTCAGTGTGACAAGCGTTATGAGAGGTTGGAGCATTGCACCAGTGGCCTCCCCGGGGGAGGGAAGGCATTTTACGTTGCCCTCAATATCCTGCTCGAGATGCAGCCCACTGCTGCTCTGCTCGTGCACCAGACACGCACGGCCATCCATTCTGTGCATATCTCCCTCGACTCGTTCATGCACGAACAGATCAGTGAACCGGGTCATGACCCAACTGACTAGCTTAACACAGAGTAAACTCACCCCTATGTGTTTATTATGGTGTAGTAATCTGTTCCCCTGAAAGAAGAGTCTAATTTAATTATTTCTTTAATTTCTCAGTGTTATATAATGTTTTGGTTGCTTTCTTATCTATACTTGTTCAAGTGTATGTATTTTGTATTTCCCTCGTGGTGCTGGCGGGAGATCTCCGTTGGGTAACAGGATCTCTGAGCCACCATTTTCAGAATAGACCAGTGGGCCAAGGAGAGTGCACATGCTTCGCGTTGCTGGGGCCTTCAATTTTTTTTGTGTGGACACTTAGCTGAAATAGTAAATTTATTAATTCCGGAACCTTTTCATAACTTTTGCTCCCCTCACGCTCGTACTCTCATCTTCATCAGACTCGTGGCTCCAGAGATTTTCACACCTTAATTTCCCTTCGTAATTAGCAGTTCTTTTGCAATGGTGGCCTATTGCAGTCCTGGTATGCCATGCCTCCTTTATTCGAGGGACATAGTGTATTGTCATGTGTATGTAATCTAGCTCAGTCAATATATGCTTCCAGATGGACTTCGTCTTTTTTATTGCGTTTGTACTTGACGTACATTCAGGATCTGACCCACTCCAGAAACCCCAAGTGCTCAGCTTATGAATTGTGTAAATGTGATAACCGAACTCTTGCCTTAACTTCTTTCATTAATCTGTTCTGCGAGGGGACTGCCACTTGACTGTTAACCTGCTACTGCGCTGAAATACCGTCTCCACGTGCTCACCCGTGTTTTAGATGAGCTGACACCCTATGGACATTTTAACATCTTTTCTGAACTTTGAGTCATGCATCAGGGTTTCTCTCAAACCTGGCATGCTCCGCCCCTCTCTAGCAGCCAAGCCACATTAATATTTTGACATAAGCAATCGTAATTCTTGTGTACTGGTGTATTTTCTGTATATTGTTCTTCTCTTTCTTTCACATTCACTACAAATTTCCAAACCTACTGCATTACTTAAGCTGGATTCAGAATCACTCATGAAGGTAACCACAAATGCTGTAAATAGAAAACATTTATTAAAACAACTTGAGAAAAGCGAAAACTCTGTAACTTATTTACTTTACATCCTTATTTTACAAACTATTTAAATAGTTATTGCTGTAAAAAGCAAGGTAGTATTTGACTACACGTTCTCAATAACTACCAAATATTGACAAATAAGTTTTTAGAGAGGTGAATAAGTTACAGTAGTTAAATTATGCATGTAATGAGTGTGTCAGCACACTCAAAAGAGCTCATCACTATTTCAAATGAAGAAAGGAATTTCCAAACGTTCTAAGTGCCATTATTTGGGAAAATCAGTTTTTCCCAGATAACAGTTGTATACGCCAACACCGAAACCCTCAAATATGTTCTAAATGCCTCCTGCTATTAGTTTGAATGTTACAGGAAATCAAAGATAGCGATGTTGTAAGTCCATATAATGTCTTCTTTCCAAACGTTCTATGTGGCACGGAGATTTTGTGGCAGAATCAACCTTCATTTGGTTATGTTTACTAGGCATTGGTCTGTTTACAGTGGTTTGGTATTGTTCGTTGTGTCACACTTGAAGCAAAATGAATAAAGGAACTGAGGAAAATGGCAGGAAAAGTGATGGAAATGTCTTTAGAAACAAGCAGAAAGTAGCAAGGCCCAGTGGAGAAGCATACCAGAAAAGAAACAACAACGAAATTGTTGCAGCTCTATCAAAACCTCTACTAGAGGTTAGTTTTAGTTAAAAATAATGCTCTTAACAGTTACCAATATTGTATAATTTTAATGACAGCTTAACCACAACATCATTATCGATTGTGTTCTTTATTCTTCAGGTATCATGCAAACATCAGAAAGGACGCAAAAATTTACCATACAAATGGAGGTTGAAATTTTCCGATGATTATCACAAGATGAGATCAGAAAATGGTCAAGGAACATACATTTTAGGATTAATGATTACTGAAACTGTAAAATGAAGATGACATTGAAAATATGCTGACCCCTCTGACAGTAGACGTAAGTGCAGTGTCTGGTATCGTTTACCTTTGTTTGATGGGAACATGGTAGAGATATGTAAGACTACTTTTCAGCACACTTTAGGGTTAAAACACAGATTTATCCAGACACTCCAAGGCAGGAAAAAGAAAGTAATATCAATTTACAAAGCCAAAAGAGGTGGAAATCACAGAAACACAAAATTCACTTTAGATGACCGGGATTCTGTAATATCTTACATAACCTCTTTGCCCAAAGATGTCGGTCCCTATGGTAGAGGAAAGACAAACAAATCTTAACTTAGTTCAGATTTAACTGTTTCAAGGATGTATAAGGATTTCAAAACATTAAACCCATACAGTATTGTCACTGAAAAATTTTTCAGAGTTGTGTTCAGAAAAAAATGTGATTTGCTTAGTGCTAAGATTGCAGCTAATGATGCCAAGTCGAGGAAAGCTAAAGTAAAGCAGGCCATACACGATCGCAAATATAGAAAAGCACTAACTGAAATGCAAAATGACCACCATGATTCAAAGCTACCTGGATGTACATATTCAGTGATTTCAGTAGATTTACAGCAAGTTATTCCATTACCCCCATTTTATTCCATTACCCCCATTAACACATTCGAATATGTACTACAGCAGACAATTTAACTGCTATAATTTTGGTATTCATCTAGCTGACAATGACGTAGCTTTTATGAATGATAGGCATGAAGCGATGGTTTCCAGGGGCAGCAATGAAATTGCTTCTTGCATTTTTTACCTAGTTAATATGGGAAAACTTTGTTGAGCCAAATTGACTGTCTGGTATGATAACGGCTGTGGGCAGAATAAGAATAGAACAATGATTTTTCTTTTGGTGTAGGCTTATATGACAAGTTTGCAACTGTTTTTAGAACTGCAGCAGAAGTCTGTGCTAAAAGGCCACAGCTTCCTAAACTGTGTCAGAGACTTTACGCACATTGAGAAATGCAAAACGAAAATTCAGTGTTTAACTCCAGACAATGTGATGGAAGTAATTCGTGATGCTAGGATTGTCCATCCCATGATTCCTGTTAAGATGCAACCACACAACTTCTTGGACTTTGTTAGTGCATGTAATAGTCTTATTAATACGAAAGGAATCCCCATACAGAAACTCAGCATAATTAAGGTATGTTCTTCTGATTCCTCCAAAGTGTTTTACAAGCAGACATTCAGTGAACTGGAGGCTTGGAGTGTTCTGAATATTTTGAAAAAAAGGGAAAACGACTCATGATGTGAGAGCTGCAGCTTTGGTTGTAAAAGAGAGCCCAGTTCTATCGGACAAAAAAAAAACCTAACTGCTATGTTACCATATCTGAAGGAGTATGCACAGAAATTCTTCCGATCTCTTAGTGGACAGCACTAGCCGCACTAAACATACAAATGGTCACTGTGGCTATGTTGGTTTTACATTATGTTTTCATTTGAATTAATGCTTTTATTACTTAATGGTTTGAATTTTTTGAATGATGATGATGCAAAAGTACATTGATGTTATTGTTCCAATAAGGTGTATTAGTTTGTGCTATTGATTTTTTTTGCAGGGCCTGGTCAGCTAACAAACATAATTTTATGTTGAGGACCACAGTTTTGCAACAATTCTATAATGTTTTCATTTGAATCCATTGTGTATTTTAGTAAGATGTATGGCTATGTATAGTATTCATGTTAAATGTTGTGCAATAAAAAACATTTAAAATTGTGGTAAATCAGAATGATGTTTTCACTAATGTTGTGTTTTCTAATATTGCTTATTTTTATTTACCTTCAATACCTTTTATTAATTTAGAGAACTGCCCATTGAACACTTTTAGGTCTGATTAACCTGGCGCTTATAATATTCCACTGTGCCTTTTGCTGGCCCCTAGACCCTGGTTACGTCTGAACAGCCTGGCACTTGTAACACTTTAGTGGGTCAGTTTCCTAGCACTTATAACATAATAGGGCAAACATTTTATAAATTTTCTCTAAATTGAACCCATAAGCCAATTTATGCTCAAAAGTTCAACAATTATCTTCTACAAGCTGGTACAAAAAGTTGTGAAACTGGCTTCAAAAGCAGTTAAGCTATTTGTTTTTTGCTGCTCCTGTAAAAATTGATTTTATGCACTTAGAATGTTTGGAACTTCCACTCTTCAAATAGTGTAAAAACTGGTTAGCAAATACTAAAACTCACCATCGTACATGTTCGGAATGGCTTTCTCAAAGTATACAAGAGATGGGATGTCATCAATCCCAAACTCCTGGGCTGCAGATGCATCATCAATCTTCACAAACTGGATTCCATGCTTGTCGCAGTCATCATCGATATTCTCAAGCTCAGCCAGTACCTGCATTGATTCTTCATCATCATTATCATCTGCAAGAATGCAATTCTGTCATTCATTAAGATGCTAATGTTTTTACATACTGTACTATGAATAGGTGTAAGGTGTAATTTCTAAATAATTGTAAAGAAAATTTATTACATTCCCCTTCTATGCCCTCCTCCCCCCCCTTTCCCTGGTAACTTCAAGAGAATAGTGATTATGTTTGTGAAATCCACTCATTACTAATTTGTATGTAATTTTTACACACATTTACATCAACAAGCACATCTCAGTAATATCATATTAGTATAATAAAATGTTCGGTTTTGATGCTTCTATTAAATCGTTAAAATTTAAGTATCTAATTACAATTTATTTTATCTGGGAACAAAAAATGTAAGCTGTGTTCAGGCATGTAGTACATAACTACAGGTATATCAGTTGTTATGGTTGTGGGGTACGTATATGTGGTACAGTAATACTCACAGAAGAGGACAACCAGATGGTCTATGGACTGGATAAGTGTGTCCAAGGTTTTAGCAGTTACATCCTCAATAATGTCATCCTCATCACCTGTGGACTTATTCTGCACCAACCACTCCAGTACATCTTCCTCGCGAGTCAGCTCACCTGTGGACATGATGTTTCACATAAACCATCTCATCAGGTACCTATCCTGAACCATAGTCACCATCCCATTACTGAAAAATGTCATTGCTTATCACACTCAATACAGAGATGTGTAACTGATGATGCAATAGTTGATTCAAATGTGTGTACCCTGAAAGTTGTACAAACATTCTTGTACCACGAACACTCAGTATCTCAGAAATAATTGAGTTAGGGATCACATTCTCGAAAGCTGAAATCATTACAGTGTATTCAGACCACAAAGTTGGAGGTTTGAATCCTAGAAACGCCAAGGGTATTAGTGCCATTATTAAATTTAAGTTAAGCTGAGTTTAGTATATTTGCCACCATCCAAAAAACCTTCCAGCTAAAAGGAAATAATTAGAATTTAACTTAATTATAGAAAGACAGTACTCAATCGTATGATAATCTCTCTTTTGGAAAAACAGATGAAGGTTTGAGTAACTACTAAGTACAGTTAAATAACAATTCTAAAATCCTACTAAATGTAAGAACTTTCCAAATTAAAATCGAAAAATCCTCACCCGAAAGCTAAAACTGAAATCAAAAAGGAAAACTTGCATAGTACTAGTTAGTCTTTCTCTCATAATTATAATTATCACAGTTCAAAGATTATCTGCTATTATGATGAAAGGACATCAAAAATTTTGAACCAATCACCAGTTCAGAGCACAATGTAGCTGAGCTATTGTGTTTCATTTAACAAAACGTATTGAATTTTATTCTAGGCATAGAACACAAATTGGTTTTAAAAATATGTTTTACATGACATCTATTAGGGATATAACAGACAAGCATTAACGGTGTTGGACCCCAAAAAATTAATTATTTTATAATTGTGCGAAACACTGTTCAATTTGTTCACAATGTATGTGAAGATATTTTCCTCAAATAAAAAATTTTTACACCTTATATTTTTTGAATAATTTGATGTCAAATATAAAATTCTTCTGTTGTATTACAGCTATAACAACAAATAAACGTTGTTCAAGATAAAGTGAGTACTTTTGAAATCAACCTTAGGAAAAGTTACTGCTCCTCCCTACATACATTTAAAGGGCCACACTGAGTGACATACACCAAGTAAAGTTGGTAAATGATGGATGGGAAGTAGTTCCATATCTTAACATTGAATAAAAAGTGTTAGGTAACCATTTGTGATGACTAAAATTATTTCTTTCGTTGTTTTTTTTTAATGCATCAACGTATAAAAATTAGCAGATTTGTAAAATTTTTACTTTTATAATAACTTCACAGTTTTGCTAGACAGATGCATGAATAAAGTGATGAGGTCCATGGCAATGTTAATTTTACATAAGGTGGAAGAATACACAACAACCACACAAGTAGATATTAAGCAGGGCTTTCAAAAGTGCTCATTCTACCGTGAACAGCCTATGGTACTAAGTT